>CM076574.1:631746700-632085768 GCA_034641835.2 Pinus albicaulis | reverse complement strand
ATAACGAAGAAACTACAGGCTGTTTACTTGTGACCAATTTTTACGGCACTCCAATCCAATCTTCAGAGAGAGAGTTATTGAACTTTTCCCACGATCACCTCTTTGAGATGAAATTCAGGAGCCTGAAAAAGCACTACCTTCCACAGATCATATCTCCAAAAATATTGCGAACCAAGCTCTGAAATTTTTTGAAAAATTTCCTCAGGATTTCAGCTTCGCACCATATGAATTTCAGACTCTGAACCTTCGTAAAAAAAAATTTATAGCGCAAATGCCACGATGACCTGTTTATGAGCCTGAAAAAATACCTAACTTCCACAGATGATATCTCCTCAAATATTTCGAACCAAGATCTGAAATTTTTAGAAAACCTTCCTCAAGATTTCAGCTTCGCACCCTAGAAATTTCAGCTTTTGAAGCTTCGTAGAAAAAAAGTTATAGCGAAAATGCCACGATGACCTGTTTGGAGCAGCGAAACCCTAGAATCCCAAAGCTCTGATACCAAATGTTGTGTAACCAGCTCCAAAATAGAAGAAAAGAGATATCCACGCCTTAGAAATAAGCCACTTCGAGGGGGCAACCTCCAATACATTACATAAATGAACAATTCTTGGATGATACAATTCACAAAACCTCCTTTCTATATATAGGAGTCCATGGGCCATAATGTAATCCTAGTGGGCCACAATGTAATCCTAGCCGACCTAACAATAATAATTTAAGGGCACAATAATAACAAAATGGGGGTTACAAGGGTACAATAATAACAATAAGGGGGTTACACTAACAAAAATAAGGGACTATACTAGTAATATAGGGACCTAACAAAGGGAGTAGGATAACTATCCTTAGGACAAGATCGATGGATATCACGATAATCAACACAGACATGAATAGTGCCCTATTTATTGTTGATAGGAACAATATTAGAGACCCATTCTATCAATGGAATTGGATAAATGAAACCAGCTTTGCGAAGATTTTCCACTTCGGCCTTAATGGCAGCAGCTTTCCTAGGATGCACAGGACGAAGATGCTGACGAACAAGTTTCGAACCGGGGTAAGTTGGAATCTCATGTACCATGATGCTAGGATCAATTATGGGCATTTCTTCATAGGACCATGCGAAGACATCATGGAATTCGTGAAAAAGGATAGTATAGACTTGTACTTCATCAGAAGAACAAGTAACCCCAATATGGATGTTCTCGACGATTCCCGGTTTAATGGAAATGTTGATAGGCATTGTCTAAGTAATGTTACTCAAGTTACCTTCCGAGAAAAATTCATGGACCTGAATAGGTGTTTGAAGCAGAGGAGAAGGAAACTGAGAGGCAAAACACTCAAGACAGGTAGACATGGCCCCGAGGCTTGGTAGAAACGAGGAATGATGATGACCATCATCCCACGGTAGATTGTCGAGAGACAAGGTTTCCATGATAGCATCATCTGAAGGAAACACTTATTTCAAAGGATCCAGTGAATAAAAAGCACCAAGCTAAGGGGATTGAGAATAGATGTCAAGAGTCATGCTCGAAGGAGCAGAATCAGAGGACGGAGCGTCCGATGCAACAATGAGTTCACAATAATCAATTTAAATCAGACTCAACGACATCGAATCTATGAACGAATTGATCTATTCAAGAGAAGGGATAACCCATGGGTCATCGGTGCAAGAAATCATATTGAATTGAACAGTATTTGGTGGTGGAAGAGGGAAAACACCCATGAGGGTAGGATCCTTGAAAAGGCCTAGCCCTACACTCTCATAGGGAGTAGGAATCTTATCCACATACGAAACATTGTTCTTGGAAGAAGAAGTGAAAAAAGACAATTAATCGATAGCAATAATCTTTCCCTCGTGTGGAAATTTCAAAACATGAAAGAGAGTGGACAGAACACATAACATGGCGTGATTCCAACTGCGTCCGAGGAGAAGATTATAATTGAGTTTTGCATCAACGACTTCGACCTCGACATTGACTGTCTTCCCTTCTAATGTGATCGGTAAACTGGCGAGAACACCAAGAGGTTTGGAATCTCTTCCATCAAATGCTTCAAGGGCATTTGGTGACAAAGTGAGAGCTAGAGAACCAATGGATTTCCAACAAGTAGATGACATAACACAGGTGGTGCACCCTCATCCACGATGGCTCGGTGAATATTCAAACTATTAATACCAACTTGAATGATGAGCGCATTTTGGCGTGGCAGTCGCGGGACGAAATTCTCTAAATCGAAAGCAAGAAGGCTAGTGTCGGTAGGATCGACCCCACCTATCACAGATAGCAAAGCCTTCCATTGAGACGGACAACTCTGAAGTACTTATAACGTAGACATCGTAGATGGCGCCTGAGCCAAATCTTCAACAATACTATAATGCTGAGCAGCACGAGCATTAGGATTGTACGAAGACTTACAGAGAACGCCTTTGGAAGGCAGCCAAACAATGGATTTGGCACTAGGCTGTTCAATCTAAAGAGAGCCAGAAATAGGTGGAGGAGGAGGACCATCAACAATCTCTTTCCCCGCTGCCTAACGCGAACCAGAATAATATTTCGATAGAGTAGCAATAGAAACGGGTGCAGAACCGTTCATCATGAACACTTGCGAACCAGATGGGGTAGAGGACTGAGGGTGCTCTACCATCTAGGTCTGCTGAGGGAAAGGTTATTTAAGAATGGCCAGAGCTCCTTGGGTGCCTTTGAGCAATTGAATCACTTCAGATCGTCGAGGAAAGTCCTTGGTGAAGTGCTCATCATCACAAATCAAACAAGGATACTTCGGTTTGCATTGAGAACTATTAGCAGAATGAGGTTTTGGAGAATCCTGTTTCGGGGTATCACTTTGGCCTTACCTTTACCCTTCTTCTTACCTTTGGAAGTGTTATTTGTAGGATTGGCCTGAACAACATTCACTTCTGCGGGTGTGCTAGAATTTGAAGTGGACTGAGAAGCTACATTATTGGAAGAAGTGGACTTTTTCTTCCCAGAGTTAGATGAAGGAGAATTCTGAGAAGTCTGCGATATGGAACCAATAATACCATCAACGGATGGAGTCGCTGGTGGTTTAGAAGTTCTGGGTTGAGGAGCATCAAGCAAGATATCATATAATGCGCTAGACTGAGAGTACACGAGGTCAAGGTACTGGGCGTAAACAATGGCTTGTTCCTCAGTTACACATGCCCCCATAGCAATGTTGGCAATCTGATTGAAAAAGGAGGTAGTGAACCAATGCGTCATGTTGAGCTGTATCTTTGTCCAAATTTTTAGGATTTTTATCAAATAGATACATGATTTTACCTAGTATTTTTAAACATTATTAATCCATTATGTTGATGATTAAAGGCATTTAGAAATATTAATTATTAAATTATAAATTCTTGTTATTAATTAATTTAAAAGATGTTTCATAATAGTTTCATTCATAAATGTCTTTTTGGTGGCAGGTGTATAAGTCCAACACTTTTCCGATTTGTTTCTCATGGTCAATTCGCCAATAGAAATAAAGGGACAAATCAAATATCTGAAGTTAAAAGAGTTATCGATTTCGACTTTCAAAATATAGGTGGATTGCTCTGGCTTGTTTGAATTGCCAAGGAAAAAACAAGTGATTAAATTAATATAGTAACACCAGCTCTCCTCAACTACCAACATCAACACCACATCGGAAAATCACTCTCATCATTCGTAGCCACAATTACAACATCACGCTTCATCAATGACCACCTGTTTTTGCATCTTATGAGGTTTACATGGGAAGAAGGATGTATGTAGAATGAGGTCCTTAGGAGGGCTATTATTGCAACTAAGGAGGGGTTTCTTGCACACGTGACTAGATCATCGAAGACAACGCCACTGATTGCACCGGTTGGTTCATCCTGCTTAGTTGGATTTATATGGGGTGAAATATTGTATGTTGCCAATGTTGGGGACTCTAGGGCAGTAATGGGAAGCATATCAAGGTCCAATAATAAAATAACATCAGAGCAGATGACAAAGGATCATAATGCTAGTGAAGAGGAGGTAAGACAGGAGCTGAAAGCTCTTCATCCTGATGATTCGTGAATTGTAGTTCTGAAACATGGGGTCTGGTGTGTCAAAGGCATCATTCAGGTTTCAAGGTCCATCGGGGACGTGTATATGAAGAGGCCAGAGTTCAAACTTAACCTTGTTTACACACGATTTCAGCTTTCAGAGCCACTCCATAGGGCTGTTTTAACAGCAGAACCTTCACTTTGCTCTTTGACCATCAAACCTCAAGACAAATTTTTAATCTTTGCATCAGATGGTCTTTGGGAGCATCTTACGAATCAACAAGTTGTTGAGATTGTGTATAACTATCCACGGGTGGGCATATCAAGGAGACTTATCAAAGTAGCTCTACAAGAGGCAGCTAGAAAACGAGAAGTGCGATATTCTGATCTTAAGAGTATTGAACGAGGTATCAGGTGCCATTTTCATGATGATATTAGTGTTTTTTTCATCTTCTTAGACCATGAGTTTCTTGGAAATAATTCAAACACTGTGCCATTATCAGTAAAAGGAGGTATTGATTTTATTGATGGTCTTGGCAGAAATTAAAATGTTGCAAGCACTCATTACCACAGCCGTTTCAGCTGATCTTGGTACACACAGCTCGCTTAGGGGCAATTCGAGAGCTTTGTAAACCATCAAAGCTATTATAGATGTTACTGGGTCTGTTGGGGCTGCCTTGGGACCACTTCTGACCGGATTTATCTCTACAGATGGATGGGCTGATGTATTCATTATGCTCACACTTTCATATTTAATTTCTGGCCTTCTTTTTACCTGCTTGGTTGTGGCAGAGATTGTGGACAATATTGCCAATGCAAAGAGGAAAAGAGCAGTTGGAACACACCTTCCAGTAATAACAGCATCCCACAAAAAGAGGAACGATTTCCTGATTTCACATTCTGTTTCAAAACCAATTCTCATTCAGGAAAATTGTAAAACCAATAATCCTCTCTATTTCTTGGTTAAAGCTCTAGTTTGCAATTAAAAAAAGGGTATATATAATAGTTGCTGGGGTCGATGGATGATATAGAGCGATAGGGAGAGTCGATCAATTAGATGGATAGGTAGTCCATCCTTCAATTGGACAGAACGCAGAGTCGATTTGCCTAGATTTAGAACAGAGGGGAATTTGTCAGATGCAAGTTCGAATTGCTCCGATCGAATTGTTCAGATGTAGAACCATAGCATCGAATTTGTAGAGCGAATGGATTGTAACAGGAGCAACGAATAATGTTGTATTTCCATTTGAATTTTGAATTCTAATATATAATTTTCTCCAGCGTTTTTTTTTACGTATTATGGTTTGCTACAATTTCTCGAGGTAGATTGGGTTAATCTAGGCTTGCTCTAGGAGTGGTAAGGGCCCACCACCACTAGAGACAAGCCCTGTAGCTGAATAGAATCATAGATATCATAGATTTGAAATTATAAATATAATTTTCATTCGAAGGTTGCAAGATTGATTTCAGAATCATCATTTCATTCCGCACTTAAACCTTACACTTCCGTAAGCTCACATAGAATCTGGTTTTATAATTTTTAAGTGAGTTTTCACTGATAAACGAATTTGTTAAAAATAAGACAAAGATGATCATGAGTGGAATGTGCGAGTGTTTATTATCACGACTTCTGAATAATAACATATTTTAGATGCTTTGGATTTCAGTATGTTAATACAGTCATTTTAGAATAATAATTCCAAGCTTGCATAATATAATGTTTTTGAATGCTTGCAGATTTTGATTTGATTTGTTTGAATGTTTGCAGGATTTAATAATCATTTGATTTGTTTATATATATTGGGAATTCGTTTAATCATTGGATTTATTTTTAATTGTAATCATTGTTGCTTTCATAGTATAATCATTTATTTATAAGTTTGAGTGCGGATTTAATTATGCAAGTAGCAGTGATTGAGTTTTCAGTATTGTGTGACATGATTTTGATTTAGTATTTATTATAAGTTGCATACTTTTGGAGGGTGAGCTTGTCTTTGAATAATTTGTTTCATTTAGATTTAAATATTTGAATTGAAGGTTTCTCATAGATTAATTGCAATGTTATTTTTAATAGGATCTCTTAAATGTTATTTTACATAGAGAGAAGTAGTTTTCTTCTAAGCAATAGTTAGAATTGGCTTTTGTTAATTTGAATTTTGAATTTGTTATGAAGAGTATTTAGTTTCAGGTGTGAGTTATCATTAGAATAATATGTGTGCCTTTTTGCTTGTCTCAAGATTAGTTTCGAGTGTTAGTTTCAAATTGATGAAAGAAATAAATAGATCACGGTTTTCAAGATATCATAGGAGATTTAAAAAGTAGAATTCGAGTGCGAGAATGATTGAGGATTGTCTTGAATTTCATTATAGTTTAATTGCGTTATGGAGTTTGCTTGATAAGAATTAGTTCAATAGGTTTCCTTTTCGAGATTGTTTATTTTCCAGCAAATGTGTTTTCATTCCAGTGTTTAGTTATCATTACAAAGGAACATATTTATACTTTTACCATTAAGCTAAGACAATACGTAGTACAACTCACGTTTACGACTCCCAGATTGATAATTAATATTGAGGGGTTTAATCTGACAATTAAGCCGCCCAACAAGTCAGAAACTGACCAGGTATCTCAAATTTGATCATGCGACGATGACGCTGTCACTCATGAATATGATCTGAGATATGAGTAGCTCGGTCCTGTTTCAATGAAGTGAGGAGATGCGTCCCGGTCTCATAGCAGATCAGTAATTGAAAACGTGTAAGGAATGCCATGGCCAAATAATTGAAATCTTGGAAAAATCCATGAGACAACTCAATGTACCACTTTGCAGCGACACCAGTAAGAGTTCGCTGGAAAAGAGGGAGACAAATAGAATCGTCAACCCAAGAATTAGAAGAACACCACAAGTGGTAAGTCATAACATGCGTTTGGGGGTCTTCACCAGGTTTACGTTCAAATTTAGGACAATCACCAAGAATCTTGGTCGGAACCGGAGGCCAATATGGATTATGAAGAATAGGATCATTTGTCAACTTCGACACATCGGGTAATTCCAACGTAGCAAGAAATGATAATTGAGTATTAAAAGTCATTGGAGGTCTTTGATAAGGACCTGTGTGTACATTCCACCCAGTCCGAGTGGGATTCTATCCCCATACATTCTGTCCCGAAGGATTCGGATCATAGGGATTAAAAACAGGATAATTCGGTTGATACCGGGGTTGAGGACTAGGATATTGAGTCGAGGTAGACCACTGAGGTCCTTGCTGAGTAGCATAAGGATTCTGCTGCGGAATGTAAGTATGAATTTGAAGTTGCTGATACACAGGTTGATTTTGAGGGTAAGGAATCTGAGGTGCGCTATATAACAGTTGATTTTGAGGGTATGGAATTTGGGGTGTGCTATATATTGGTTGACGTGAAGCTTGAGGGTAATAAGCACCCTGCGGTTGCATAGGTTGAACTTGCGGAGCAGGTTGAGTAGGCTGCTAAGGAGGGTAAACAGGTAAAATCAGCTGCGGAAATGAAGGAATCTGCTGGTGGGCAGGTTGCAACGGTTGCTGAGCTGGTTGAACCGGCTGTTGAAATGGTTGTTAAGGGCCACCAGGTTGACCTTGTATGAAAGGTTGGCCTGATGTTTGCGATGGCCCAGGTTGTCCCTGATGACCAGGTTGACTCGGAGAAGGACCGTAAGATTATCCTGGTTGCACAATATTTGGGCCATACTGAACGTGCGGCTGTGATTGAGGTGCAACAAGTTGTCCTTGTGATGGATAAACTTACCCCCCAAGACCAAAAGATGATCCAGGTTGATTCAGAGGTTGACCTGAGGGACCAGAAGGTTGTCCATGTTGGACCAAAGGTAGTCCTTATAAAGGTTGGCCTTGTGGACCGTATGGTTGTCCCTGTGGACCAGAAGCAGGGCCCTGCTGAGCTAAAGGTTGTCCCTGAGAGGGTTGTCCTTGTAAGCCAAAGGGTTGCATAGGTAGAGAAGGTCCCAGATGAGTAACAGGTTGATAAGGATCATAAAAAACCTGATAAGGATCAATAGGAGGCAAATAGACCGGATTACCATACACATCATAATGGTGTGGATAGATATATACGGAATTACCAACAACATCATAGTGATGGAATCGAGGATTAGCAGGAGCCTGAGACTGCTAAGAAACCTGAGAATTCTAATGCTGAAAAACCAAAAGATATTATTCAAAAGTAAGACCGCTAGGAATCACAAGAGTAGTGGAAACCAAACTAGAAGCCACATAAACTGTTGGTTGAATTAGAATTGATGTGACAGTAACTAACGAACCAAGAGTCGAAGGTGATAGCCCCAACGAAGGTAGGATTGAACTCGGAGGAGGAGTTACTGTACTGGATTGCGCAATGGAGGCAACACCAGACATAATCTGACTCAGAGACCTATATCCAAGCAGAAATGAGACCGACGGTGGTGAATATTGGGTGGAGGCACGAGAGAGATCTTCAGGAAAGAGTTGATATTCTCCTGTGGAAACGAGAATTGCTTCACTGCCAATATAACTGGAGGAATCCGTATCTGAGTCCAATGTAAGATCTTTGAAAAGACTACGGGGACTAGGAGGTACCGTAGCAGCAACAAAAGGCAATCTAGATGTAAGAGGAGGAAACTCTCCTTCTTCCCCAAAACCAGACCAAGCACTTGAAGGAGGCCATTGGAATTCAACTGGCTAGTCAAGCGGAGATCGAGTAGCAAGGGGTTGGATAGATGGAAGAATAGGCTGCGAGAACTCGACAGACCTAGTGGATTGAGGGGTTTTGAAAGAAACGTCCGGAAAATAACTACCACTAGGAGGTAGTGAGGATGACGAAACTGGATGTTCCGCCACTTTGACTGTGTATTAGAACATGAAGGAAAAGAGATAACCTAATCGAAGGTACCAAAATCAAGAAACAAGAAAATCAATCAAACTAAGTAACAAACTTTTAATAGGAGTGTAATCGTAGGTGATTAATTTTATAACATTGAAACCAAAATTCACCGTTTCATGTTTTAAGAGTCAAGAAACAGGAAAAAGATGACTCTAGTCACTTTCAATTTGAAACGAGCATGAAAGGAAAAGTGATCGATGATCTCTTCTCTTGTTTAAAGAGTCACGAAAAGATCGAAATGACTTCTTAGGAATTCTAAGCAAGAGGGTGTACCAGGTTTCTGTGAATTATCATATACACCTTGGTGATCAAATGAAAGAGAAATGACCAAGTACTTGATGTACGTGCAGGTAGTCTCCCTGAATGCTGTGTTCGGTGTATCACAGTTACAAGGCGATAGACTTGGCTTCCTATGGATACAGTATTGCAACCTAGAGGGGCCTCCCTTTATATACGCGACGGTACGGGAGGCACAAGTTCGTACTAGTGCTGTCTGAAGCCAACAGGCGAGTGACAGCTACTACGTTTTAAGACGTCGGAACACGTCTCTAGCCTAGACCACTATAAATATTTCGTTAGGTTTCAATGTTGCCTTAGGTTCATCGAGTAAATTTTAAAGTTAATCTTTAATTATGTTTCAATTTCCAAGCCCTATAGAATTTGGAGCTCAACTTCCTAAATGCAAGCTATATGCAAATGAACATCCTTTCAATTCGATGAATGATAGTTATAAGAAGGATAGAAATATTTCAAACAAACAAGCAAGGAAAAATATGCGAAGAAAATTCTAATGCCTCTAACGAAATCAATTGAAAACGAAACTCCTTCCTAGATGACACACGCTAGTTATGTAAAGGAACGTTTCAATTTCAATGCAATGAAAGAATGCAATTTTTTTTTTTTTTGATTTTTTAATGAAATGAAGCACACATTGTACTAATTCAATGGAAAACAAAATAAACACTAGTTTGAGTTTTGCGAATGTAGGGTTTTGAAATTGAATGACTCAACCAAAGCGAAACAGACACAAAAACATGCAAGCTAATGGTGCAAACTTTTAATCAAAAAAGAGAGTTTCCCAAAGCGACCCAAATAAGCAAAGTAATCAATGCTCAAAGTATTGAAGAAGAAGGACTAATCGAAAAATGAAAAGACCATTCAATCAACAAAACAAAAGGATCAAGAAAAACTCAGTCTAATGACCCGAAATGAGACTTATAACAATCAAAGAGACTTGTCCTCGAACATAAGGCTCGATGTGCAAGAACACCTAGAAACCCTAAGGTCTTAAATGAAACTGACAAGAAAGTGGACAAACGACTGAGGGAAACAAGTCTACAGTAGTCAACACAGTCTGAAAGGCTTAAACACACTAAAAAATAACCTAGAAGCAAGAAAAAATGACCAAACTATTCATTAAGGAGGTCAAACCAAAACCTACAGGGGTTGGCACGACTGTAAGGCTGTAATCCACGCCATACATAGGTTGGCGCGAGTGCTAAAAGAGAAACTTGCGCCAATCGACACGAATTTCTAGATAAAAACTGTGCCAAGCTGGATACCTATCGGAAAAAGAGGAAAAACCATAACTTAATTAGCAGAGGTCAACCTTGACACTCCAGATCTGAACAGAGGATGGAAAATCAACAAACAAACCAGAAAAAGGTAGATAAATAAACCAATAATTGAAACTGACTGAACAGGATGAAACAAAAAAATCGCACTGATCCCCAGTGGAGTCGACAATTTGTTATGAAGGAAAATCATCTATGCGGACAGAGATGATACCTCTAGCCCTAGGGTGGGCCTAGTAATAAAAGGACACGCTAAAGTGTTGCTTCCTAGTTATTGAATGAAAAAAAGACACGGTAGATTGACCTACCTTGAATCCAACGTTGTCATCGTTGCAGAAAGAGTAGTGGCCTCTCGCTCTTGCCTTGACAAATCACAATCCGTTCGATGTTACGCTCAGACACCTGCATATAGGACAAAGGACAAGAACAACATACGACATAACAGTTTCATTCATAAATATTAGCCAGTCAAAGAGGGCTAAACATATCGCATCAAATAAACATCATAACAAAATAGTGGAACCAAACTGCAGTCATGTATATAAATGAATAGAAGGAAGAGTACAACCGATGCTTTGATGTCGCAGTCTCCTCCAGCAGGGTTCAGGCGAAGTGTATCTCAAATTTTGGTCAGGGAATTCAGACTCAAGCTCTCTTAGAAGTCATCGACTCAAGCTTTCTCAACATAATGCTTCTTATTCTATCTTCTCTAGCAGCTTAGCTATAATATGTATAATTCTCCCAGTTCAGCTATTTAGCCGTTCAGCTAGCTTCTACTAAAAGAGATAGTTTCTTTTCTAGAGGAAAAGGAGGAGGTTGGGATCCCTACAAAGGTGGGAGGGAGTTCTATCCTTTAGGAGAGTTCCAAGGGAGGTGGAAACTACTAACTAAAGGAAGGAGTCTGTGGTTGTTTCAATTCAACCACTCCCAATGACTCATCCCCAAGGTGGTTGGAATGGAACCCAAAAAAAAGGGACACCCTTAGGCTCAAGGCAAGGAGAAAGCGCCCCGGAAATACCTAAGGAGAAGCATGCATAAGCTGAAGAGGAAGAACAAGAGTCAGAGGAATCAGAGGAGGAAGGAGAAATAGGGGAATCAAAAATTTCGGTTAGAAGATTGAAAAGAGGTCGAATGCATGCCCGGGAAAAGAGAGAGCGAGAAAATTACAAAGATAAGCTCCAGGGCAGCCAACCAGCCTTTGAGAAGCTATTGGCAAGAACTCTGAAGATGACAAGAAACCAGACACAGGGCTCCAAGGGAGCTCATCACACCCAAAAAGTAAGTGATGAAGGTCGTCTCCTGGAATTGCAGAGGAATGGGGAGAAAAGTGAAAGAAGAAGCCATAAGAAGCCTGTTAAGGATAGAAGCCCTAGACATCCTTCTAATCCAAGAGACAAAAATGGAGGATAAAGACTTCCTCCAAACAAGTAATAAATTTTGTAAACGTAGGGGAGAAGAAGGCCTGCTGGGACTCTATCAGAAACCTATCAGATATAGAGAATCTAGAAAATACCATCATTGTTGGTGATCTCAACCTCACCTTGCTTCTGTCTGAGAAACTAGGAGGAAGCATCGTTAGGGATCCGTCAAGGAAATGGGTGGAGGACCTCATACAGGGTTGGGACCTACTCGACATCAAGCCCTCAAATGGTAAGTACGCTTTATCAAATAAAAGAGTTGGTCCTGGGCATATTGCAGCAAGATTAGATAGATTTCTTGTTCAAAGATCTTTTCTCCTTTTAGGACTAGAGGCTAGAATGCTTATCCTTCTTTGCAGCGCTTCGGACCATAAACCTATTAAGATAGAGCTATCAACCCAAAATGATTTAGGTTGTTCCATTCAGATTTAGTCCTCTGTGGTTCAAGAATCCGGACGTCATGGACAAGGTAAAGGAAAGTTGGAGGATGCCTATCAAGGGCTCGCCTTTCTTTGTATGGGAGGAAAATCTCAGAAGAGTGAAAGCTATTTTGAAAAGTTGGGCCAAAAATCTCCCTAACCCACCGGTAGTAAGAAAGCATGCCCAAGATAGTTTAGAGCTCCATCATTTGCAAATGGAAGATGCAGACATCACAAAAGAAGCGCTAGAGAGAGAGGTAGATTTACAATGGAAGTTTCATAAGGCCTATCTGTCGGAGGAAGAATTTTGGAGACAAAAGTCTCGCAGCCTTTGGCTAAAAGCGGGAGACAGAAACACCTCTTTCTTCGATAAACAATCCCAAGCAAGAAGAAGCTTCAACTCCATCTCAGAAATCAAGGAAGACTCCATAACTCACAATGACTTCAAGAGCATTAAAAGGGTAGCTTTATCTCATTTTAAAAACCTTTATAGTGAAGAAGGTGTGCTAGAACAAAATTTTAAATTTTTGGATGTGGTTCCTTCCAAGATAACCTCCAGGATGAATCAACACCTGGAAGAAAAGGTTACTAGAAAGAAAATAAAGGCTTCTCTCTTTGTTATGGAGCTTGACAAAACCCCCGGTCCGGATGGCTTCATAGCTAGATTTCGTCATTCTTGTTGGTAGATAGTGAAAAAATATTTTCACAAGATGGTATTGAAGTCCCAAGCCTGTCAGAAAATTGGGGGCAACACGAACTCAACCTTTCTTGCCCTTATTCCGAAGGAAAAGGGAGCCAGTGCTTTTAACATATTTCGACCTATTTCTCTATGTAATATAGGATACAAGCTAATAACCAAGGTGATAACCAATAGATTGAAAGGTATTCTCCCTAATATTATCTCGGAGAACCAAGGAGGTTTTGTTAATGGGAGGCAGATTGTGGATAATTTTATCCTAGTGGAGTAGGTGATCCACTCAAGCTTGAAACGAAAAGAAAAGGGAATGGTTGTCAAACAGGACCTAGCTAATGCTTTCGATCGTGTTAGACACAACTTTATTTTTGATGTTATGCACAAGTTGTAGAAATTATATAACATATGCATGTATATATCCAGATTCTCCTGATCTAACAATATTTATCTTCTTGCTAAATATAGAATCATTCCACTGTTAATATTTTGCGGAAACCTAAAAACTCAATTGCAAACACATGAAGCAATAAAAACAATCACACATAACACAATTGTGTTGGGAAAAATACTGAGAGGGGGGGGGGGGGTGAATCAGTATTTACTGCATATTCAAACTTTTTACTTTTTCATTCCTTAAAACCCATACGCTACTTTACTTCAGTAAACCAGCGTATATACGCGGATCCCATTTATGAAACTAGCGTATACACAGAGATTTAGATATGTCATTAAATCTTCACTTAAACCATTCCATCATTTATTCATCGGATATTCAATAAGCAGTAAACAGGTGCAGTAAGAACAGAATAAACCATCACACAAAGCATCACACATGAACACCAGGATTTTTAGGTGGAAACCCAAATCGGGAGAAAACCACCGCTGCAGTTGCTCAGCCTTCAATATTTTATTATATAGAAAACATCTTACAACATATGTGCTGGCGCAGACTTGACCAGCACGCAGGCACCCACCTGCGCTCGTTTACCAGCCTCTCCTGGAAGGGAGCTACGACCCCCTGACTCGTTTACCAGCCTCTCCTGGAAGGGAGCTACGACCCCCTGATCTCGTTTACCGGCCTCACCTGGAAGGGAGCTACAACCCCCTGACTGAAGGCTACAACCTTCAGCACCACCTTGGACCACGTTTCATCAATTTTCACACTGGATCCAACAACTTCAATAGAACACCACTTGCGGGCCACATTTCATCATATTTTCATACTGGACCCTTTCCATACTTTTAAGCACAACCATACATCATCAACAGATACATATCAACACAGATCAGATAGCATAAACACAGCAGAACAGCTCAGATATTTCATACCCCTTGCTTCAGCAAACCCTTGTTTGCATACGCTCTTTTACTTCACTGATTTCGCGTATATACGCGCTTCCGTCCACACAAACCGGCGTATACCTCAGTGTATATTTTATTGCGCATACGTGCTTTCTCTTCGCTGAAGCTGCGTATATACGCGCTTCCTCCGCGTCGAAGTAGCGTATAGATATTCAATTATTCCAGAGCAGCATACTTCTTCAGATCAGATATTCAGTTCAGATTTACCCTTTCACTTCAGACAGATGTTCGCCTAGATGTTCGCCTCATCACAGATCTAGGCCTTCCATAAGCCGATCTAGTAAATACAAGTGCATTTCAGATCTAGATCCCCTTCTTCATCATTGGTGCATCATACACTCATATTTATCTTCAAGTGTAACCCTTTCCAATCAGATCTACTTCAGAGAGAAGTATTCATTCAAGCTCAGACATCTTGCACCCACCCTCATGTTGTGCACAATGAATTTATTCTCCTTTTATATGATTATCCTTTTTCAATACCATGAGCCCCTTTTTCAATACCATGGACCAAAACAATACCATAAGCCCAAAACTACCTGGACGGGGTCAATTAGGCGGATCATTACCCAATACTATGGGGCAATACCATGGTGGTTACCCTTGGATTTGCACTTTTTGAGCGCTTTAGCCCATACGCGACTTGTAACGTTCCTTTCCGCGTGCATACGCGACTTCCCCTAGGCCAATCCGCGTGTACCAAGAGACATGCTCTTTTTCATCATTCTCTGAGTACATTCTGAAATCCTTTCTTCATTGCCTTCTGTAAATACTGTAGATACATCAGATTTCCTTCATCAAGGACATATTCTATCAAACACAACTTCATCAAGTAAGTTGTCATCATCTTCATCAAGTGGGTTTCCTTTCAAGTACAACACTCAACATCATATCATCAACAGTCATCATATCACTTCAGATTTACATCATTTAACAAGTCCATCAAGTCAAGCATAACTTCATCAGGTGGAGTGCCATCAAGGACAATACATGTCAACAGTCGCACGTCTTCATCTTCATTCAGTGGGTTGCCATCAAGGACAACACTCTGCATCATATTTCCAACAAATTGTTTAATGAGAAAGCTTGAAGCTAAAAACCCCAACTATCATATATTATGTATCATGGAGATCACGTAACAATCTCATACAAATCTTAGTACATCAAGCTCTCAGTACAATCAATCGTCACACACTAACATGAAGAAATCTGCAAATCCATGCACTGATTTCTTGCCACCTGATAGCCTGACTCCACTGCGCAATCCCTGTTGAAGAAGACCCCTGAATGAATTTGAATCTAACTTGCCTTGAATGTGCAATCCTCATTGGAAACTCCAATGTGTGTGTGATGCAATCAATGCATCACTATAGTCACAACAGATAGTCCATCTCACCCTTTCACCTATCTCTCCACTGGATCTCCACTGGAACTAACATGCACTGTAGTTAACTGCTGTATTTGTTTAGTTGATTAGTGAGTTATTATTTGTGAATTAATTAACTAATTAATTCACTCCACTCTCACTAGTGTATCATTCAGTTAGACTAGATGCAACTAGCTCAACTAAGTTTAACTCCATTAACTGAGTTAAACTGAATAACAACTCCATGAACTACTCTTCCAACTCTGTCATAACTTTGCCACTTCAGTTCTAACTGAGTCCTCCATGCATGAACCACCAGTAAATCCTACGAATTGCGTAATTCCTTCAACCCACTGATTTTCCAAATCTGTATACTGAAATAAAGTGCTCCAAGAGAATAAGTTGATGTTTATTGTCGGATTATTATTAAGAGCTAATAATAATCGACATGCATCTATTTTTAGATCGAAAATCTATAAATAGACTTCACCCAATATTCTAAAAATAGAATTTCATCCATTTTTCCAACTTGACCAACCATCCACAAATAGCATCCTACAACTTCTGAAATATGATCACCATGTCTAAAAATAGACTTGCACCTAAAAATAGCTTGCGGGCCCACTTAGTGAAGGTAACTGATTTTCACTAAGCTTCATCATCTTGTTGAATCTCAACACAAGTTTGGGTTTAGGCTAGAGTTCATCAATTGGATTCATGCTTGTATCTCCGAGCCTTGGATCGCCCATTTGGTGAATGGGCGAGCAACGTATTTCTTTAAAGCTACAAGAGGGCTTCGGTAGGGGTGTCCTCTTTCCCCTCTCCTATTTATTCTTCAAGCCTCCGTTCTAAGATTTTATTTGGATAAGAAGCAACTTGACCAAGAGATCTCGGGCCTTAACATTGCTAGAGGAGTTAAGAATAATAATCATGCTTTGTTTGTCGACGAGTCTCTACTGTTGGGCGCAGCCTCAATGCATTTTGCTACAAGATTTAAAGAAGTGTTGGCCGACTACTATGATGCTACGCACAACAAATTAAGTAAGGGGAAATTCCATATTTATAGTTGGAATATTTCTAACAACGTTCTCAATGCTATCTCCAGGTGTTTGGTCTTTGGTGGCTCCTCCATTTGGACCTCATTCAAGTACCTCGGCCTCCCAATCTTCCAAAAAAACTCCTCTAGCAGAGATTGGCTCCCACTGTTAGACAAGTTTAAACTCAAGATCCAGGCCTGGGGTTTCTCATGGCTCAATCTTGCTGGTAAGTTAGTTCTGGTCAAGGCTGTCCTCAACAGTCTTCCGATCTTTCAATTTTCTGTTTTTCTGGCCCCTATCTGCATCCTCAGGAAGATGGAGGATCTCATTCGAAGGTTCTTTTGGAAAGGTGGCAAACAAAACAAAAAGAGAATGCCACTTGTTAGATGGGACAAAGTCACCAAGCCTCTGGTAGAAGGAGGACTAAATTTCAAAGACCTTCGCACTCAAAGCATTACTATGGGGGAAAAAAACACATGGAGGGTTATTTCTTCTAAGCCTGGTTGGGCGCAAAAACCCATGTAGAAGAAATATCTAAGTGGGCAAAGGCAACGAAGTCTGGACGGGCCCCTCACAAAAAATGGTTCGCATATGCTTAAGCTCTATGCACAGGCCATCCTGCTGATCCATAATCACGCTTATTGGATACTGGGAAATGGTAAACAAATTAGCATATGGGATGACAACATAATTAACGAGCATCCACTTTCCAAAAACCACGCTCTGAAAGCGCTGTGATCCTGGATGTCCAGGGCTGGTTTCATTACTCTGTGGGATATTTCGACTTGGGATGGCTACGAATGGACATGTTGGAAGTAGTTGCAGGTTTCGATGGATCTGGAGCAGGATTGGGATGCACTAATTTCTCATCTGAAGGGCATGGCCCCGATCCACGCAAGGAGGCAGGACAAGTGTGGATGGGGCTCTCAGTCTGGATGCTACACAGTGGCACATGGATACGCAAAATTGAAGGAACAACCACACGTCCCACCCAATCCAGTGATTTGGAAAGGGCTATGGCGATAGAAGACCATCCTGAAAATTGACTTCTTCATCTGGCTCATGTGCCATAACATAATTTTGACTGAGGACAGATTGAAGAAAAGAGGATTCCATGGGCCGTCTAGATTTTCGATGTGCTGCGAAAATGAGGAGAATGCCAGTCATCTAATGTTGGATTGTAAATTTGTTGCAGAGGTCTGGCATGAGGCCCTGAGTCCTTGGGGAAACAACTTCGCAACCCCCACATCCATCGCTGATCTGTTTGCTTGTTGGTTGCATAACTATCCAAGTGTCTTCCCAAATAATGACAGTTTTAAGGCCGCCTGGCTCTCCTTGCCAAAGATTATTTGTTGGAAAATTTGGCTTGAAAGGAATAAGAGAATATTTAAAGGTAGAGTGTAGAATTCTAAGATAACCATGGCCAAGATCAAAAGCCAGCTGAAAGAGAGCTTGGGCAATGAGCTTGAGGGAACAAACTTATGCCATCAGGATTTGGAATGGGGCGACATGATGGGCCTTCAATTCTCTGTAGCAGTAAGGCAGAGAAAGACAAGAAAAGAATGGAAAATCAGACTCAACGAGAAAGAATTCTCCGATTAGATCAATAAGCAGTTCAAATATACTTTATTCTTCAATGGGGTTGCCAAAGGCAATCCTGGGAAAGCAGGGGTGGGAGGTGTCATTAAGAATCTTGAGGGCAGCATTGTGCATAGTTATGCCTGGGGCTTGGGACACAACACCAACACCCAAGCAAAAGCGTTGGCACTACTCCAAGGCCTCAAGAAAGTCAAAGAAGTTGGCATCAAAGAGGCGAATGTAATTGACGACTCACAATCCATAATAAAAACTATTATGGAAAACTCTGTTCCTAAAGATCTCAAGCTTGCAAGATTGGTGATAAGAATTAAAACACTGGTTAAATATTTACAAAGTGTGAAATTCTTCCATGTATTGTGGGAGAATAATAAGGACGCAGATTTGGAAGCCAACAAAGCTTCTCTTCTTTCCGCCGGCACTCTTTTAAGAGACAGGGACGAAGAGTGGGATCCGATCCCTTAATTTCTGGTTTTTATGTTTTATTGTATCTTATTGCATTAGTTCGTTTGTATTCAGAAGTAAGGAAAAATTTCAGAGATTGATCCGATTACTAAATGTAAGAAGCACTATCATACAAGTACCCGGGTCACGAAATTCCTGGCAAATGGGGAAAATTGGGCTTTTCTCCCATATTTTGTAGTCTGATTTGAGGCATTCAAGCCAAGGTTTTAATATAAACCTATAATCGTTCCTATAAAAAAATATGTTTGTTTAATTTTAATTTTATTTTATTTTTAATTAAAATTTATATATATATTTTTAATTTAATTTTTTATTTGAAAATTTTTATTTTTATTTTAAAATTAAAATTTTTTGTTTTTAATTTAATAAAATGTTTCTTTTTATTTTTAAAATTTAATTTGTATATTTTATTTTAATTTTATTTTTTAAAATTTATTTGTTTTTTAATATATATATATATATATATATATATATATATATATATATATATATATATATATATATATATATATATATATATATATATATATATATATATATATATATATATTTAAATTTTAATATTTTATTTTATTTTATTTTTCTATTTTTTATTTTTTTTTTCTAAAATTCTTGTTTCAACACTTCGTTTTCAGGGTGTTTTTTTGCACAAAAAAATTGGATTTTACTTCTATTTTTTTAAGAATTTTGAAAATTTACTCCGAAGAAAAAATAGGTTATTCCATAATACAACTTTTCGTTTTTGGGGTGTTTTTTGCACAAAAAAAAGGTTATTCCAGAATACAACTTTTTGTTTTCGGGTTGCTTTTTCATGGTTTTTTGATGTTTTTTAGTTAGAGTTCTTGTTTTGAGGTAATAGTTCCCGTTTGAGGTAACTATGTTCCTTCCTTATAACTAACATGCAACAACTATTTATAGCGAATTATCAGTTAACTGATTGATCACTACTTGTGAATTAAATCAGATTTAATTCACTAGACCTATCACTAGCTCATCTCTCAGTTAGAACTAGTTAAACTGTTTTTAACTCAATTTCTTGAGTTAACTAATTACAAATCACAAACAACTGTAACTGGACCACCTTAAATCATGGGAGAACTCTATATGCACCTTCTTAGACCCTCAACTCAAATTTCCTAAGCTAATTCAGTCATTTTGACTTAGTTAACTAATACAAACTATCATGAGATGAAATTACAATTTCTCTTCCAGTTTAATTAAGGGAAGATTAAATCATAAGCCCCACTTTGGGGTGCCATTTCTTGGTGCCATTTCAAGACTCCCTCTCACAACAAGAGAGGGATTATCTTCTACCCCGATCCTGTCTATGTGGAATTCAAATTTGCTTCTTTTTAGTGCCTTCGTCAAGATGTATGAATCCTGCTCCTTCGTGGGAATGTAATTTAATGACATAATCCTCCTCTGAACACAATCTATGAGGTGGTGATACTAGATATCAATATGCTTGGACCTCTCATGGAATACTTAATTAACCGAGAGTTTGATGCAACTTTGGTTATCAAAATGTATCATCGCCAGAGCCATCTATTGACCAAACAAACCAACAAGTATCTTCCTCATCCAAATGGCCTCACATGCTTCCTGACTTGCTACCATGTACTTTGCCTTTGTTGAACTGAGTGCAACTAATCTCTGTTTCCTACTATACCAAGAAATTGCTGCCGATCCTATGCTAAATATGCCTCCTGATGTGCTTTTCTAGTCAGATGGAATCCCTTCCCATTTTGCTTCGATGAAGCCTTGAATCTTCATTCCCTTTGACCATCTGTACTATAATCCATACTTTTTAGTGCCTTTGAGATATCACAACACATGCTTCCCTACCTTCCAAAAGAGCTTGGTTGGCTTAACAATAGCTTGGCTCAGCTGGTTAACTGCATAGCATATGTCGGGTCATGTGTTCACCAAATACATGAGTGAAACCATCAACTTCCTATAAACAGTAGCATCCACTACTTCGTTCGAAGTAGCATCCTCCTTCCTCCAGTTTCCTACAAGAGGAGTCTCCACGGGTTTGCTGCCCTCCATGTGGAACTTCCTCAAAATCTACTTGGCACACTTGCTCTAAGATACAAATAGCTCCCCATCTCTTTGCCATATTTCCAATCCAAGGAAATAGTACAAGATCCCCATGTCCTTCATCTCAAATTCTCTTGCAAGATCATCTTTGCAAGACTTTATGAGTTTTTCATCACTTATTAGTATCATATCATTGACATAAAGTATAATAATCAAAATATTACCATCAACCACAATAGGATATAGGTTCGCATCTGCTTCACTCTCGGTGAACCCCAACTTAGTGAAATAGCTACCAATCCTGGTGTACTAAGCACGAGGTGCTTTCTTCAGACCATACAATGCTCTCTTGAGTCTGCACACATGCGACTCCCTGTCTAAGGTATCAAAACCTTCTGGCTGCTCAATGTACATTTATTCCTCAATAAATCCATTGATAAAGGTTGTATTTACATCCATCTAATCTATATGCCATCCCATTTGTGCTGAGAATGCAAGGAAGGATCTAATAGATGAGTACCTTGCGACTGGTGCAAAAGTATCATCATAGTCAATCCCCTCCACCTGAGAGAACCCTCTGGCCACAAATATAGCCTTGTGTTTCTCCACACTCCCATATGTTGCCCACTTCACCTTGTAGACCTATCTGGATCCCACAATTGACTTCCCCACTGGCCTTGGGACAACTTCCCATGCACTGTTTCTGATGATGGAGTCATTCTCCTCAACCATGGCATCAATGCACACTGGCTGCTGCACTACTTCCTCGAAAGAGGATCGTTCTATCTCAATACCTTCACTCATAAGATCCATGTATCCAGTGTATCGGTCTAGGGACCTTCTCTGCCTGCGCTGTGATGTGGGTGCTCCCACATTATCTCTCACATCCAACAATAATGTGTCAGCCGATATGGTTCCCTTCCATCCATCTCAAGTAGATGGCTCTGCATGAGTAGTTTCTACCACTCTATTTTCCTATGCTTGTGGCTACTCCACATACCAAGGTTCATCCTTTGGAGCCAAGAGCTCCCTAACTGCATGCAACTTGAGCTCCCTAACAAGGGAAAATCACATGGCTTTTTCTTCATCAAATTTCACATCTCTTCTGACCACTGTTATCTTGTGTGTTGGCAAGTACACCTGATAGTTGTGAGGTGTATTAGTGCACCCAACAAATATCCCCAACTCTGTTGTTGGCTCTAGCTTCTTCCTGCCATCTTTGGTCACATGGAAATAAACATATGAATGAAATTTTTTAAAATATGAAACATCTAGTCTCTTTCCTAAAAAAACCTCCTCTAGTGTACTCATCCAAAGTATTCAACGAGGACTTATGTTCTGCACAAATACTGTTGTATTTCATGCTTTTGTCCACAGATGCAATGATAGGCCCTGATCATGCATCATAACTCATGTTGCTCCCACAATAGTTATGTTCTTTCTTTCTACAACCCCATTCTACTATGGGTTATGAGGTACAATCAATTCTCTTCGAATTCCTTCTGAGGCACAAAAGTTCTTGAATTCGTTAGAGATGTATTCTCCACCATTGTTGCTCCACAAAGCATTCAACTTCTTCCTTGTATATTTCTTGACAAGTGCCTTGAACTCACAATACTCGAATAACGTCTGATCGTTCTTATTCATGAAGAAAATCCAACACTTTCTTGAAAAATCATCAACAAAAATCACTTAATACTTATGCTTTGTTGTGGAAGCTATCGAGAATGTTCCACACACGTCTGAGTGAAATATCTAAAGGATTGCCTTGGCTTGGCTTTCGTTATCATGAAAGGTGGATTTGGTATACTTCCCAAATGTACACCTTTTGCATGCGTCTCTTTGCAGATTGGTAGACAAAATGCATAGGGTAACATCAGACCAGTCTTTGGAGTCCTAGGACCTAGCCTTCTTTGACTGAGAGAGGGCTCTCTCTATTGTATGCAAGGGATGTGAACTTGTTTTCTTCTAAGGTTTTTATTTTAGGCTAGTTATTAAGTGTAGGGTTTGTTGTTTGTTTTGGTTGGGTAAGATGGTCAAGTAGAATAGGTGGATTGAAAGGTCTTCAAATCATTGGGCTATGGAGTCAATGAAAGGCATGGATATCTCAACAATGAAACAGGATGCATAACAGGGCAAATATAGCATAGTCAAATGGATATTTAAGGTATGTGTGAAGTGAGATGAACAAAATTTTGTGAGCATAGTAGGTGTGTAAGGGCAGTGAAGAATCCTTAAACAAATACCTTAAAACAAGATGGTCTCAAATACTGATCAACATAAGGACATAATCATAAGACATGGAAAAACAATAGGTTTCTGATTATACTTAAGCAAACAAGCATTCAATATGAACAATTCAGTGAACCATAGAAAGCAAGAAACATATCTAACTTATAGTGATTTCACCTTCAAGGTTTAGAAAACATTCAAGATAACAAATAAATTTAATCAATGAAGAGGGAATGCCTAAACATCAATGATCAAGCTACAAAAAAATTTAAATAAAATTCTCAAGGATGGACAGAGGGCATGATCAAAACATGGCCTCTTTGGCTAAAACCTAACATGTAATACTTCAAAGAGAGATTCCAAAACAGAGTTTAAATAGCATCAAATAGGCAGGGCTAACCATAAAACATATTTGAAAACTAATAAATTGAACCATTCATGGAATAAAAAAGCATAGGTATATCTAAGGAGCAGCTAAGAATTTTTTAAACAAACCCAGCAGAGGAAAACATCAAGGCAATAATAAACATGAAGGACTAAGGTGCCTCAAACAACATTTCTTAGCCTATACTCTTCTGTTTTGTTGCAACATAGAAAGATGAACATAATGATAAACATGAAAACAAGAACTAATAGGGTAACATCACCATTAATCATGCTCAAGGATCCTACAAGCTATCCTCCTTCATCATCAATCCAAGCAAGCCATTCAGAAACTCCACAAGACTAATTTCTTCTTCAAACTCAAGAAAACCATGTATTGCTCTAAAAAATCATCAAAATCCAACATTTACAATGAAATCCCTCATGCTCTATTTATCTAGAAAAGGAGGGAAAAAACCCTAGATAGGGTTGGAAAATGTCAAAATCACTCATAAATGTCATAAATGCCCAAGAGACCATGCAAGGCCCAAGGCACAAAATATCCCATGAAATAAATGCCAAAATAAATTCTAGCACCTAATTCTAGAGTGATTTGCCTCAAAAAACACTAAAATATGATTTTGCAATAAATGAGTGTGTTTTGTTGACTTTTGGCCAAAAACACACATTGCTGTCCATAAGCGCAGCGCCACCTTAGGCAGAAAATAGGTCCTGTTGCAACCAAGTTTTGGAGACCTTCCTGATGTCGGATTTTTCTTTGTGATGGCCTGTTGGAAAGCCTGATGAGTCTAATTTCCAAAAATACTCTTGGTTTCCTGATCCATCTCCTGTAACCTGTCCAAAATGTCAAAATTCCAACACTGCTCTGAGCGCAGCGCCAGGCCTGAAAAGGAGGCAGAATGGTGAAAAATGAGGTGTTTTTTTGACCTTTTGAGGGTTAAAAAATGCTCCAATTTATCTGAAATTTGGTGAGAATAGTGTGCTAGTCATGATAAATCCAAAAATGTAGAGTTTTCCCTCCGAGGATGCTTGAGGGAAAAGCGTAGCAACAGTGGCGCTGTGCTTATAGGCCTCCAAAATCTCAAAAAACAAAAACTTGTCCAAATTCCTTTGAAATTGGCGGGGGTATCCTTCAAGGGGTTTGAGAGACCTGTAGAGAAGCTTGTGACAAAATTCCAAGTCTAGATTGACCTTTTTCTTATTTTAGTGCCTGGATCCTGGCTTCTGCCTTCTTCAATTTGGCCCTTGCAATTTGGTTTCTCCGGGCATAATGCTTAGTCATCCTTCTTTTGAGGTCAATATTCTTGTTATCCTTCTCCAATTTAGCCTCCATGTGTATGTTGGCTCTCTCCAACAAAGGCTCCCGATCATGTGCTATCTCCATGGCCAAAAGCTCATCTAGGGGGAGCTGTTCTGCTAGGGCTGTTTCTTGTTCTCTTTGCTTTGCCAATGCTTTCTTCAACCCCATGGTTCTAGGCCTCCTCCTAGATTGTCCTTCCTCATCCTCACTTTATTTATAAGTGCCCTTGAACTCTTCTAGTTTCACCTGTGCCCTTTGGGCTTCTTTTCGAGCCTTGATGGCTTTTGCTTCATAGATAGCAATTTGTGCTCCTAGCTGCCTGTTCTCCAAGTCAAGGGCATCATATACACTTTTGGCTCTATCCAGATTGGCTTGGAGGTCTTTAATGAGTGAATTTTTGTTTTGGATGAGAAAGTTTGAGATCCTTGCCTCTTCTTCCTCATCACTGTCTACCTGAATGATCTCAAACTCCCTTTCCACCTCATGATCTTATTCTTCTTCTTTTACCTTTTGTTTGCCTTTGTCTAGTGGCTGGGCTGAAACAGATGGCATGGTCCCTTGCCTCTTGGAGGAAAAAAACACTAGCCTTGGCCCTCTTTGGTATGTGCATGAAAGGGGTGTGATGGTGATTTTGTTGGTGTATTTATCATGACTGTGATCCTTGCTACTGTCATCCACTTCTTCATCTTCATTATTGGTATCATCAGTCATCATATTTTCTGCCTCATCATTGTCTTCTACATCATCAACACTCTCATCCTCTTCATTGTTTTCTGAATTGTAATTTTGCTCTTTATTTGAGCTACTGTCCTCTTCCTTGCTATGATCATCATTTAGAATATCAACCTCTTCCCCTTTTTCACTATCATCATGACTAGGATTGCTTTCATCTTTGTTTTCTGCCATGTCATCATTTTCATTATCACTGAGGGGCTGATTGTTTTCATGATTGTCATGACAGCTGTCATGACTATCATGAATATTTTCTTCTTTTTTGTCTTGTTATCCACTGTCTTATTTATCATCTGCCTCTTTGTCACTGTGGTTTGCCTCATTGGTATCACTGCTGCCTTTAGTTTCTGCACTGTCCTTACTGTCTTCATCTTTGTCATTGTCCTCTTCTTCATTTTCTGTTTCTGCCTTTTCATCATCAATGCTCATTTCATTTTGAATGTCAACCTCCTCATCTTCTTCAACATCCTATTCCATATTGTCACTACTTTTATCTTCATCACTGTCATGTTCACTACCCTCTTTTTCATCATCATTTCCTTCTTCTTCTTCCTCGTCAATTTCTATCTCTGCCTCATCATTTTCCTCTTCTTCCTCATCATTATTTTTCTCTTCCTCACAGATTTCATCACCTTCATTGTCAGCACTCTATTCATCATCCTCACTCTCTTCCTCACTTTGGGCTGACTCATTTGCACCATTATCCTCACTGTTATTACTTTGTTCATTATTTCCACTCTCATCCCCTTCATTTGATGCACCAAGAAAAGGGGAAGAAGGGAGGTTTCCTTGAGGTGAGGGTACTTGTGTAAATGAGGAGGGAAAGTTTGGTTGATGAGGAGGCTGTGGGCTTGTGAAGACTTCATGGGCTATGAAAACATCCCAAGGTATGCCCTTCTGTTCCAACTGATGTAATACCACCATCTTGATCAAGGAATGGTGAATTAAACTCTGCATTTGTTGTGAAGGATTCCTTCTTCGAACAACAGAAGACATTTTGTCCATACTTCTATAGAGGTAATAGGGCAAGTTGAGCATCTTGACCCTTGTGAAATGCATGAGGAGTCTGAAATGGTAGGAGTAGAGCCTGGAGTATCTCCCCTCATAGGTGAATTACTTCATGATAACCATCATCAAGGGAGAAAATCTCTATTCTAGGTGTGAGAAAGGGAAGATAGCCGTGCAGCCCATTCTGTACCTAGTTTTGACAAATGGATCATAATAGTTCTTGTCCAATTTGGATTTCTTAAACCACTTTTCACCAACAGCAGGTATACCTATAGCATTTGAGATGGAATTTATAGATAGTTCAAAATCTAGCTCTGCAAGGCTTGATTGTTTGTTGTGCAGGTTAAAGATAAAAAGCCTTGTAAGTTCTGGGTGGCTTTGCACTTGTTTGACTCTCTCACAAAATTGGAAGCACCCTACATTCTGAAAACATGAGAGGATCATGGGAGATGAGGTGATAGCTACTGTGCTTTATGGTTCAAATCTATTCACTTTTCCTCCTTTATGATTTGGTCTCATAGGCCCTTGGACTCTTTCACTGCTGCTACTATCTTCTGCCCCTGACATGGTGATGGGAGCTGTTTGTGGAAAAACTAGGATTTGAAGGAGCAAAATGAAAATGGTGGCGAGGGCAGCTTCTGTGAATGAGTGAAGTGGAGGTTAGGTTCAAGACTGAGAGCATGAATTCGAAAGAGGGCTTATTTTGAGATGATTTGTGATTGCCTTAGTTTACTCCTCTTTCAAATGGAAAATACTAGCTTGGAGGTCAAAAAAATAGTTTATTTGCCATGAATATCTAGGGTTTTCACAACTAGGGTCTAATCATTCCTTAGCCACCAAATTGTCTAAAAACACTTGGGAGGAGGAGAAAATAGGGCACCTACCAGTTTCACTTGCTTACAGGCCTTTGAATGAAAATTTTATGATGACCTTGAGCCTTTGGGAAAATTTTTTGCAAGTGTGGAGGACCTCTACATTAGCGCAATGCCCTGCCCGAACAGTCGGGTCTGCCTGTGGGTGCAATGCTGGCAAGTTGTGCCTCTGCCTGAGCGTAGCACAGGGCAGAGTCGGGTCCTGGGCGTGTTGTTTCGCCTGTGTGTAGTGCCACCCTCTGAGCACAGTGCCACCCGGTGTATGCGCAACGCCGTGTAATTTTGAACTGTGGAGGAGGCTATTTGCACAACGCCAGGGTCTATGAGCGTGGTGCCAAGGTATTCACGCAACACGAGGGACTTGGCCCAGAAACTGTCAAAAAACTAGAAATTTCTCTAGCAGGGTTTTCTTGCTCTTCTTGAAAATAGAAAATGGACAATGAGTCAAGTGTTAAAATGAATTTGACTTTTATGGTCCTGGGCATGCAAATTTATTTTTTCCTAAACCCACTTTGTAATGTTTTTCAATATT
The DNA here is from genome assembly GCA_034641835.2 of Pinus albicaulis. Classification (NCBI taxonomy): domain Eukaryota; kingdom Viridiplantae; phylum Streptophyta; class Pinopsida; order Pinales; family Pinaceae; genus Pinus; species Pinus albicaulis. Next base: position 632,057,793 of record CM076574.1, on the reverse strand, counting down.
TTTTGTCATTTGACTGATTTCCTTTTTGACCTTTGCAGGTGATTTGAAAACTTTTCAAAGTGACTTTTATTCTTTTGGTGATGGCTTACTGGAGAGATGAAAAAGGTCCCTTTTAACCTTTGAGGTTCTTGACACTATCAAAAACCTGTTTATGCTTGCACTGATAAACTGAAAACATGTTTTTATCCCCTTTTTGACATTCCTGAGTGTTACTGAATCTAAAAACATGTTTTTCTTACCCTCTTATTGATTTTGACAGTGATGTATCCATTGTGACAGAGATTATAAATTATACCTGCTATGTCTCCTCTTGGCCACTTCTGATTTGTAGCAGGTGCCATGACACATTTTTTTTTGGTACCTTTTGTCATATTTGGAGTTGGACCACTCAGTTACTCAACAAAAAACTCCTGATCAGCTTGATTTTCCATTTTGACACCTAACCTTATGTTTTTCTTATTTTGAACATTTTGAGGGCAGTTGACTGTACTTGAAGGCTTGATCTCCTTGACACTGATACTCTATGCATTTTCTCCTTTTGATGTAGTGAAGCACTGTTGCCTTAGAAAACCCTCGGAATCACCTTCTGATATCTTCTTTAACCTTTTGATGTCATGATGGAGCCCATCATACTCATTTCACCTGCTTTTCCCATCCTTCCAAAACTTGAGGTTTTAGGGCTATTAGAGAAAAATAATTAGTGTTGTCTTCTAAGTTCTCTATAGCCCTTTCAAGTTCATTAATTTCTGTTTAGTTCACCTCACCTTTTTCCTTTTTCATTTACAACTTCTAAAAATCTTCAATTTGTGCTCGGTTAGGTTAATGTGCCTTCTGTCTTGGTGGATTTTACATTGGCTCCTTGGTTGACAACATTGTTTTTCGAATCAGCCCTGAAAACTAGGCCTGCTTCCTTTTCTTTGTTGTGGATGTTATTTAGTGAGGAGCTGGCCTTTTACCTTACCTATTTTTCCACTGATAGCTATCTCAATCATTCTTGTAGAAATTTTTAGGATGCATAGTTATACATTTGCAGAATGCTGTCTTGACCAAGGAGGCCTTTCTTGAGGGATTTTTGACCCATCTAGGACAATTATATGATGACCTTCCTTTTCATTTGATTTCATCTTCTTGGCATATGTAAAACAGTGATTTTAGAATACCAAAACAAACCTACAACTTATGAAACCCTAAATGACCTAGAGGGAGGCTTTTTGGACTTGGCCTTTGGCTGAAAACTTGACTTGGGGTCTTTAGGTGTAAAACAGAGTTTTTGATAGAATTTATGCATTGCAGACCCAAAACTACTGATTTTGATTTATCTAAAAAGCTTAGAAAGGTAGCTTGAAACCACCAATGCTTGAGGCACTTGGTGAATATGGGAAAAGGTTAGGCTACTTGGAAATCTGAGGTGGACGAGAAAGGGTTATAGGTAGGCAGAACAAAGTACTGAGGTCATAGGTGTGAAAATGGGACAAAAATGGATGGCATGAGCCCATGATGGGTCTTCTGGGAGTGATAGGTTAGCCATGACTTGATAGAGTAGTGAAATAGTGAAAAAATTATCCTAAGGATAATGAAGGTAGTGAGATTTCTAGAACTCACAATATTCATGAATTTTGTTTCTAGAAATCTAGGATAAGTATTTAGTCATCTATAAAAAGGAAAAAATTACTGATGACTAACACCTCCTATGCCATATATCACTGATGTCTTGACTTTCCACCTTCTCTGCTTTACTTCTCAACCCTCTACATCCAGTTTATAGAGATTCTTTACTCGAACCCCAATCCTTTTCACATGTCCCATGGATTTCTAACAAAGGAATGCATTTCCTTCACTAAAAATCACATCATATCCACGATATTCCAACATAGAAACATAAACCAAATTATTATTTAAAATAGGTACATACATGTCATCTTTTAGTATGAGGGTTTTACCTGAATCTCTCTGAAAGGTAATTGTACCAATATCGATAGCACTACACCTCTCATCATCACCCATCTTGATGTGCATCTGGAGATCCTTCTCCTGCAAGATACTGAAGAATTATTTGTTGTCACTCATATGGAATGAATCTTCACTATCCAAGTACCACACAAATCCCATCACTGATGACACCATGCATGCGATGAGGGTGAAGTCCAACTCGAACTATGAAGCCAATGCTTCACCTGCTCCTCCTCCTGAGGCCTTCTTGTTGTTCTTCTTTTGTGGACAATTTGTGGCACAGTTTCCATGCTCATGACAGTTGAAACATTTCACCTTTGACAAGTCTTGCTTCTTGCCTACCTTGTTGGTCTCGGATTTGGAATGGGACGCCTTCCCTTTTCCTTTCTTCGCCTTGCCAACAAAGACACAATTATCCTCATCTGCAGTCTTTGATGATGATCCATCTTTGGTGCTCCGCCGAATTTTTTCTTGTGTCAGATCGGATCATAGTCGCTCCCAATATGGAAGCTTCTCCTTCGCATTAATAGAGCCTTGGTATCTATGAAAACTCTTGGGAAGTCCTAGAAGAGTGCAATATTCCCAATTTTTCATAAGATAATTGGAATATTAGAGTTCTTAATTTTCATACTTAATTGAGCAAATAAGAGGGTGGAGGGACCCACAAACCCCATAGATGAATAAAATCCACTTTTGATGTGTGTATGTGGATATTTTAGATCTATATCTACATCATGGAGTAGTGCAAAAACTTCTTAAATGAAGGAAGAAGTGGATATCATGGGTCTTAAATCTAAAATCATAAGGAACTTGGAGGAGGTCAACTAAGATCATTGTGCATTCAAAGTAAGACCATAAAGCACTTATGATAATATAGTGGAGGAAGTGGTGCATCTAATGCACATATGATGGAGAGAGTGGGAATTTGATGTAGAACATGATGGAGATCATAGAGAGACAACGCAGTGTTCATGGAGGCTAGTGGCAACATGTACAACATAGTTATGAGGTGGGCCAGGGCTATGGAAGGATCAAAATCTATATAATGAAGATGAAGGCACAATAGAAGGCATGTTTTAGATTATTATTTATGATTTTTTTAGATCTAGATTTGTCGATTGACATTTCTATGCATGCTTATGCTATTTAGCTAAGTCTGCAGTACTGTTTAGCACAGGGTGTTTCCGAGCGGAAATCCCACCCTTACCCACGGGGGACTTCGAGTGCCTACTCTGGGAAGGTTTCTATTGAGCTACATTTCTCATCAGGAATTGGTTCCATCTTCAGGAGGTTGTTTCTAGCATTCTAACTAGGAAAACAGTGGAGGATTCAACCTTTCACTTGTGTTTCATGTTCAACCTTTCAAGAGCAGTAGATCTATATCTGGCATTCAAGCCATCATGTTTTACCTCCATGCAGTAGCAGTCCCCTCAAGGATTACACAATTTAGTCTTTTATATCTATTGGAGGAAGGAAGTTTTCACCATTTCAGCTGGAAATCCTGTGAGGGACCATATCCTGACTTTGCATTCACTGTTTCCACCATTGTTGAGCTGATTTTACATATCCAATAGCAGGCTATTGAGCCTCCCTTTCTGACAACACAATTTTCTGAAGCTATTGAGTATTCAACATATATCTTCAGTGGAGGAGATTGGAGGAGCTAGATCTTGAGCTTTTAGCCTAAGGATCTAGTGAAGGGATCAACCCTTCTTTCATAGAGCTGATTGCACACCATTGCAACCATCATATCTTTAGTTCATGTAGTAGATCTGCATACCCAACAGCTACATAGTGCAAGCCCTAAGAGGGTGATTTTCTTAGATTCATAGATCTAGAAAATCCTTTCTGGGTTATCTTGGGTATCCATCATAAAGCCCAGATCTACATTTTCAGCATCATCAGAGCTCCAGAACTTCCTAGATCTAACTTTCTATTTTCTGGCAGTTGCTGCCTCAACATTTTCCAGTAGGGACAACGCAGTTTTCCTTCCAACAGTCCAGCAGTTACACAATCCCTCTTATGGGATCATTTCAGGGCCATTCAGGGCCATCTCTTTGGCTTGAGTGTCTCATATTTTGAGCACTGCTGTACTAGTTTATCCACCTCAACATTAATAAAATGGCTCAATTATTTCTGTCTATTTTATGGTGTATTTAGATTAAATGTTTACTTTACTGCAATTTCATCTATTGTGTTTTTGTATTATTGCATTCTCCATTCTGCGATATTACAAAGATATAATCTCACCAAATCATCTGAGGCAACAATGATCCCAACACTTCCAAGCTCATCTCGACATTGGGTGAACTTTGTCAAGTATTTTTGGATTGTGTCGTCCTTCTCTGTTTTGATCTTCCTAAGCTTGTATTTCAGCTCCAACTGCCTGTGGTCGTTTCTATTCTGAAACATATCTTTCAAGGCCTTCCACATTGCATATGGAGTCTCCTTCCTATGGAGACTCAAGAAAACATGATCTCAAACTTCCTCTGACAAGATCCTTCTCACCTTTTCTACATTCTTCTTCCATGCATCAAGAAGTTGAGCATCTGCTACTGTGGGTTCTGAGACATCAGTATCTATGAAATCCTTCAGTCTGTTGTCCTCAAGCACTACCTCTATCTCTTCCTTCCATGAAATATAATTTAAATTCCACTTGAGTGCATATTCGAGTCTCAAGCCATTGAAATACATCTTGATGTGTTGTTGGATATCGAAGAATAAATCTGAAAATTCGAACATGATCAAAACAAAATTTGTTCTTCTCTTCTTATTGTGATTCCTGGCACTCTGATACCATGTAGAAAATCTAACAATGGGATTCAAACTGATCTTGTAATGTAATAAAACAAGATATTGAATCCTTCTAAAACTTGTGGAAGCAAAACATGATCGCACAATCACATAACAAGTAAGAGAAAGAGACAATCAATCGCACAACACAAGATGTATATGGGGAAAGCACACTTCCTAAAACCCTGCTATTTATATATTATATAAAGTTAAGGATCATGAAACAATACGATGCTTTCTCTGTCAAGAGAAACTCCTGCACTCTGCCAACTGTCTCACACTGATCTAAGAAAAATCAAACAAATACTTAGCCAATTCTCTGCCTTTGCTTAGTGTGCCTTGCTCACAAATTCCTTGAGGAATTAAATCCTCATTAAATAGGAAAATATTTTAATTGATTTCGCAATGCTTCCTTGGCATCCACATGACTCTATAACTCACCTGTATAATTTTCTAATTATACAACTGATAGTTATCATCCCTTTAACCTCAGTCTCAACTGGGCCTTCCTTAGAACTGGCATGCAACAAATATGTATAGCGAATTATCAGTTAATTGATTGATCACTACTTGTGAATTAAATCAGATTTAATTCACTGGACCTTTCACTAGCTCATCTCTCAGTTAGAAATAGCTAAACTGATTTCAACTCAATTTATTGAGTTAACTAATTACAACTCACAAATAGCTGTACTTGGACCCCATTAAATCATGGGATAACTCTACATGCATCCTCTTAGACCCTCAAATCGAATTTTATAAGCTAACTCAATCATTCTAACTTAGTTAACTAATACAAGTTGTCATGAGATGAAATTACAATTTCTCTTCCAATTTAATTAAGGGAAAATTAAATTAGAAGCCCCACAAACCCTAAAAATTCAAACATACGATCTTCAAAAACCCTTATACACCTGCTATGTGAATATTGGTTTCCATGGATTCGTAACTTGGCTCTGATTCCATTGATCCAGATCTTGGGGGGCCAAGATTCAAGAACCATGAATGCAAAGAAAGCGAAGAGAGAAAACTTATAGATCCACCAAAATATTGAACATAAAATACATAATGAATGCTTCAAAACATAAGATAAATCTTTATTAAGTGGAAAAATAATTTCCAACTACATTATGGAGGACCCATTGGTGGTTTTATGAAGTGGGGCTCATTATTTATAGCCTTTTGAGTTACGTATACCATGGGTAATAACCATGGGAAAATATGATGGGTAACTACCAGGGGTGCATGCGACTTTCCATTAAGATCAATTAAGGTCCTATCTTGTGACTGTTCCAGTACTAAATCATCCATTTATTGTTGAATTTCGTTTAATAGTACATTTTCTTCTATATTCAATTCCTGAAACATGTGTCTAAACAAAATCTAATAAAACAACTGAGAAACCTCCTTAGTTTAAATTGTTGGTAGTTGTAGAACAACAATGCACATAACTTGTTTATCTTTCACCCCTTTAATAGCCAACATTGAATTTCTAAATATATGTAGCTTCTCAATCTCTTTATCCAATGTCAATTTAATAGTGTTATTAAATCCATCATTTCAACATAGTTATTAGATCCACTTACAAGACAAACTTTAAATTTTATATAATGGATATTCTGAAGGAAAAAAAAAAAAAATCCTCTAATTTGTTTTCTCATGGCCTTAACACAACCCATCAAAGAGTCCAATGGTATGCAACTATATATCAATATTTCTCATGCCTTTCTTGGAGCATTTTCATTTGGGGCCATTCTACAATGTTAAAAGATAACAAAAACCTTAACAAAGACATGAAAAGTTGGGATTTGTTTTTGGTTGAATAAACAGGCATTGCGTGTGTTGGGTGTGGAGCTTGATTATCTTATTTATTTTGTATCACAACGTTGGACCCCTGTTCTTAACGGGGCGACAAAACCACTCGTAATTAAACGCTTCCTGGGGGGTCCAGGGGGGGGGGGGGCAGCTTCAACTTTATAGAGCCCCCTCCTGGTGGGGGCTTTCAAGGGCAGCACCCCCGAAGCTAAAAATAGATTTAAAATTGCGTTGTAAAAGTATTGTAATTTCTAGCCAATCTAGGTCGTTCATTAGGCAGCTGATCTGATGGTAGAAATGTTTAATTTAGGGTTTTTTTCCCTAGAAGAAAATCCCTCACTTTGTGATTGCGGTTGTGTATTGTATGTGTATTATCAAAGCGAGAAACATATAGGGAAACTATGAGAGAGAAGATGTGATATTATAGCGAATGTGTTGTAGGTTGTGTCTCTTCATTTTGCTGGATAATAGAAAGGAAGGATTGGCTGTTCGGGGTGGACGTAGCCCAAACTAGGTGAACCACGTATGTCTATGTTTCTATGGTTTTATATGTTTTTTCCACGTTTGTGTTTTCACATATTTTATGTGTTGCATTGATATGTAATATATAATTTTCTAACAACGTGCAAGCACAATTGCTTATGATAATATATAGGGAAACATTGTAAATGCATTCAAGTTTTTATTTTGATACTGAAACTTTAAACAATCTTCAACATTATTTCCATTCCACACATTGCAGAGTCCAATCCACTAACCAACATCTCTCTAAATTTTTTGGGTGAAAGGGCAAAGTAATATCAATTGACATATGATTTCCTCATCTCTCATACACAGTGTGTGTACACTTGGACCCTATTTATTCCTATTTTGCAACATTTCCTAGTTAACAACCCTATTCTTTAAAGCTAACCACAAAACTACCTTTGTCTTCTTTAGGTCATTAAATTTCCATTTTTTTGTCCACCGTTATCTAATCTCATGGATTTATAAAGCTTGGATTACAATCAATCTAAACGTGTATCTACCAGTTGTCTTGTTTTTGGTCAATGCCAATACATTAGAGTCATCCCTCAACCGAATGTGACTTCTTAATTACGATCCAGGTGGATATCATTGGCCACACACCTCTTTCATTAACTCAACGATTCTCTACCTTCTTGGAGGTTTTTTTTATGGTTTTTTGGGTTCCAAATTTCTGGGGCTATTTTGAGATCCTAAATATTGTTTTTGGCAATTTGGCTCTCAAATATTTCTTTCCAATGAGTTACTATGTACCCCAAATGAACATTGTTTGAAAAAATTGTGCCCTTGAGAAGTTTATGTACCATCTAACCACCTCGAAGCCCACAAAAATTTTTGCGCTTCATCTTCTAGGGTTCTGGTTTTAGACCTCTAGGTTCTTTATTTATCTTTAAAGGGCATTCTTTTAGCCTCTTGTAATATATTTAACATACACATGTAGTCCCCATCTCTCTCCCTTCAAAGATAACTACCACCATTCAGGCCCTATTTGTGTTTTATAGTAATTTGTTATTTCATTTATCAATAGAAGCTGGGTTTTCATTATATTATTATGCTTTATGCTATATTTCCTTGTTTGTGTTCCATTTCATTTCATTCATTCAATTTTATTCCTTTTATAACCCACATTAGTGGTATTAGAGCAATCTACTCCTTGTTTCTTCTTAGTGTATGTCCCCGACGAGGTCATGGGATAAAGATTTTGGTCTTGTGTTAGTTACCCTTTAGAATGATTTCTATTGCAAACTCAAGTGACCTCCCATGATAGAAGAAAAGAGAGATGATAGAGTAGGAGATCCTATCAAGTTGTTGCTCGAGGAAGCAATTATGTGACAAAGGATTTACAAATCTTGCATTATAACCAATATAAAAGTATATCATTAGAGTAATATCTCAACACAATGTGACTTCTTAGTTATGATCTAGGTGTATATCGATGGCCAACTTACTCTTCCACTGACTCAACGATTTTCTACATTCCTAGTAGTTTTAATATATTTTTTCAAGTCCAAAACATTGGGAACATTTTGAGGCCCAAAATGATTTTTTGTGTGGTTTGGCCCTAAAATAGTTCTTTCCAATGAGCTACTGTCTGCCCCAAACAAACATTGTATGCAAAATTTGTGCCCTTGGGATGTTGACATACCAGCTAACCAACTCGGGGCCTGCAAATCTTCTGGCACTTCATCTTTTAGAGTTAAGGTGTTAGACATCTTGGGTTCTTTATTTATGTTAAAAGGCCATTATTTTGGCCACTTGTAATACCTTTGGTGATTGCATGTATCCTCCATCTCTCTCCCTTCAGAGATACCTACCACTATTCAGGAAAATTTGTGTTATACATTAATCTATTATTTTATTTATCAATAGAAGTTGGGTTTTCAATATATTATTGTGTTCTCTACTATATTTATCTCTATTTGTTCCATTTCCTTTATCACCTCCCATTTCATTCCTTTTACAACATGAATCAATAGTATCAAAGCAATATGCTCCTTGTTTTTTCTCAATGCATGTCCTTGACAAGGTGAGGGTATAGAGAGTTGGGTCTCGAGATAGTTTCACTTGGGAAAAATCACTCTCACAAACCCAAGTGGTCTCCCATGGTGGATGAAAAGAGAGATGATAAAGCAAGATAAATTTTCAAGTTGTTGCTCAAGGATGCACTCTTGCGATGGAGGAATGGGATTATGGAAATTTTTTCCCAGATCCTTTGATGACTGCCTACAAAAACTGAGGCACCTTCAACAAGCAGTAGTTTTGGAGGTGTGACACCCTTCAAGGTGCAAGTTAACTTTGATATACCCTTATTCAAAAGACCAAATATATGTAGATTATTTAGATAAATGGTTAAATATTTTATAGGGTTATTGATTTATCCAAATTTTTTTCTGACAATGAGAAGATCATCTTCATGCTCCTAAAAACCCGTCCTCATGTTAAATATTGGTGGAGAGGTTACCGAGAGAAACACAGTAAAAAGAAGTTTGTGATGTTCAAATAAGGAACCACTCAAATGCTCTTGTTGATGCCCTCAAGGAGGAATTCTACCCTGTGGGGAACTACGATGACTAGTACATGTGATGGACAACTTTGTGATAAGAGAGAGACTTGATGCATTGGAGTACACCCACCATTTTCATACATTTTTCTTAAAGATAGGTATCATAGGCTCTGAGCAACACCTAGTCTTGAAGTATCATTGTGACCTACATAGGTACATCCAAATGAAGATGAATTTCCTTGAAATCTCCTCACTTGGAGTTTCCTCTTGATATAGTATCAAAATTGAAGATAGAAAATAAGCAAGAGTTCGGGTCTAGAAATCCACTACAATAGAAGCCTAGAAAAGGTGGCCTGATATTGAAAAATAAGGGAAAAATCAAGGAGGTTTGAATTCAATATGACCAACACATCATAAGAAAATAAGGGGAATGAGAAGTAAAATAAGAAAATTTAAAAATAGCGTGAGTTCCACAAAATCCCCTAGCACAACATTCATGAATGTTGATTGAAACAATATTTTTTGGCTTAGAATAAAGGAAAAGAAGCATAATTTTTCTCATATTCTAATTTAAAACATGATAAAGGAAAGTAGATCATCAATTCAGAACCACGTGCTACCATTACAACCACAAATATCCAACCATAAGAGTTAAATGAGCCTAAGGAGGGGGAGTGTGTCTTCCATTCATAGATGTGGGTGAAGGGGACCCCACTAAATTGTAGTGTTGATAGTGGGAGCCATAAGAACCTCATATTAGTTGAGGTCGTCAAGATATTGAAGCCATCGAAAGTGTCACATCCTCAACCATACAACATTGGTTGGTTGAGCGATGGATGAGACATATATATCAACTAGTAATGATTCATATCTTATGGCATCAAGATGGATTCAATGATGAGGTATTATGTGATGTTTACCCACTTGAAGTTTGTGATGTTATTTTATGATAACCTTATATGTGGAAATTTCATGATGTTTATAAGTCAAATCCACATAATTTCATTGTTACTTAAAGGGGTTACCTCTATAGGGCACGAGAGGTAGTTCCAACTACTACAGTTTCATTGATATGAGAAAAATAGTGTCAAAAAGTAATCTCTCAAAATGAAAAGTTTGTCCTCTTCATGGTTTAGTCAAAAGGTAAAAGGAAGGTTGTTGCGACCACCACAACCTCAACACAAGGGATCTCTATAGAATAGAATTAGATAGACAAAATTGTAGAAGAATACAAATATGTATTTATTTCACTTATGGGGTTTTTATTTTTATTTTTGTAGCTTGGGAGGTACTCCCCCAACCCTAGGGTAATGGGTTTGGGAGAATTTGACCCACAAAGTGGCTTCTTTAAACTCTACCCAAGCAATGGGTTTTGTATCCAAAGTTGCAGGCGTGAAACTAAGTGAAGAAGATGAAATTTTATTCATGGATGCATGAGGGGAACCTAAGGCATCCTGATGTGGCGAAAAAAATGGAGGGAATCTCATTTCTTATGATAGTCAGGGTTTTGTCTAGAAAGTTTAATTTGGCTTGGGGTTAAGTGATTCCCCTTGAGGGATAGTCGCTACCCTCATAGAACACTATAAGAAGAGGTGATACAAGATCATTTAGACACATCCTAATAATTATTTTCTCTCAAGTGATCTTCTCAAGTACATGTGCGAATTACCTTAGGAGCTGCAGAGCCCTAAGGAGGACGAGTTAGAGCACAAGGGTCTATTTCAAGTCTAAAATATTAGGCTGAGTCTACTCAAGTTTTGAGAGGTGTTTCTCTATGATAGCCAACCCCCAAGTGGGTTTCTTTTGCGTAATATTTGGAGTTGATTATGTGTAAATTCCATTCCTTAGATAGGGCTATTTACGTGGAGACATGACCCATGTATCTCTGTCCTAAATTCTGAGTTTACTAATCCTTGGTTCTATGGAGAAAGGGAGGTATGATACCCTTAAAGGTTCCCTCAGACCTATGCTATAGAGCCACAATTCTACAGGATAATCTATGTGAGTTTTTTGTGGTATGAACAATCCTAAGTGAGTCCAAAATTTGTCTAAGAGTGAACCAAAGTGCAGGTAACTAGAAAGAAAAGAGGGTTGTTGTATTGTATGGAAAGGAGGGCTAGAATGGAGTAGAATAAATGGTTGAGGAGTGTTGAAGTGGATGAGTATTGAGGTTGGTCCATTAGGGTTTTAGACAATGTGTTGAAGCAACTCCATTGATTGTGATTTGGTGCATCAAATCACTTTTGTGTGGGATGCCAGGCGTGCCCTAAGAATTGACATCTTGTAGCAGTTAAGAGGAATTAGTGGGTTTTTTGTTCATGCCTATGATCAACCTCTTTAGTGGTGAAATGGATTGTGTGTTAGCAGATCTAGATAAGGCCTAAGTTATGCACAATTTTAGGAGACAAATTGTAGATATGTGGGCTGACATGTAAGCCCTACATCAACCAGTTTGTTGGAATATGTGGGAAGAATTGTATGCCCTAAGGAATGATATTTTGAGGAGAAAAATTTAGTCAAGAGGTTTGGTTGTTTGATGCCCTAGTATAGTGAAAAAGGGGAAGAATTGTTACTATTAATAGGGAAAATTGATTGAGCCATAGTTCTAAGATTCCATGGTTGGGAAATCACTGATAAGAGGGATGGATATTGTGCCCTAGTTCGGTGGTTTTCAAGTGGGAAATGTTAGTGAAAGAAGGGTATATTTTCAAGCGCTAGGTCTGTCACTCTTGTAGCAACCAAGAGATAAAAAGAGGGAATATTTGTGGAAGCCCCAGTTCTATGATTTGGAGTGGCATATTAGAGATAAGTTAGTTGAAGACCATATGTGTTGGCTATCCTGGAGGAGAATGAGAGTATATAGATGGAATATTGTTGATTCTATGATCAATCATCCTTGGAGAAAAATGAGTGATTGATAGAGGAAATATTATTGGTTGAAGATGCAAGCATTCTAAAGTTGCAAAAGTCTTGTGAGCAACAAGAGAGGAGGAAAAGGACCTACAAAATTGTTCAGGGTACATGGATCGAAAGCACTAAGTAGTGTGCACCTTCAATAAGTAAGTCAAGTGTGCTTTGTTAAGGGAAAGATGGGAAGTCATAATTTTTTGACTCTAAGCCATAGTTGTCCTTGTATCAGGGTTGATAGTAAGGGCCATGATCCCTAGTGTGTGATCCCTACATTTTTTGTATTAAAGTTTGTAATATAACAAGTTTTGGGTTAAAAATTGTCGTATGCACTGATTTGATTCACTACAATACATTTTATGTTGTGCAAAGTGTTAGCGTTGTGGTATTTCAAAGTGTTTATGATTGTGATATTAAACATAGACCCATAGCTAAAGTGCCATGGAAAAATAAATAGGGGTTCCTTTGTAATGATAGGTCAAACACTCAATTTACTTGACACATAATGCTTATTTACATAATGGCCCAATATATATAGACTCTCTATTGGAGAATGAGGAAATAAAATGTCAGATACATGATCTCATCCAAAAGGGCCACATTTGACTAATCTCCTTACCTTGCAGGAACCCAATTGTGTTGGTGCAGAATAAGGATGGAACATGTATACTCTATATTGATTACAAAGCATTGAATAAAATCATTGTCAAGAATAGATACCCAATCCCTTGGATTAATGAGATCCTTGGTTAACTTAATGGTTTTAAGTTCTTTAGTAAGATTGATAAGTCAAGCTACCACCAAGTTTGAATTGAGCAAACCATTGTACGGAAGACCATTTTAAAATTCAAGGAAGGAATTTTTGAGTGGTTGGTCATGCCCTTGGGCTTGATTAATGCTCTAACAATGTTTATGAAGATGGCAGCTGATATCCCGTGACCATTCATAAAATTTTTTGTGGTTGTATTTTTGTCTTACATCCTCATCTTTAACAAAACATGTGAATAACATTTGTAACACATTTAGTAAATCCTCAGCACCCTGCGAAAACAAAAGTTGTATGCCATTTTGGATAAATTATCATTTGGTTTGTAGTGATTTAGTATTTGGATACATCATGGATGAACATCGAGTGCATGTGGACCTAGCCAAGATCCAAGTAATTCGAGATTTCCCACCCTTAATGACCCTAACATAGCTCCTCAACTTCTTTGGCCTTGCTAACTTCTACCAAATATTTATGTTGGGGTTATCTCATATCGCCTAGCCCTTAAGTCAAGTGACCAATGGTGGAGCTAAAGAAAAATTTTCCTGGTTTGAATCACAACATAAAAAATTCAAGGATCTAAAACAGGATCTCTTATTTGAATTAGTCCTCACCTTGCCAAATCTAAAATACCCATTTTAGATTGAGACAGATGTGTCAAACTATGCTATTAGTGCAGTCCTCAATCAACAAGGAAATATGATGGCCTATCATATTGAAACACTCTCTGATACTTTCTGGAGATACCCCACCTATGACAAGGATATGTACTTCAATTTTCATACATGTCAATAGTGGAAACATTATATTCAAGGGAAGGAGATGATCATCCATGCTAATCATAGCCTCTGCAATTCATGCAGACACAAGGTAAGTTACAAAATGACTCCCATCACAAACGGTCAACATAGATACAAAATTCCATTTGAACATGAAGTAGAAGAAGAGAAATACCAATCATGTTGCAATCTTCCTCAATCAGTCCTCAGTTGTGGTGCTAACCACAATTCTTAACTTTGGGTAAAAAAGTTCCATATTTCCACCTCTAATATGTGCTCTTGTGTTTCCTGTGCCACCTTTGTGTTCCTTCAAGTGAGTGTGCAAAGATAATTTTGGAGGCACATTACAATTTAGTGGCAAATCACTTCAGTGTGGAGAAGAAGTAGTAGTACTTAAAAAATATTTCTACTATCCAAAGCTTTGACATGATGTGCACTAGTATATCAAATTGTCCATTGCCTATGCCATTGCTAAACTAGCCATCAAGAAGCAGGGGTTGTGCACTCCTCTGCCTACCCAAAGATTCCCTGGGAGTCAGCATCCATGAATCACATGTTAGGTTTACCCTCTTGCAGGCATGGTAATGATTGTGTGTTTGTGGTTGTTAATTAGTTATCTAAGATGGCCATCCTAACACCCTGCAAGAAGAGTATCACAATTGAAGCCACCACTAAGATCTTCTTTGATCATGTTTGGGTTCATTTTTGGCTACCTTGGACGATTATTTTAGATAGGTATAGTAGGTTCCTTAGTACCTTTTGGTCCATCCTATGATCTCTAATGAATATCAAGTTGACTAAATCAACCGCCTTTCATCCCAAAACAAATGGATAAATATAAGTGGTCAACATGATGATTGTGCATATCTTTCACATGTACAAATCCACACATACATATAATGGGATTAAATCCTTCCATATGTTCAATATAACTATAATAGAGCCCTCGACAACTCTGTTGGCCACAATCCTTTTCAGATGTGCTTAGGTTTCTAACCATTTGCCCTGATTGATTTGGCCCTTACCATTGCATATTCATTGATAGAGTCCTCCCATGATTGAGTTGAGTTAGATATAATAGCCAAATTTATGAAATGGATACAAAACGTCCAACAACAGGTTCGTGATATTCTACAAAAAGCTAGTGTCAAGTGAAAACAATGGTATGACCAACATCAAGTTCCACACAAGTTTTAGGCTGGTGATAAGCTGTGGTTTCATTTACAGAAAGAGTGCCTGATAGGCCCCCATAGGAAGATCAAACCAATTTGATATGGGCATTGCACAATCACAAAGTATGTGGTTGAAAATGCTTTCAAATTGAGTAATTCCCCTTTCCTTGGCCTACACCTAGTATTTAATGTGGAGTTGCTTTGACCATATTTTCCACCTCTATTGGACACCTTGAAGGTAGTCAAGTAATTGGCCCGTAAAAAACTCAATCTTGAATCAATTGAATAGGATGCAATGGATTGAATCATGGAAACCAAGACAAAGGATTCCATCTAATAAAACATGAAATTGTGTGGGGTTGTCATGGCATGGCAACTTCTACATCAAGTAAAGTGGCTCACCAGGAGCCAAATTTAGTAGGACTTTCCCCATATGATAAGGGAAATTTATGCATTAGATACTATTTATTTTTAATGGGGAGGATTGATCTAGATTGAAATCGGTGGCCACCCACCTCTTCCACTAGCTCAATAGTTCTTTACCTTTTTGGAAGTTATTCTATGGTTTTTAGAGTCCTAAAATTTAGAGGCCTTTTTGAGGTCCTAAATGGTGTTTTTTGGCGATTCTAAGAGGCCATGGAAACTTGAGGCTAACCTTGTCCATAATCAAAACTAGTAATCCTCAAATAGTTCTTTCCAACGGGATACTATGCATGTCAAACAAACATTGTAAACAAAAGTTGCTTCCCTGGGAAGTTGATGTACCAACTAACCAACTTTGGGCCCACAAACCTTTTGGTGCTTTATCTTCTAGGGTTATGGTTTTCGAACTCTACGGTTCTTTCTCAATGTTAAAATGCAATTCTTTTTGCCTCTTATAAGATCTTTGGTGAACGTGTGCAACTTCCATCTCTCTCCCTTCATAGATAAATACCACCTTTCGAGGGAGTTTGTGTTCTATAATAACTTGTTATTTTATTCATTAATAGAAGTTAGGTTTTCACCATTTTAGTATAACCTCTATTATATGTCTCTGTGTTTGTTCCATTTCCTTTCCTACCTTTCATTTCATTCCTTGTACAAACCAAATAAAATTATGTCAATAGAGAATTCATGACATTTTTCATTTCCCTTTATAACTCTAATACTTGATAAATCTTCTAAATTTGGTGCCAAATATCAATGGAAGTATCATCCATAATTTGATTTAATATAAATTTTTTTGTATCATGTAAATGATGAATTATGGTAGGAGGAAGAAGTATTGAGTTTCCACACAGCATTAGTGTTAATTTTTCATAGGGCTACATTTTTCTTTGCTTTTATAGTTGCATTTATTCAATAACATGATAAGTTCACGCCATATCATTAAATCATTATTCATATCTACATTATTATCCATCAACATGTGTAACTATGTAGAAAGAACAATAAAATCATCATCATCTATGCAATGGAACATAAAGAAACATAAGAAGAAAAGCATGCAACAAATATAGACACCAGGATTGGTATAAGACAAGGGAATAACCCACTATGGGGAAAAACCTTGCAAATTATTCTTCTTAGATCGCCATAAAATGACTCATAAAACAAGAGTACAATGATGCATTGATCCATATCTTCATAATGCAGTAAAACAACTAGAAAATGCATAATATAAACATAAACAAAGTTATACTGAATTATCCTGATTCTGAGAACTGTAATGCACTATTAATGGCTAAAACATAATGATGAAAACTGCTGGTACTGAATGGAAATTGAAGTTACATCTTTGAAGTGGAAATATATAGAGAAGATGTAAAAATCTGCAGATCTAAAATAGTACAAAACCACAAATACAACTGATCACTAAAACTCACTGGAAAATAACCGTCCAGTCCTAGATATTAATCTAGGACACTGTCAAAGTTGTCTACAAACATCTGCACGAGCACCGGAGGTTGATCAAGCCCAGATTTTCCCAGAAACCCTTAGTCACGGCCTTGCAATGTTGTGCTCGCTACTATAGATTCCCTGGCCTCTACCAGGGTGCTCTCTGCCTACGACTATGGGAGAGCGCAACCCAAACTACCTTATGGGCCCTAGCCACACCCATAACACTCTGTGCCTATGACTATGGGTCCTTAGCCATAGAAATAACACATTTTGCTCGCAGTTATGGCCCAAATCAACCCGATATGTCCCTAAATATCTAACCACTACCTAGACATTCTCTGCCTATGACTATGATACCTTGGCCACAGGAATAACACACTGTGCTTGCGGCGCTGGCCTGGATCAACTATTTCTGTGCCTGCGGCTAGAATAGAAAACCCTAATTCTTGTACGAGCTTCAGACCTGTGATTTTGGACCTTGTGTGAACTCTTTCTGTCGAACTTGTGTGAGCCAAGACAAAATAGACGAACCAAGACAATGGATGAAAATCGAAGATCGCTTGAGAAAGTGTGCGTGAATTAGATTGAGGTCACTTCTATTTATAGGATTTTGTGTGGGTCCACTTGGGATTAAGGCCGAGTTGACTAATTCCACATGAGCTTAGGATGACCCATTCCATTTTAATTTAATAAATAAAATAATTCATATTTGAACTTTCGCTTAACCGTTTGGGGGGATCTATAAGTAGATTTTGGTCCTCTCAAAAATCAGAATCTAATGCAATTATGATCTTTAACATCTGAGCTGTCCAAAGTGGAATTTGACCATAGTTTCATAATTTTAACACTTCCTCTCAACTAGGGTGAATTCCACCTGCCAATATATGTTCATGGATCAATATGCCATTCTGGTATCTTATTGCATCATCACTTATCGTCACTGATTATCTCTGTCATGTAGTTGTCATGATGTGAACACATTACAAATCATCAATGTACTTCTCATGCTTATTCCTACTTATCTCTTGATTGTTTATGCTCGTATGTTGATACTACTCGGAATATCATCATCAATCATCATCGAAGAGCATATCGTCAAGGAGCATTCCTCAACTTGTAACCACATCAAGGAGAAAAACTCGACCAGAAATGTCATGGGGGAGCTATACCTCTACAACTCCATATATAGAAATAGGATATACATCCATGCTGGGGAGCCAATCTCGACCCTGGAATCACATCGGGGAGCTCAATCTCAACTTGGAACCACATATGGTTATCTCAACACATCCTATTTCCTAATGATATTCCCATCAATGGACCTAAATAGTCATGTGGTAGAACACCTGAATCATAATCGACTTGGGTTGTACACCCTAAGTACACTCTCAACTCGTTGACCAAACGAGGAGTGGTATTCCTGATAAGCCCCTCTTGTGGGTATGATGCCTATTGGGGTATACTTTGCAAGGAATAATCGGGGGAGAAACATTTTATGACCCTATGAAGATAGGTGAGAAAAATCTATAAACCTATGGGTAACAGATAGGGAAGACTCCCTATTGTCTAGAGTTCCCTCAACCCCAGGAGCCCTCTATCTCAATTCCTCATCCTGAGAGCTCAAACAGGGAGGAAGATTTGGCTCAGTGTCCTTGATCAACGCTGCTCTCAACATACTCACATATGGTATATGCTTATTTAAATAGCAGATGATTCTTGTTCATACAAGACATCATATAAAATATTATGTTAGAACATACATAATCATATAAATTGCAACAAGATAACATAATCATCCTCCCTCTCATGGAGGTGTCAATCACAAACCTAAGCTTGTCTCGAACAATTGCACTATCTTAATGTAAGAATATCTGTCCCAACTATGTATACATATGGGATTCTCTGTCATTACAATGTATCCATGTCATATCTAGATCATGCTTAGATAACTCTCTAAGGAGCTTCTTCATCCTGCCTCATAGCTAGCCATGATAGCAACATTGTACTCGACCTCGGTCGTGCTATGGGCCTCTCATCCAAGATATCATGGCATATATCATATTAAGGCAGCATTCAAATGTGCAACATCCAAATGTGCTCATCAATACTAATCCCAAATATCATCAATTCATTCATGCAACTACATATCATGGGAGAAATATCTCAACCTTTAAAAGTATAACATTTCATGCATATATTTCAAAAAGAAGTTTGGTGGAAATTATGAATGAAGTAGCTCAATCATGAATTTAATCGTGTTCTATACACATCATATATATATGGATGTTCAAAAGGGAACATCAATTATTTAATCAACTATCAAATTCCATGTCAAGTTCAAAAATATTTGAACTTCAACCTAGAGATTCCAAGGATTTACATTTCCATTATACAAAGACATTTTATCAACAAATTTGCAATATAGGATTTCTTTCCCAAATTTCAAAAATCGATTCATCATGCCATAAGTCATCTCCCTCTTACTTAGATTGTCAGAGGCTCACCACCTGTCAAGGGTGGACTATCAGTATGTAAAATCAAATCCATAATCAAAATCAAGGCCATACCTTGGAACTCATTATCCTGACTTCATTAGATAACTGTCAAGTATGGACGAATCTAAATTAGGGAGATTGCATCACATAATTCTCTCGATAAGCATAATGTATTACCAAGACAACATACTCAGCCTTACACAAATCAATGTTGTGTCAACAAAATCTTCTCATCAGAGTTTAAAAGCCAGACCAAAACTATTATCAAATACATTGATATCATAGTATCAATTATTTCAACCAGTGACAGGTAGAGCTCATATCAAGTCTTGAATTCATTTAATATAAATTCAATAGGTCAATCATCTATCATGCCATTACTAGTTATTTCCGTTACTTGATGCAAGTGCATAAATCGAGGTTTGTTGGGTGTGGAGCCTGATTGTCTTCTTTATTTTGTATCATAGCGTTGGATCCCTATTCTTAATGGAGCGACAATGCCACCCATAATTAAATGTTTCCTGGGGGGTCTAGGGGGGGGCTGCAACTTTATGGAGCCCCCCCTTGGTGGAGGGTTTCAGGGGCAGCGCCCCCGAAGCTAAAAACATATGTAAAATTGCCTTGTAAAAGTACAGTAATTTCTAGTCAATCTCGGCCGTTCATTAGGTGGATGATCTGATGGTAGAAGTTATGTTTGGTTTAGGGTTTTTTTCCCTAGAAGGCAACCCCCTCTTTTGTATGAGAATTTTATATTGTGGCTATGTATTGTATGTGTATTCTCAGAGCGAGAAACATATAGGGAGACTATGAGAGAGAACATAGGATACTACAACAGATCTGCTGTAGGTTGTGTCTCTTCATTTTGCTGGATAATAAAAAGAAAGGACTAGTTGTTCAGGGTGGACATAGCCCAAAATGGGTGAACCACATATATCTGTGTCTCTCTAGTTTTTTGTGTTTGTGTTTTCCACATATTTTATGTGTTGTATTTCTCTGTAATATATAATTTTCTAACAACTGGTATCAGAGCCAAAGTTCTGTTTGGCTCATAAACTCGCAGGAAAGAAGGGTTCTTGGTTCGAGTGAGAGAAATGGCGGAAGATGGTAAGTTTAGGGTTGAGAAATTTAACGGCCAAAACTTCTCACTGTGGAAGATGTAGATGGAAGATTATATGTATCAGAAAGATTTGTACCTACCATTGAGCAGAAAAACAAAGAAGCTGACGATGATGAAAGACGCAGAATGGGAGATTCTCGATAGAAAGGCACTTGGAACAATACGGTTGTGCCTTGCGGCGTTACTAGCCTTCAATATTTCGAAGGAAACAACAACAGAGGGTTTGTTTAAGGCATTGGCGAAAATATATGAAAAACCGTCGGCCTCAAACAAGGTATTTATTATGAAAATATTATTTAATATGAAGATGCCAGAAGGTGGATTTGTTGCAGACCATTTAAATGATTTTAATACGGTTACTAGTCAGTTAAGTTCTGTAGGGGTAAAATTTTATGATGAAGTTAGGGCTCTGTTATTTCTGTGCTCATTTCCAGAAAGTTGGAATGGTTTCGTTATGGCCATTAGTAACTCTATCTCTGGATCTAGTACTTTAAAGTTTGATGATGTTGTCAGTGCTATCCTTAGCGAGGAAATGAAATGGAAAAGCTCTGGTGAGACATCGGGTAATGCTTTAAGTGCAGAGTATAGGGGAAGAAAAATGGAAAGAGGAAAGAGCTCAGGATATTGCAGTAAATCAAGGAAAGGCAGATCCAAGACAGATCGGGGATAGTGTGCTGGAAATGCGAAAAGAAAGGACACCTAAAGAAATACTATAGATCTCGGAAGGGAAAAGAAGGAGACGCACAAAAAGAAAACAATCATGAAGCAAATGTAACATGTTATGTGCTACAAGATGCTTTGATTCTTTCTTTAGAAAATGTTACTGATTCCTGGGTGGTAGATTCAGGGGCCTCATTCCATGCCACACCTGATAAGAAATATTTTCATGACTATGTTCAAGGATATTTTGGAAAAGTTCGTTTGGGTGATGATAAACCCTTTAAAATTTTTGGAATGGGTAAATTTATTGTAAAACAATATAATAGAAACCAATGGCTATTAAAGGAGGTAAGGCATGTTCCAGATCTGAAGAAAAATCTGATTTCAATAGGGTAGTTAGGCAGTGAAGGTTGTGTGACAACTTTCACAGATAAAACTTGGAAGGTCAACAAAGGAGCCTTGGTAATAGAAAAAGGAAAAAAGGTTGGTACATTGTATTTATGCAATGGTATTTCTAACTCTGTTAATGCTTTAACCTCCAAAGGAGCAGATGCAACATTATGGCATCAAAGGCTTGGACACATGAGTGAGAAGAGGATGAAGATTCTTCACTCAAGAAATTTGTTGCTGGGTTTGAAGAATATTGATTTGGATTTATGTGAGAGCTGCATTTATGGAAAATAGAAGAGAGTCAGATTTCTCAGAGTTGGGAAAGAAAATAAGAGCGAAAAATTACAGCTTGTGCATACATATGTATGGTGACCTGCTCAGGTATCATCTCTCGGTGGACCTCGTTATTATGTTACTTTTATTGATGATGCAATTAGAAAAAATTGGATTTATTGTACTCATAATAAATCTGATGTATTTGATACTTTCAAGAAATGGAAATCTTTGGTTGATATTGAGACATGAAATAAGTTGAAGTGTCTGAGATCAGAAAATGGAGGTGAATATTGCAGAAAATATTTTGATAGGTACTGTTCAGAGCATGGAATTCGTAGAGAGAAGACAATTCCAAGAACACTAAAAGAAAATGGTGTGTCAGAAAGGATGAACATAACAATCATGGACTGTGCAAGGTGCATGAGATTGCATGCAGGATTTCCTTTACAATTTTGGGCAGATGCTGTAGATACTGCTGTTTTTCTAATAAACAGAGGGCCTTCAAGTTCCTTGGATGGTGGTATTCCAGAGGAGGCATGGAAAGGTAAAAAGTTAAACTACTCTTTTTTAAAGCCTTTTGGTTGTGAGACATTTTTCCATATTAATAAAGAAAATAGAACAAAGCTTGAGGAAAAATCAAAGAAATGTACCTTTTATTGGATATGGTGTTAATGATTTTGGTTATCGCTTATATGATTATGAAAATCATAAAATCATTAGGAGCAAAGATGTAATATTCAATGAAAAGGTCTTGTATAAGAATCAGTTGCAGGAAAAGAAACATGAAAAAGAAAACAAAGAATACACAGTTCTTGATGAGATCACATAAAAAGTAAAGTTGCCTGAAAATAATAATAATCAACAACCACAACAATAACAAGCACCAAAACAAAAATATGCACCTCAAACACTTGAAAGTGGTGTTAGAAGATCTACCAGGATAAGTAGATCCCCTGAACAATACTCTCCTTCATTATATTATTTATTGTTGACTGATTTTGGTGAACCTGAATGTTATGAAGAAGCAATGCAAGTTGAAACTAGGAAGAAGTGGGAGCTATCCATGAAAGAAGAGATGGAATCCTCAATACATAACCAGACTTGGGACTTAGTCAAGTTTCCTGCAAGTAAAAAAACATTGCAGAATAAATGGGTTTACAGGCCGAAGGAATAAGATGGAGGAAAATAGAGGTACAAAGCTAGACTTGTGGTGAAGGGGTTTACACAGAAGAAAGGTATTGATTTTGATGAAATATTTTCTCCTGTTGTTAAGATGAATTCAATCAAAACTATTTTAATTCTTGTAGTAGCGGAATATTTGCATCTTGAACAGTTAGATGTAAAGACAACATTTCTCCATGGATATTTGGAGGAAGAGATCTATGTGCAGCAACCAGAAGGATATGAGGTCAAAGGGAAAGAAAAATTAGTGTGCAGGTTAAATAAGAGCTTGTATGGCTTAAAACTGGCTCCAAGGTAGTGGTATCTAAAATTTGAGAGTTTTATGTATGAACAAGGTTTAGATGTCACTCTAATCTTTGTGTTTATCTGAAAAATAAAAATGATGGCAGCTATATTATATTGTTATTGTATGTATATGACATGCTTGTTGCAGGGTATAACATGCAGGAAATAAATGTGCTCAAAAGAAAATTGGCAAATTCATTTGAAATGAAGGATTTGGGAGTTGCAAAACAAATCCTTGGTATGAGAATAACTAGAGACAGGAAAAATCACAAATTAACATTGTCTCAGAATGAGTACATACAAAAGGTGTTGAAAATATTTAACATGCAGAATGCAAAACCAATTAGTACACCTTTTTCTAGTAATTTCAAAAGTAGTAAGGAGATGTGCCCTAAGACCCAAGAAGAAATGGATTATATGTCTAAATTTCCATATGCATCAACAGTTGGAAGCTTAATGTATGCAATGGTCTGCACAAGGCCTGATATCGCACATGTAGTGGGAGTTGTAAGCAGGTACATGAAAAATCTAGGAAAATAGCATTGGATGGTAGTGAAATGGATTCTTATATATTTGAGAGGTACCACAAATCAAGCATTATGCTTTGGTGGTTCAAACATTTATCTACAGGGATATGTTGATGCAGATATGGCAGGTGACAGAGATAACAGGGGGAGCACTACAGGATATGTATTTACTATAGGTGGAATAGATTTCAGTTGGGTTTCAAAAATACAAATTGTTGTTTCACTTTCAACAATAGAAGAAAAGTATGTTGCTTCTACAGAGGCTAGTAAAGCAATGATTTGGTTACAAAGGTTTATAGATGAATTAGGTAAGAAGACTGATATGGGAACATTATACAGTGATAGCCAAAGTGCCATTCACCTTGCAAAGAAGTCAACATTTCATTCTAGAACTAAACACATACAACTCAAGTACCATTTCATACGGTCAATATTGGAAGATGGATAGTTGAAGCTGGAAAAGATACACACTAGCCAAAATCCTGTAGATATGCTAACAAAAGTTGTAACAAAAGAGAAACTAAGATTATGATAAGTTTCAATTGTTATTCAAGTATGATGATGAAGATGAGAAACATCCAGGTCCAAAGCGGAGTCATTGTCCAACAAATGAAGTAGCACTGGAGTTTCTACAATCAGTCTCCAAGTGGGAGATTGTTGGGTGTGGAGCCTGATTATATTCTTTATTTTGTATCATAGCATTGGACCCCCGTTCTTAATGGGGTGGCAACATCGCCCATAATTAAACGCTGCCTGGGGGGTCCAGGGGGGGTGGCTGCGACTTTATGAAGCCCCCCCTGGCGGGGGGTTTCGGGGGCAGCGCCCCCAAAGCTAAAAACAAATGTAAATTTGCCTTGTAGAAGTATAGTAATTTTTAGTCAATATGGGCCGTTCATTAGGTAGATGATATGACGGTAGAAGTTATGTTTAGTTTAGGGTTTTTAGCCCTAGAAGGAAACCCCCTCGTTTGTATGAGGATATTGTATTTCGGCTATGTATTGCATGTGTATTCTCAGAGCGAGAAATAGATAGGGAGACTGTGAGAGAGAAAAAAGGATATTACATCAGATCTGCTGTAGGTTGTGTCTCTTCATTTTGCTGGATAATAGAAAGGAAGGATTGGCTGTTTGGGTTGGACATAACCCAAATTGGGTGAACCACGTATTTCTGTGTCTCTCTGGTTTTATGTGTTTTCTGTGTTTGTGTTTTCCACATATTTTATGTGTTGCATTGCTCTGTAATATATAATTTTCTAACAAGGTTAAGTCATGCATGTTCCATATTCATAATAAGTCACAAAAACCATTCTTCTAGAACAATGAGGCCAATACATAGCCATAATTCTGAATACTCACATAACACACTGAAGGTTGCTATGCCCACATAGCATTTTCATTAGGGAAAATGAACAATCACCAGATCAAATCATGTCAAATACAAATGTGCGATGATGGTAAGATCTTTAATTCTATACTCATCTCAATCATTGAGTCAAAGGTCTAAGTCATTGTTAAGCATCATGTCAAAGTTTCAAACAAAACTCATCAATCAACCAAATCATGTCAAAATTTTGTAGCGCAAACATAGTGACATATTATTATGAATATCTCGGACACCCGCAAACACAAGTTTGGTTCAAACATATGCACTGATATTTGCAGCACATCGGTATAACATACATATTCAAAGTGACCATTTGATTTCATGCTTGATCCTTTATTTTCTGTGATCAATAATTTAACCTAAAAACTTCAGAAATTAGTTTACAGTGGCAGGACATGTCAAAGCTCCCTTGATTTAGAATACATACAATTTTCATGCACAAAAATTTAACTTTGTGTCTGACAGGCATAGTCGCACCTATGGTCCTTCCATTTTGTGAGAGAGGCCTAGACCTCTGCTGTCGATTAAGAATGCCAGATACCCATAAACCATATTTCAATAAAACATATACTGGAAATATGAGTAAGAATATTTTAGGAGAGATATTTTCCCTCTGAATGAGAATCCACTTCATTCATGTAATAAACCTGTCTTTACTAGAGTAATGCAACTACAGATCTGTTAGATCACAACATCAAACATCTATCCATCATCATGAGCTACTACATCATCACATCATGACATCAACCTTTCATCGACGGTTGGATTTCCATGATAGGGAAGTGGATAGGTGAGACATCATACTTCAAAGATCATGAACATAATATAATTTTCTATCAAGTCAATACATCAGTTTCACCATATGCCATCAAAACATGACCACAAGTAGTAAGAGATATAAAACATCAATCACATAGATATACCTCTATCATCATGGTCATCAATACCATGCTTTTCATGATCAATAGGATCAAGTTAGGTTATTAAATAAACCAACCGAGTGAAATCTCTCTTTCCATGAGCTTCCGTCATGCTTATCACAAGCATTATCAATACCATATAAATGAGGTAACCTTATACAAGAGACCCAACAGGTCTTATGCATATCAAGAGTCAAGATTACCATTTACTAGAGTCAGGATCAGGATCTCAAAACAATAGAAGTTATCTAAACATCAAGCATATCATTATATTAAGGATTGACACTAATAAGCCTCATAGAATAAATTATACTGATCAAAATGTTCAATATTAGGTGCACCATTTCATCATCAGGATCATGAATCCAAATATCACTTTCACATGCATGAGCCACTTGAGGAGACATTCTCAACATACCACAGGGTTGACCTAGTCATCAATGTTATAGTTGAAATACAATATACCATGCATACCTTGTGGTATTACATGTGCACCTTCACATAGGTAGCTTGTAGTGCTCAAGTGCCTCTTTAGCTCTTCCGTATCTAGCCATATTTATTGCATTTCAAAAGATCCTCAAGTAGGATCCACTCATCACATCTCATCAAGGAGGATAGAAATATACAAGTACTCAAATATGCATGTAGGAAGCAATAATCAGATCCATAAGTATAAACAAGATTAAAGAGCTAAAGAAATATCAAGAGTTAAGGAGTACTTACCTTCAATGAGAGATGATAATCTCCCTCTTGAACTAGCATTCAAAAGCCATCACTATCCATAGTCCACATAAGAATGTTGCCTTCAATCAACCAGGTCATCTAGGGCTTCGAAAAATCGATCCCAAGTACTTGAACATCTTCACATACACCATGATAGTGTTTCATAAACCAAATATCAAGACATTACCATAAACCAACGTTTCTCTCAAACCCTCTGTTGGACTGTATTAATCATTTTTAAAATACTAAGATGGTACACATAAATTATCAATCCAGGGATGCCTTTTATTTCAATGACAGTCGCACTGTCTGTGCCGATACATCAAACCAGAAGAAAATCAAATTAAAGAGAAATCGTTGCTGAATCAAATGCTAAAAGAATTCACTCATGTAGAAATAAAAACAATCTACATGAATGTAATAAAGCCTCAATAAACTGTACTTAGCATGCCACACAACAATTACACCAGCTGGTATCTCTAATTACATCTGTGCAACAACATGAAAATATTGAAATTGAAGCACATCTACTCACAGCCAGAACATCAACAACAACACTTCTACTAATACGTAAAGAGAAGAAGAAATATGTACAACTACCAGAACCGTTTAGTCCCTGCTAAAGGGGAGGGCCCTTCCTCCTTAGCAGGGCGCGGGAAGAGATAGAAACTAAATGGAAATTAAATCAGACAACGCATGTAACAACAACACAATATTTTTGTATTATGATGATCTCTCCCTCTCTTTGATTTGTTTCCTTTAAATATATAAGCTAAAAAAGAGAAATTTCCAACCAACTGATTACAAAAATCTAAGAGATCTTTCCACCATGATTCAGTTGTAACAAGTCAAATTTGATTACTGTAATTGAGAAAATTTGGAAAACGACCACAATAGAAAATTTGCAAATATGTCCTTCGAATAACCTTGTGTTTCTCCCAATGAAGACCAAAATTTGGAAAAATTCTCATGGAAAAACTAAGTTGGTCCATTCTACACAATACCCATGTCTTGGATTTTCAATATTATTCTTCGTTTGACCGAAATGTCCAATTCAAAATTGTCACTTGTTATCGCAACAAATTTCTGAGTTAGAATATTTAATTATGAATTGAAGATTGGATTTGTAATCTGAAAAAAGATCTTGGAGGCTAAAATCATGAGTTATAAAAAATTCATTAATAAACCATAATTTACAATATAATTCATAATAATATTCAATTTATTAAAAATAAAGGAGAATACATATTACTTATCCATAAGAGCATAAATAATTATGAAATGGGATTAAATGATAAATTATGATGAATAATGTGATAAAATAATGGTAGGAATGGATAAAATATATGTTAAGAAATGGTAATGAGAATGAAAATTTAGTGGCTCAACACCCTCACCATAAAACCCTCAAGCACTAACTACCTAGGGTTTTATTCATACCCTAGAATTCTCTTTCGGTCTTTACCATCCTCTTCTTGCTTCCATAAAAGGTGTCTCCATAGGGGTGATCTCCATGGATATTCTTCAGCCCAACTCTGATACCATGTTAATTTTTCATTGGGCTACATTTTTCTTTGCTTTTATAGTAGCATTTCTTCAATAACATGATAAGTTCACCCCATATAAATATATCATTATTCAAATCTACATTATTATCCATCAACATGTGCAACTATATAGAAAGAACAATAACATCATAATCATTTATGCAACGGAACATAACAAAACATAAGAAGAAAATCATGCACACATATACACACCAGGATTGGTATGAGACTAGGGAAAAACCCATTATGGGGAAAGCCCTTGAAAATTCTTCTTCTTAGATCATCATCAAATGATTCAACAAACAAGAGTACAATGATCTAACGATCCATATCTTCATAATGCCGTAAACAACTAACACATGCATAATATAACCATAAACATACTTTTGTTGAAGGATATTGATTATGAGAACTGTAATGCACTCTCATTGGATGCAACATATTGATGAACATTGATGGTACTGATTGAAAACTGAAGATACATCTTTGCAACAGAAATATATAGAGC
Organism: Pinus albicaulis; assembly: GCA_034641835.2. NCBI lineage: Eukaryota > Viridiplantae > Streptophyta > Pinopsida > Pinales > Pinaceae > Pinus > Pinus albicaulis. Next base: position 632,028,689 of record CM076574.1, on the reverse strand, counting down.
ATATGTACAGATATGCATACCTACAACAGTACAAAACCCCAGATACAACTGATAACTGAAACTCACTGTAAAACAACTGTCTAGTCCTAGATATGAATCCAAGACATTGTCAAAGCTGTCTAGAAACATATGCATGAGAATTGGAGGTTTATCAAGTCCAGATCTTCCCAGAAACCCTTAGCCGCACCCTTCAACAATGTTGTGCTTGTGGCTATAGCTTCCCTAGCCACTATTAGGGCACTCTGTGACTGCGACTATGGGAGAGCACAACCCAAAATACCTTCTAGGCCCTAGCCACACCCATAGCACTTTGTGCCTACGACTATGGGTACCTAGCCACAAACATAACACATTGTGCCCACGGCTATGGCCCAAATCAACTCGATCTAGCCCTAAATCCCTGAAAACTACCTAGACATTCTCTGCCTGCGGCTATGACACCTTGGTCTTAGGCATAACACACTGTACCCGCAACTCTGGCCTGGATCAACTAGTTTTGTGCCTGCATGTGGAACAAAAAAACCCTAATTCTTGTGTGATATTTGAACCTGTGATTTCAGACCCTGTGCCAACTCTTTCTGTTGAACCTGTGCGATCCAAGACAAAATAGATGAACCAAGACAATGGATGAAAATCAAAGATCCCTCGAGCATGTGTGTGTGAATGAGATTGAGGTTGCTTCTATTTATAGGATTTTGTGTGGTTCTGCTTGGGGTTAAGGCTGACTTGACTAATTCCACATGAGCTTAGGCCAACCCATTCCATTTCACTTTAATAAATAAAATAATTCATAATTCAACTTCCGCTTAACTGATCAGGGCGATATATAGGTCGATTTTGGTCCTCTCGAAAAGGGGAATCTATTGAAATTATGATCTTGGCCATCTAAACTATCAAAAGTGGAATTTGACCATAATTTCATAATTTTAACAATTACAACATTAAACCCAATCCTCACTTGATTTTAATTTCCTTCCCTACAAGCTAGGTGATCCTACTTTCCATTGATTGGTCACATTTACAATGTTTTTTCTATCCCTCTGAATCAAATTTACAACAGAATCAAGATCTATATACTTTTGTACATTGATACTTTTCCATAATTTTGTAAATTAGGATTCATTTCTAGTGAAATGAGTGGCTTTCTGAAAGAGTCAAATTGATACTAGTAAATTAGTCTTAGAAACAATTATAGTCTATTGGCACCCCCTTACACATATTATAAAAGGGGTATTTGGAAATATCAAGATATTGTTCTTTAAATTTCTCAGGGAGGAAAGGCTAACAAGGGAGGTAAACAATTGACCAATTGGAAATCCATAGGTAAACCTAAAGTGAAGGGTGATGGAGTCTAAAAAAAATACATGTATTTGGAAGTTCATTGGTATTTAAAAGCCTTTGGAATATTCTAACAAAGGATGGTCTATGGAAAAGTATAAATTTACAAAAGTATATAGATCTTGATTCTGTTGTAAATTTGATTTAGAGGGATAGAAAAAACATTGTAAATGTGATCAATCAATGGAAAGTAGGATCACCTAGCTTGTAGGGAAGGAAATTGAAATCAAGTGACAATTGGGGTTAATGCTCTAATTGTTAAAATTATATGACTAATTTACTAGTATCAATTTGACTCTTTGAGAAAGCCACTCATTTCACTAGAAATGAATCCTAATTTCAATCTTGATCAATAGTTAGTCTTAATCTCTCTTTCCATAACCATTTGGTTTAATAATAAGCCTAGGTACTTAAATCCTTTATACATTGTTAATGATATAAAGGGAAATAGATTCTTCAACGTGTTTTCCTCCTCCTCCCTTAACTCATTAACACAAACAATAGAATTTTGAGAAATTCATTCCATACCTATGGTTAAAAATTTCTCCCCTCTACTTCTGAACCATTATAAAATAACAATACATTGTCAACAAAGAGTAAGAAGTTCATTGATTCAAATATTTTTCCTTTAACGCATCCACTCTTTTAGCTTCTAGGATAGATATTCTAACGCCATAAAAAACCAATAAAGATAACCACGGTGACAGGGGACATCCCTACCTCAAACCTATAAAATGTTTGAAAAAAGAGAGGTTGTTCCATTAATAAAAATTGCATACGAAATTGATGTTCCACAACTTATATTCAATTGATAACATGAAGTTTAAACCCTGCATGAAGCAAAATGAGTTTCAATTAAAGCTAGCATGTTCTATCACAACAAGGATAATTTTAGGGGTTGAATTTCACCCATGAGATAATTTTCCATGTATTTTTCAAGTAAATAATTTACAAAATTCCCTTTTTTTCTAAAGTGGTTCATTTAAATTCTATAGGATAAAAGCATTTTACTCAAAAAAAGGCCAAAATTTTCTAGAAACTATATAAACTCCCTCGACATTTAATATTTTTAAAAAAATATTTCCAAACATTTTATGGTTGGTGCTCTAAAATTGGTAAGATTCACCAAGGTTTTTACACTTGAAGATAAATATGTAACCTTAAAATTCTACCTATATCACATGTGTTTGATAGATTTAATTTAATTACTATGGTTGTCATATTTTTAATTTTGATTGAGTGAAGATCCACTTGTGTAACCCTTATATCTTAATGTATTTGTCTATCTTCTAAAAACTTTAACCTTAACCTTAACCTTAACTTTAAAATTAAACTTAACCATAACCTAACCCTTAACCTTAGTGTTACCTTAAGATTAGCTTAGGGTTAAGGTTAAGGTTAAAGGTGTTTACAAAATATAACATATGATAACATCCTTTGAATCTAACTTTTAGTACTTTGACAATTATCTTGTATATATGGTTACATACTGCAATATATATAAACTAATTTGTAAAATATCGTGGTTTTTTCAATAGAACAATTAGTCACAACAAATCTTACAACGTTATACAATATTTTATAATACAATGTTTTACTTCATATTTCAAATTTAATATTACTACCTTAGCGCACAAAATATTAAAATGAATTGAGACTAACATGAAATAATTTAAGCAAATAACATACCATCCACAATACGAACACAAGGCCTACCCATTAAAGCCCAAAAATCTCTTATTTCTCATTGTAACTTGATTCTTAAAGGGAATTTTGACCAAGAAGGGTAGTATGCACAAAGAGCCATGAGCTATGTTGTAACCAGATATTGTTGAAATGAAAACTTAGGAACCATTCAAGGTTGGTTTTCTCATTTTGGTTTCCAAGGTAAAATTTGAGTGTCCATTATGGGATTCATTTTATTAGTGATAATAATTCTCTTATATGTAATTTATATTTTACTCTTATTTATGGTTCATGTGTTGTTATGAGTGTGTCAATGGCATTGACGAAGAATTCCTTGTTGTAATTATGTTGAGTTTACTCATATTTTCATTCCATGTAAGAAGCTAAATAATTATAATAAATTTGTAATGCCTATATTTCATCTTACTATGGGATGTGAAATCAAATGTTGAAAAGAGATAGCCATTGCAAATGAATAGCTGGGTTTATAAATCTAAATACAAGGAATAATACAATTAAAAAAAAACATTGAATTGAAGGAGGCCATTGACATACCAAAGCCAAATTGCATGCTATGTATTTCACATTGTTGAGGCCACATGTAATAAAACAATCCCAAGTGATGCTAGACATTGAAATTATCGCTCTTGAGGTTATACAAGTCCATGTAGGCCATATGCCTATGTCCCTCTAAGGTTGAACATTGGATAGTGTTTTTTGGGTGTTAGTATGTGAGTTGGGCAATGTTTGTTGGGTGTTGATATCTGAGTTGGATAGTGGAAATGGTTAGCATCCTTTTCATCTAAATACTAGTGAATACAATTTTTATTTGAGTTATGAATTCTCTCGAACTACCCTTTTCTCTAGTCATTAGCATACATGTTTTGATACAATTTGGCATGTCGAGCCTATCATACGTTTGGTTGGTGTGGGGCTTGTATTGCTCCCATTTCTCAAGAATCCAATTCATAAATTATCAATTAATTGTCATCTCATATATTAAATAACAACATTCCCTCATATATTTAATGAATGAACTCTCACACATGTATTAATTCATTACATTTTTATACATGTTATAGATAATTTCCATTTCATATACACGAGGTTTATACAATAACAAACCCATATATTTGTTAATAAATGGTTTGAATTAGAGTTTGGTGTAAAGAACACAAACTGCTTGGAAATGGCTCCTTCACCAATTGAATGAATGAAAAATGAACCATGTACACCACTAATATGTTAACATTGAGAGTAGTCACATGATAAACAAATGATAATCATTAAGCAACCTAATTTATTTTTTATTCACATTGACTCGTGTACTACTAAAACTATTCACTCATTTGGTCAAAGAAATTGTTCATTAGTAAATGAAAATATTGGGCTAGTTGATCCTAAGTATATCTATTATCATTTCAATTCACAATAATATTATATGTGAAGAGATTTGACCCAGAAATAAATCACATCAAACAAAAATCATCATCTTATATTTCAAGATAGGATAAAGCTTTGAAGTAGAGAAACATAACCAACTTATGTGTGTTTTCTAAATGACAAGCAACAGAGAAATCAAGTCAAAGTCCTATTTATTAATGGCATTGTTAATTGTTTGTTTTTGTGCAACACTAGAGAATGAGGCCATAAATCCAATCCTAAGTAGTTTTGTAAATTATCCACACTTATAACTACAATGAGGACATAACCCTTATATGAATTTTAAGGAATGACATCTACGTTTGAGATTGGGAATGGAGACTTTAAAGAGAATGTAAATGTAGAAATTATATAACTAATATGTTATATTTCCAAGATTCTCCTGATCACACACTATTTTAACTTCATGCACAATACAAAATCTATTCCACCATTGATCATCACATGCGGAAATTAAATCAATTGCATGCACACATTGAAACCATAAAAATTCACACACATTAACACAGTTGTTTTTACAGGAAAGCCTGAAGCTAAAATACCCAACTATCTATATAATATATGTCATAGAGATCATGTAACAATCCTCATACAAACACGCAAGCTCTCAGACAACCCAATCGCTACACATTTAATCAAGGCCCCATCTGTGTAAATCCAGATCACTCTGCCACTTCCCTTAGCCCTCGCCTCTACCGCGCAATCCCTACCGGCACTGTTCTGATGAACTCCTACCTTTCCCAGCTTACCGCACGCAGAATCTTGAAGGCATCTCCATTGTGGTGTAAACAATGCAACACTATAGTCACAACTGATAGTTAACCTGCTCTTTCACCTATTTTTGCACTGGTCTCCACTGAAACTGTCCATGCACTGAAGTTAACTGATGTATTCTTTAGTTGATTAATGAGTTTATAATTAGTGAATTAATTAATAATTAATTCACACGACTCTCACTAATTGTATCAATTAGTTAAACTGAATACAAATAGCTCAACTATGTTTAGATTAGTTAAACTGAATACAACTCCACTAACTTCCTCAATCAACTCCACCAAACTCCGTCACATGAGTTCTAACTGAAGTATCCATGCAATAGCTCCACATAACCCTCAGGAATAGCGTAATTCCTTCTGTCAGCTCCTGTGCCACATCTGTGCACTTAACTGAAGTGCTCCAAGAGAATAAGATACTGTTTAGAGTCCAAATATTATTAAGAGCTAATAATATTCGACATATCTATTTTTAGACTGGCAATCTAAAAATAGATTCCGCCCAATATGTCTAAAAATAGAAATCCATCTATTTTTCCAACTTGACTAACCATCCACAAATAGCATCCTGCAACTCATAGAATATGATCGACATGTCTAAAAATAGACATAGTCTAAAAATAGAATTTGCGCCAAAAATCACCTGTGTGGGCCCCACCTAGTTTAGGTGATTATTTTCCAACTAGGATCAGGAATGATGTTTCAGGATGCCTCCTTCACTGTTTCTTGTTGCAATCTTCAACACTCCCTCTCAACAAGAAAGGACTGTCTTTGCATGCGACATGCAACTCCATGCATTCGCCCTGCAACCTTCACAAGCGCCATGCAACTCCATGAATCTGCTCTGCAACTCCTTTGAAACTGAATAGGCTCCAAACAACTCAATTAGTATTTATGCATATATCATCAAAGTCTTTGACTTCTGCTGGTACCAACTGCATATGTCTTCAGGAACCACTGCGTTGTTGAACTCTGCACCCATGCACTCTGCACTTGCTGTCAACTCTAAACCGCACTCCAGTGTTCGACACTGTCACTTTGATCTGACTGCATCAATCCAACTGATCATGCTACTGCTGCTCTATGTGGGCACCTCGTAGCCAGGTTCAATTCATGAGATCCACACCATCTCAATGAATCTTGCCCAGAAATCTCCTATTTGGATTAATCATGCATGTCACCCCACCTCTCACCTGGTGGTATAGCTGCATGCACTCCCTCTGCCCATCTGGCATGAAATTTCTCTATATGAGTGGTTGCTCCCACTCCATGATCCTCATCTTGTGGGTGCTCCACATCCCAAGGTTCACTCTTACCTGCATGAAAGTCCTGCTCCCTCTCAAGCTTCAATTTCATGTATTTCTTGCACTTCCCAATAGTAGGAAGCTCCATAGAAATCCCATATACTTCAAGTCTATAGAGATTCTTGGCTCAAAGCCCAACCTTCTTGACTTTTCCTATTGCTTTGTACTGAAGGAAAAATTTTCCTTCACTAAAGACAACATCATACCCTTTATCTTCTAACATTGTGACTGAGATTAAATTCTTCTTTAAACCTGGAACATGCACTACATCTTGTAAAAGAATGAGTTTACCTGACTCCCTCTGAAAGGTAATGGTACCAATGCTAGTCGCATTGTATCCTCCATTTTCACCCAACTCAACATGCAACTGGAGATCTTTCTCCACCAAGTCATTGAAAAGGTTCACATCTCCCATCATGTGAAAGGAAGCACCACTATCAAAGTACCACCCCGATCCCAATGCACTAGACACCATGCATGCGATCAATGAGAAGTACAGCTCAAATTGTGAGGCAAGAGCGTCACCAGCTGTAGCTCCAGTAGCTTGCTTGTTCTTCTTCTTCTGTGGACAATTCGTGGCGAAATGCCCATGTTCGTGACAGTGAAAACACTTCACTTTGGACATGTCACACTCTTTTCCATCCGCATCGGATTGAGAAGGAATTTTCTTCCCCTTTCCTTTCCTTGATTTTGCAGCCAAAGCACAGTTTTATTCATCTTCATTCTTCGATGAAGATCCATCCATGGTACTCTACCTTATCTCCTCCTGCACAAGATCCGACCAAAGTCGCTCCCATCCTGGCAGTTTCTCCCGACCATTGATAGAGTCCTCGTAGCTATGCCAACTCTTCGGAAGCCCAAGGAGAGCCAAGATCACCAAGTCTTCTTCATTCACACTAACTCCTACACTCCCAAGCTCATCCCTGCAGTGGACAGAATTTTTCAAGTATACCGGAATAGTGTCATTCTTCTCCATTTTTATTTTCCTGAGCTTGTCTTTAAGCGCCAACTTCCTCTGGTCACTTCTGCTTTGGAACAATTTTGTCAAAGCCTTCCACATCAAGAATGGAGTTCCTTTACTGTGAAGGCTAGACACAATGTGATCCTTCACACCTTCAAACAGAATCCTTTGACACCTTGCTACCTTCTTTTGCCATGCGTCAAGTGCGGCTACATCATTAGAACCCGGTTTAGGAATATCAACATCTATGAACTCCTTCAACCCATTATCCTCCAGCACCGTCTCTATCCTATCCTTCCATGCAATATAATTCAAGCTTCCCTCAAGGGAATACTCCAATCGCAATCCGTTGAAAGACATCTCAACTTCGACGCTAAGAAAACACTGCAGCAAATTCGAATTCCACCAGCACAAAACTCAACTGTTTCAATAATTGCAATTGCTCCATTGATCAATGCTCTGATACCATGTAGAAATTATATAACTAATATGTTATATTTCCAAGATTCTCCTGATCACACACTATTTTAACTTCATGCACAATACATAATCTATTCCACCATTGATCATCACATGCGGAAATTAAATCAATTGCATACACACATTGAAACCATAAAAATTCACACACATTAACACAGTTGTTTTTACAGGAAATAATAAAGCTAAAAACCCCAAATATATGTATTTAATATATGTCATAGAGATCATGTAACAATCCTCATACAAAGCTTATCACAAGCTCTCAGTACAATCCAATCGCTACACACTAATCAGGCCCGATCTTGCAAATCCTTGCACCGATCTTTGCCAGCCTTTAGCCTGCCTCTACTGCGCAATCTATGCTGAAGAATGGCTCTAGATGAACTCCAATTTCTCCAGCCTTGCTCACGCAATCCTTAGAGGCATCTCCACTAAATTTCTAGTGCAAAAAATGCAACACTATAGTCACAACTGATAGTCACACTTGCTCTTTCACCTACCTCTCCACTAGTCTCCACTGAACTGTCCATGCACTGTAGTTAACTGATGTATTCTTCAGTTGATTAATGAGTTATTATTTAGTGAATTAATTAAATAGTTAATTCACACCACTCTCACTAGTGTATCATTCAGTTAGACTAGATACAACTAGCTCAACTGTGTCTAACTGAGTTAAACTGAACACAACTCCACCAACTACTTCTACAACTCCACCAAACTCTGTCACATGAGTTATAACTAAAGTCCTCCATGAAATAGCTCTAGTAAACCCTTAGGAATAGCGTAATTCCTTCTGTCAGCTCCCGTGCTACATCTGTGCACTTAACTGAAGTGCTCCAAGAGAATAAGATAATGTTTAGAGTCCAAATATTATTAAGAGCTAATAATATTTGACATATCTATTTTTAGACTGGCAATCTAAAAATAGATTCCGCCCAATATGTCTAAAAATAGAAGTCCATCTATTTTTTCAACTTGACCAACCATCCACAAATAGCATCCTGCAACTCATAGAATATGATCGACATGTCTAAAAATAGACATAGTCTAAAAATAGACTTTGCGCCAAAAATCACCTGTGTGGGCCCCACCTAGTTTAGGTGATTATTTTCCAACTAGGATCAGAAATGATGTTTCAGGATGCCTCCTTCACTGTTTCTTGTTGCAATATTCAACAGTAAACATAACATGGGTAAAGAAAAAAGAGAAATATTGGAAGATCTATATGACATTACTTTGAGTATTTGAGAATAGAATAAGCACTTGGAGGATAAGGTCCGAATGTTTGAGTAAAGTATGAAAAATATGGAAAGAGACTCAAGGGCTCTTCCAAATTTTTCCATCGCTAAAGAAGAAGTTTGATCACAGCTAAGATGCCCTCATTACAATTATAATAGATTGGGATATGATCAAAGTGAAACTTATGTAATCAGAATAGAAGGTATTCCAAATGAATAGATGGCAAGGGGGAAAAATTCACTTAGATGATGGATCAAATGCAACAATAGTTAGCATACAAGGAAGAGGAATTGGAAAATATACAATCACATATCCAAGAGATAAAGGAAAACGAGCCACATCTCATTTCCATTTTTGAGGATAACAGAATGATTGAGACACCTATAGTAAGTTCATATTCATTACAGTTCTTAAGGTCATTTTGGTGAATTTGAAAATCATAACAGAGGAATTATTTCAATTTTGTTAAGGAAAATGGGCTATGATGGAAAAGGGCTATGCAAGAGAAGGAAAGGGATACTAATCCCCATTATAGCTCAACCAAGGGAAAATCATGAAAGCCTAGGTTTTGATGGTAGACACGAAAATTCCATGAACAATAAGATCACATTTTTGAAGGAAAAATACTTTTTAGAATTGGTTTGTTCATAAGAAGAAAGAGTGATAGGGAATAACGATGGCACCCCACTACCACTCTATCCTTCTTGTGGAAAATTACGGAAGGGAAGTGCTAGTGAAAGTACAAGGACATAGCCTATACTCACACTTAGAATAAGTGGCAAGAATATTCGACAAAATATGAAGATAAAGAGCAAGAGGTAAGTAGTAGGTAAGACATCCCTTATTTGTCACTATTGCAAGAACAAAGGCCCTTAAGTTGTTAATTGTTTGTATGTTAAATTATGTTTCTCTTATTGGATGAAAGGACATTTGGAGGCATATTACTATGAAAATCAATCCACTTGCCACAAGAAAAATATTTTCAAAGGAGGAATGAAAAGAAAACTTCCCCAAAACAATAGTGAATTCAGAGACACAAATAGAAAATCACTATATCAAGTAGTCCATATAACAGTGCCAATAAATTTTGCCGCCATTAGAAATTGAGCGAAAATTAAGAAGAAAGGTGTCAATGGATTCATCTAAAACGTTGTAAAATAAACCACACAACCAAGAGAAGAGTATGGAGAGTGGATATTAAAGCAGATGATGAGTTTCCTTCACCTCTAGCCCAAGGAGAAAAAGGTGTCCAAGGAATTTCAACAACACAAGAGGTTAGCCTAACTAAAAAAACAATTTTTTTCTTCAATGGAAGCTACAAAGAGTAGATAAGGATGTCAAGAATAAGATAACATTTCATTCATTGCAAATTAGTTGAAGAATGACTCACTAGTTAGTGATCCATTTTACCCATGAGAAAACAATTTGAAAAACTAGGTGGTAAATGGAGGTTGGATGATTAATGAGGATTGTATTGAACAAAAAATATTCCCATTTCATTAACATTGTTGTAGAGATGTTAGGTCCCTATATTACTAGTATAGTCCCTTATTGTTGTTACTGTAACCCCCTTATTGTTATTTTTGTACCCCTGTAACCCCAATATTGTTATTATTGTGCCCTTACATTATTATTGTTAGGTCGGCTGAATTATATTATGACCTCATGGACTCCTATATATAGAAGGTTTTTTCATTTGTATCATCCAAGAATTGTTCATTTATGTAATTTAAAGGAGGTTTCCCCCTCGAAGTGGCTTATTTATAAGGTGTTGATCTCTCTTTTCTTCTAATTTTGGAGCTGGTTTCATAACATTTGGTATCAGAGCTTTGGATTCTAGCGTTTCACTGCTCCCAACAGGTCATTGTGGAATTTTTGCTATAAACATTTTTCTACAAAGTTTCAAAAGCTAAAATATTTATCACGCGAAGCTGAAATCCTGAGGAACGTTGTGTAAAAATTTCAGATCTTGTTTCACAATATTTTCGGATATATGATCTATGGAAGTTAGGGTTTTTTCATGCTCCTAAATTTAATCTCAAAGAGGTGACCGTGGGAAAATCATCATAACTCTCTCTCTGAGCATCAGATTGGAATTATGTAAAAAGTGGCTGAAAGCACACATACTGTAGTTTCCTATGTATCAATTTCAGAGCAAAAGGAGGAAACAATGAGATGTGGAAAGTCGTACAAGTTAGCTCTACTGAACCAGTCCATAATTAGGACATTGTGGGAGATTGACATAACTTTTTCTTGAAGAATCCAAATTAGGTCAAACCTATGGAATTTGAAAGAAGCTTTAGAGGGATATTGCAGGGATGAATTTCAGATATTTAAGATCCAAAGTCACAGAGATAATTTAGTTTCAATATCGAGCTCCTCAAAAGAAAGAAAATGGTGTGTATTTGTTTTCTTCTAATTTCACAAGTCTTGTGTGAAAAATCAGTTTGAATTGATTCCATGGGAATATTGTAGAATGTATATCAGTATTCGGTTCTAAAATTCCCCCTAAAAATAATTCAACACCCATCAAGCATTTAGAAGGCTCTACTATGACTCATGAAGATGAAGAAGTGCAACATGCCATATCAAAATTACAAGAGCAAGTGCACCAAATTTCGTTCTGGCAAAGAGCAACAAAAAATGAAATGGAAGTTTTGAAGCCTAAGGCGTGGAAGCTAAGATGGATGGTTTGCAGAAAGACATGGAAGCTAAGATGGATGACATGGAAGCTGGCATGTAAGCTAAGATGGATGACATGGAAGAAATAATGAAATACAACATGGAAAACATGAAGAATGATCTAAAAGCATACATGGAAGGTTTGACAACGTTGATACAAGAAATGTTTCCTAATGGCGAAAATATAGTAGAGGAAATTCATGATGAGAGCAAAATAAACGTTAATCATGATTTCATAAAGTCTAATGTTGGATGGAAGAACCACCATATTCCAAAGATGGATATGAGGAAGTTTGATGGCAAGGATCTCGTAACATGGATACTACAGATGGAGCAATATTTTGATCTCAATAATGTGAGAAACACACAAAAGGTACGCATTGCAACTTTACATTTAGTTACAAAATACATTTTTATGGTATCGATGGCTTTGATCCCGTAAATTTTTTTTCACTTGGTCAATTTTTATGGAGGAAATGATAGCACATTATGAGGATACAAGAGCAACACCTTCTTTAGCCAATTGATAAATCTCAAACAAAAGGGTTCAGTGGTGGAGCACATTGAGGACTTCCAAAATTGAATATAAGGGTAATCAATATTCCAAAGGAACACATGATTGATTTCTTCATAGGGAATTTAAAGGATAACATCCAAAATGAAGTTCGCATTTTGGAACCTGATTCAATGGAGAAGACATTCAGGTTGGCAAGAAAAATTGAATGTAAAATTATGGAAACAAGGAAGCCTACCACTCACATCTATAAATATGGAAGTGTTTCTACTCCTATACTTCCACAACCTACAAGGTTGAAACGACAACAATTGTGAGGAAAAAGAGAAAAAGGGCTTTGTTATAGTTGTGATAGCAAATACACTAAAGGTCATGAGTGTGCTGAGAAGAAATGATTTTACATAGATTGTGAAGAGGAGGAAGAAAATGAACAAGAAACTTCAAAAGAAGAGGATATACACTAGGAACCAACCTTAGAAGAATAAGAAATGAGTCTGAACATATCGTGTAATGCATTGGAAGGAATTACCACTCCTAAAACTCTCAATATAGAAGGAAATATCAAGAAGAAAAAGGTAATAATGTTGATTGATTCGGGTAGTACCCATAATTTTATTCATTGTAAAGTAGCAAAGGAATTGAATTGTTTCCTAGACCCAGCACCATAATGTCAAGTGATGGTTGCAAATGGAGGAACTATAAATTGCTTGGAAAATTCCATAATATCAAGCTAACCATGGGGGAATATGTATTGAATAGTACAATGCTTTCCATTCCAATGGGAAGTTCTGATGTTGTACTAGGAGTACAATGGTTACAATCCCTTGGGACAATAGTTTTTAATTTTCTTGAAATTTTTTTTCGAAAGGAAAGGAAGTTACGCCCACATGATGTATTTTTGTGCAAGGAAATGCAATAACAAAGAATCATTTCCATGTCGGGAAACAATTGATCCTAATAGAAAAGTGCATACAACACCTCCTTTTTTGGGGTTGCTGTGTGATTGTGTTGGGAAAAATACTGAGAGAGGGGGGGGGGGGTGAATCAGTATTTAGTGCAGACAATCAAACTTTTCCTTTTTCCTTTCTAAAAACCCATACGCTACTTTACTGAAGGCAACTAGCGTATATACGCGGATATCCTTTACAGAACTCGCGTATGTCCAGAGATCTAATTATGTGTTTGAATCTTAGCTCAGATCATTGCATTATTCATTCATCAGATATTTCAGAAACATTAAACAGGTGCAGACAGAACAGAATAATAATCACACATATGCAATACACATGAACACCAGGATTTTTAGGTGGAAACCCAATTCGGGAGAAAACCACCGCTGCCGTTGTTTCAACCTTCAAAATTTATTATTAAGAAAACTTCTTACAATCATGTACTGGTGCAGACTCAAACCAGCACGCAGGCACCCACCTGCAGAAGGCTACAAACTTCTCTCGTTTACCAGCCTATCCTGGAAGGGAGCTACAACCCCCTGCTCTCGTTTACCAGCCTCTCCTGGAAGGGAGCTACGACCCCCTGAACTTGTTTACCAGCCTCTCCTGGATGGGAGCTACAACCCCCTGAATGAAGGCTTCGACCCTCAGCACCACTGTAGACCACGTTTCATCAATTTTCAAACTGGATCAAACAGCTTCAACACAACCCTTCACTTATCAACAATCATATCTTGCTCATTGCTTCAAACAGAATAGTGAGACCATTGTAACCAGAATATCAGATATAACCCAGAATTCAGAATAGATATGCAGAAACACATTCAACCTTTAGCAACCATTAGATCAGAAATCATACGCGCTTTTATTTAATCAGACCCGCGTATATACGCGCTTTCCAGAAGACGAACCCGCGTATACTTCAGTGCATTTTCAGGGAAAAACCCTAACTGCGCATACGCGCTTTTCCTTTCACAGACCCGCGTATACACGCGCTTTTCATGAAACGAACCTGCGTATAGATCTATAAAAGATAAATTTTGTAGCACAGACCAGATCTATAAACTTACCCAGATTTCTTCAATCTCTTCAACAGGATTGGGCCAGGTCTTCTTCACTTCTTTTCAGATCATCCTTGACATTCACCATTTCTAGATCTAGAGATCTTGAGCCTTCATCATGTTCATAGGTGCATCATAGATTCAGATCTATCAATTAGGAATAGGGTTCAACCATACATATATACTTTAGAGTGAAGTATTCATCAATGCCCAGACACATCCACACCTTTTGCACAATGATTTTCTTCTGCTTATATAGGGTTACCCTTCATCAATACCATGAGTCAAAACCACATAACTTCCAATGGTATTCCTGGACGGGATCACATAGGTGAACCATCATTCAATACAATGGGTCAATACCATGGTAGTTACCCCTAGTTTCACAAATTTAGAACGCTTTTTCCCATACACGACTTGGCACGTTATTTCCCATGTGCATACGCTACTTTGTCTAGACAAATCCGCGTATGCCTTGAGACATACTCTTTTCATCATGTTCTGGTACATACTGACATTCCTTCCATCATTACCTTTTGTACTTATTGTAGATACATCAGATTTACATCATTTAACAAGTTCATCAAGTCAAGAACAAATTCGTCAAGTAGGTTGCCATTATCTTCATCAAGTGGGTTGCCATCAAGGACAACACTCTGCATCATATTGCCAACAATCTCCCCCTTTGGACTTGATGGAAACCATGATGGTGTTTGATCACCATAACAGATAGATATGTTAAGCACAACCATTATTCATGATATTCAAACACCATGTCACTCTCCCCCTTTGGCATCAAGGGCAAAGTGCGGATCAAAACCAACACAAGGTTTTTCCCCTCCTGTAGACATAAGAGCTCTGCAGATCTGATGTGCACTGAAGTTACCATGCTCCCCCTGAGTTCATGCTGAATCTTCAAACATATTTTTCAATGAAGTACATGATTCTATGACCTTCCTATCACCAAGACTCATACTTACATCAAAGATCCAACCGAGTGGATTTACATATGCGACTCAAATGCCCAACCAAGTGGGTTTACACAAATTGAATCAACTACCCAACAAAGTGGGTTTACAAATTTGAACAAGACTAAATATTACAAAATACATCATGGGTCTCAACAAGACCTTTTCATCAAAGTACAAGTATGAATTTTCACAACCAAAACCAAAAGGACCTCAAGAGAGAGATCAAGTTTCAGAACCATCATAATGCCAAC
Organism: Pinus albicaulis; assembly: GCA_034641835.2. Lineage (NCBI taxonomy): Eukaryota > Viridiplantae > Streptophyta > Pinopsida > Pinales > Pinaceae > Pinus > Pinus albicaulis. Next base: position 632,013,036 of record CM076574.1, on the reverse strand, counting down.
AATGCATTATTCTCAGCGAGGCCAATGCTCCCCCTGAAACTGTGCATCCTTTCCATATGACCAAAACTCCTCCTTAGCTTGAGTAACCTAAACACTTTCAACAGCCAATCATCAAGGCATCTTCACCCAATATCAGAGAATGTAACATAAATATAAGAGCTGAAACATCACCAGAGAAGCCATACAACATCAGAGATACCAAACATCACCATAGCTTATGTTGAAGAATGCTGACCCAGAAAATTTGTCAGCAACCACCCATACACGGTTTTATGTGTAAGAACTCGCGTATATACGCGACTGTCTTTCAGGAAACCCGCGTATCCAATTTAATCTTCTGAAATTAAGCAGATCTAATCTTCTGGGAGGCAGAGACTATTCCTAGCTTCTGTCTGTGATATTCGAATGCTTCCCTGGGCAGAGGTTTGGTAAATATATCAGCAACTTGTTCTTTGGAGGGAACATATTCCAACTTCACCTTTTGTTCAAGCACTTGTTCATGTAAGAAGTGATACTTGATGGGAATGTGCTTGGTCTTGGACTGCATAACAGGATTCTTTGAAATACTGATGGCACTTGTATTATCACACATAATGGAGATAGGAGGTGAACATTTGATTTGAATGTCTTGTAAGGTTTGCATCATCCAGAGAAGTTGAGTGCAACATGATGCGGCAGCCACATATTCTGCTTCTGCTGTAGATAAGGCAATAGAGCTTTGCTTCTTGCTGAACCAAGATACCAACCGGGGTCCCATGTAGAATGCACCACCACTTGTGCTTTTCCGATCATCAACATTTCCAGCCCAATCTGCATCAGTGTAAGCATGAAGAGTAAGATCAACATTCTTTGGATACCATAGTCCAAAGTCTTGAGTTCCTTGTAGATATTTGAATATTCTTTTGACAGCCTGAAGATGAGACTCTTTTGGATTGGCTTGGAATCGTCCAACAATCCCAACTACATGTATAATATCCGGTCTGGTCCCAGTGAGATACAGAAGACTTCCTATCATAGATCTGTATTCTGGTTGATTCACCGTGGGAGAATCATCATGAGAACTGAGATTACATCCGGTTACCATTGGTGTACTTACAGGTTTGCACTCTTCCATCCCATACTTCTTCAGAATTTGCTTAAGATATTTTGCTTGAGATAAGAATATACCTTCTGTAGTTTGATGCACTTGTAAGCCAAGAAAGAATGTTAGTTCCCCAAGTAAAGACATTTCAAATTATTTCTGCATGACAGAAGCAAATTTCTGACTCATAGATTCTTCATTACTTCCAAAAATGATATCATCAACATATACAACCACAATCAATAGTTTATCATTTTCAATTTTTGTGTATAAGTTACTATCAGCAGACCCCTTTGAAAATCCTTGTTGATGAAGATATTTGTCAACACGATAATACCATGCCCTTGGAGCTTGTTTGAGACCATATAGAGCCTTTTTCAGTCTACAAACAATATTTTCATCATTTCCCAATATGAATCCTTCTGGTAGTTCTATATAAACTTCTTCTTCTAGATCACCATTGAGGAAAGCAGATTTGACATCCATTTGATAAAATTTGATTTGTTGAGAACTTGAAAAAGCAAGAAACATTCTTATGGCTTCAAGTCTAGCTACAGGAGCAAAAGTTTCTTCAAAGTCTATACCTTCTTGTTGAGTATACCCTTTGCAAACCAGTCTAGATTTGTTTCTTATAACCTCCCCATTCTCATTTAGCTTGTTCTTGAATATCCATTTGGTTCCAATGACATTTTTATCATGTGGTCTTGGTACCAATTCCCAAGTGTGGTTCTTTTCAATTTGATCAAGTTCTTCATTGATGGCCTGAATCCAACATTCATCTTTGCTAGCTTGATTGACATTGTGTGATTCAATCATGGATAGAAATGCCAGATAGCTAGGAGATCCCACAAGAGTCCTCCTTGTTTGTACACCTGATTCCTTGTCTCCCAAAATTTGAGATTCAGGATGATTCTTTTGAACATATCTGGATGGAGCCTTTCCAGATAAATCATCTTTAGGTTCTTCATTGGATCCACTATCTATATCATTTATATTTGATGTAGAAGGACAAAAGTAACCATCATCTTCTTCTGTTGTTTGTCTTTCTTCTTTAGGGACCGCATGAGACTCATCAATAACAACATCAATACATTCAACAATCTTTCGAAGCCTTTTATTGTAACATTTGTATGCCCTGCTTGTAGATGAGTAACCAAGAAGTATTCCTTCATCTGATATAGGTTCAAACTTGCCAAGCTTTTCATCATTATTTTTGATAAAGCATTTACTTCCAAAAACTCTAAAATGTTTCACAGAGGGAGAATTACCATACCAGAGTTCATATGGATTTTTGTCACTATTTACCCGAACATGTGCCTTGTTAAGAATATTTGCTGCTTCTCCCCAAAAAATGTCAGGTGTTCTGGAATCATCAAGCATAGCTCTAGCCATTTGTTGAATTATTCTATTCATTCTTTCTGCCATGCCATTTTGTTGTGGAGTGCCTGCTACAGAAAATTGTCTTTTTATGCCATGTTGTTCACAAAAATCAAAGAATTCATTTGATGTATATTATCCTCCTCGATCAGATCTAAGATACTTGATTTTTAGATCTAATTCATTTTCAACCAGCACTTTGAAGCTCTGAAATTTTTCAAATGCTTCATCTTTGTGTTTGATCAACCCAATCCAACACATTCTAGAGAAATCATCAATGAATAAGATATAGTATTCTTCACCACGTGGTGACTTTTTCCTCATAGGTCCACATATGTCAGTATGAATGAGTTCATGAGGCTTACTTGACGATCCTTCCTTGGCATTGAATTGCACTTTGGTTTGCTTACCGAATTGACAGGATTTGCATATGATACTTTCAGGTAGAGAAATATTGGGAAGACCACGAACAGCATTAAGTTTGCTTGATTTGTTGATTTGAGAGAAGCTTAGATGCCCCAACCTTCTATGCCATAGCCATTTTTCTGAAGATTTACTCAAGTAACATTGTTCTTTGCAATTATTCAATACATACAGGTTGCTTGGAGTTCTTTTTCCTTTTATAATTGTTTTACCCGTATCAAGATCACGAACCACACATTCTTTTGAACTAAAGACAACTTCAGTTCCTTGATCACACATTTGACTTACACTTAATAGATTATGCCTTAATCCATCCACATACATGACATCATTAGCCTTCACCTTTTATTTTAGGAACATAGACCCTTTTCCTTTAATTACAGCAGGAGTATCATTTCCAAAAGTAACTTTCTTTTCCTTTTCTAGAGCACTATATGCACGAAGTTTGTGTTTATCACCTGTCATGTGTCTCGAGCATCCACTATCAATGTACCATTGATTTTCTTCACCTTCCGCAAATAACACTATGCCACAATTTTCAACCTATGATTCCTTCTTTTTCCATATTTTGGATTTTGAAGGAAGATTCTCTTTTGGTCGAACTTTTCTCCTGCATTCAGATTCTTCATGCCCATAGTTATTGCAATAAGCACATTCAACTTCATTTAGAAGAGGAGAAAAGTTGTTATAGGTATTCTTCTTTGTTTCAATATCAACCCTTTTCTTTCTTGCTTCTCTTGTCATGATGGGTTTATATGCAACACATTGAGCAGCTTTATGGCCAAAATTGTGACATGAGAAACATTGTCCATTAAAGAAGAAATTTCTGCGATCATGAAATTTACTTAACTTAATTACATTTGGGGTTTCTTTGAAGATATCTCTGAAAATTCCTTGTATTAAGATGACTAAGTTTACCTGGTGATTCTTTATTCCCTATTTTATGGTAGAATTTTTTGTAAACCACTGAGTTTTTTTCTAAATAATTTTGTGTTGAAGTTTTATAATGTTCTCCAATATATAATCCAAGTTCTAAGTTTCTTTATAAGATATAACTGTCTTTTGATAATCTCATCTATGCTCTCATATCTCAAGAAATTTGAAATTCAGTCTTGCTTTCAAATTCTTTTCACACTCTAATACTTCATTCTTAAATTTCATTGTGTTTTTGCCTCTTCAACCGCTTTTCCTATCTCTGAGGAAATATTTCTCTTATAAGAATTTTTTATATTCTTCAGCAAGAGAATTCTACTTTGTTCTAAGCGTATTTTGAGTTGATTGTTCTCTTCAAGAAAATCATTGTCCTCTAGAGCATCCACAAAAGTATCATTTTCTTCTTTAGATTCAAAAGCCATGAGAAGTCTAAGATCTTGTTCACATTTTTCCTCACTATCAGATACCCCATCACTGTCATCATAAGTATAATAACTTCTTCTAGTGCTAGACCGGTTCTTATTTCTAGCTACTTATTTTCCTATTGCAGGTGTTTCTTTGTGAGGACACTTAGCAGCATAATGACCAACTCTTCCACAATTAAAACATTTGAAAGGAAGCTTACCTCTAAATCGTCCTGTACCAAGTTGAAGTTTCTTTACAAAATTTGCCTCATCTTCTTCCGAAATATATCCTGATCCTTCTGCTTCTTGCACTTCTTTCCCTTTTGTAGAAGCTCTAAAAACAACTTCTTTGACTTCAGATGGTCCTCCTCTTCTCATTTCATATGCAGTCAGTATGCCATGAAGTTGCACCATAGTAAGATTTTGAAGATCCTGTTTTTCTTCAAGAGCAGAGACTTTTGACTCAAATTTTGCCGTTAGTGATCTCAAAATTTTCTCAACCAAAGTAGTTTCGGTTATTTTTTCTCCCAGATTTTTCATACGATTTACAACATCATCAAGACGTAAAAAGAAACTGGCAATACTCTCATCACTATGCATCTTTAAATTTTCATATTCAATTTTGAGAGTTTGGAGTTTTGCACTTTTTACCTTTGCATCACCTTCATAACTCAGAATGATTTTGTCCCATATTTCTTTTGCTGTATTCAGCTGCATGACTTTGAAAAATTCTAATTCTGTTAAACTTCCTGTTATAGCATTGACCGCTTTTGAATTTGATTCATAATTCTTCCTTTTAGTTGGATCTGTTGGTGTAGCAGCTGGATATTGATATCCTTGTTCAACAATGGCCCATACATCTGCTCCCATAGACTGAAGAAAGGATCTCATCCTCATTTTCCAGAAGATTGAATTTCTTCCATTGAAGAGCAGAGGCTTGATAGATGCTGTTCCTTCTTGATAGCTCATCTTGCTTGATCTTCCTTCTAGCGGCTAAGCTTTTCCAGAAGGACCTACTCTGATACCAATTGTTGGGAAAAATACTGAGAAGGGGGGGGGGGGGTGAATCAGTATTTAGTGCAGACAATCAAACTTTTCCTTTTTCCTTTCTAAAAACCCATACGCTACTTTACTGAAGGCAACTAGCGTATATACACGGATATCCTTTACAGAACTCACGTATGTCCAGAGATCTAATTATGTGTTTGAATCTTAACTCATATCGTTGCATTATTCATTCATCAGGTATTTCAGAAATAGTAAACAGGTGCAGACAGAATAGAATAATCATCACACATATGCAATACACATGAACACCAGGATTTTTAGGTGGAAACCCAATTCGGGAAAAAACCACTGCTGCCGTTGTTTCAGCCTTCAAAATTTATTATTAAGAAAACTTCTTACAATCATGTACTGGTGCAGACTCAAACCAGCACACAGGCACCCACCTGCAGAAGGCTACAACCTTCTCTCGTTTACCAGCCTATCCTGGAAGGGAGCTGTATCGTTTACCGGCCTCTCTGGAAGGGAGCTACAAACCCACAGTTTGTTTTACGACCTCTTACCGGATGGGGCTACAACCTCATTGCAGAAACGTAGACCCTCGGCACCACTTTCTGAGACCACGTTTCATCAATTTTCAAGCCAGATCTAATGTCACCAACACAACCCTTCACTTATCAACAATCATATCTTGCTCATTGCTTCAAACAGAACAGTGAGACCACTGTAACTAGAATATTAGATATAACCCAGACTTCAGAATAGATATGCAGAAACACATTCAACCTTTAGCAACCATTAGATCATAAATCATACGCTCTTTTATTTAATCATACCCGTGTATATACATGCTTTCCAGAAGACGAACCCGCGTATACTTCAGTGCATTTTCAGGGAAAAACCCTAACTGTGCATACACGCTTTTCCTTCCACAGACCCACGTATACACACACTTTTCATGAAACGAACCTGCGTATAGATCTATAAAAGATAAATTTTGCAGCACAGACCAGATCTATAAACTTACCCAGATTTCTTCAATCTCTTCAACAGGATTGGGCCAGGTCTTCTTCACTTCTTTTCAGATCATCCTTGACATTCACCATTTCTAGATATAGAGATCTTGAGCCTTCATCATGTTCATAGGTGCATCATAGATTCAGATCTATCAATTAGGAACAGGGTTCAACCATACAGATATACTTCAGAGTGAAGTATTCATCAAAGCCCAGACACATGCACACCCTTTGCACAATGATTTTCTTCTCCTTATATAGGGTTACCCTTCATCAATACCATGAGTCAAAACCACATCACTTCTAATGGTATTCCTGGACGGGATCACATAGGTGAACCATCATTCAATACAATGGGTCAATACCATGGTAGTTACCCCTGGTTTTGCAAATTTAGAGCGCATTTTCCCATACGCGACTTAGCACGTTATTTCCCGCATGCATACGCTACTTTGTCTAGACAAATCCGCGTATGCCTTGAGACATACTCTTTTCATCATGTTCTAGTACATACTGACATTCCTTCCATCATTACCTTATGTACTTATTGTAGATACATCAGATTTACATCATTTAACAAGTTCATCAAGTCAAGAACAAATTCATCAAGTAGGTTGCCATTATCTTCATCAAGTGGGTTGCCATCAAGGACAACACTCTGCATCATATTGCCAATAGATTGCATGGCTATCAAGATCACACTTAATAAGAAAATACCATAATTTGATTTAGCTTCTATTAGCTACCAATATGGACCATCTCCATATAAAAGAATGAAAGAGACTTGAATATTGTAGAGGAGAGTGAATTTTTATTGAGGAGTTCAAATTTAGATTATTTTAAGAGCTAATAGTTAGTGAGTATAATTTTTCACTATCGTGAACAAGCAAGCCATGAACCATAACTATAGCCATAACTAAAACTATATGGAATAGCCAAAGTTATTAAGAAAATACAAATCTAAAGCCATCCCTAGAACTAGATGTAGCAATCAAGGTTGCAAGGCAAATCTAGAGCCATAGTTAGACTTATAACTAGGAGCCATAGTTTAGAGAAACATTTCAAAGAAGTAAATAAAAGACTTATTAATACAAATTGGTTTTCCCTAAGGTTTCAGAGAAGAAAAATCCTCTCAATGGGGCGGTTTTATTTGAAATGGATTCAAACAAGTTGAATGGTTTATTGAAATGTGGTTTTCATTGATGTCAACCCAAGCAACACTAGAATATTCCTCACCTTTGTTGACCAAAATGACTTGGAAAATCATAGTTTTTTGATTTTGGACCATCTTTGTTGGATTCTCCCCATTGGGCTGATTTGGGTGGTATGTGGCATGTCATGAGAGCCCTCACAGTTTGAGAGACATCCTTGTTTGAAGATGAAGCCCCCAACTTGTGGGAAAAAACCTCCAAAGGTTGATGTTTTGGAATCTTATTATTTTTCAAAATCATGAAGTCAAATTAGGTTTTATTATTAAGAATAAGTTAAATATTTTTGGCCAAGATAGCTCATTGAAGGCATCAAAAGTTGAATTAGAGATTCAAACTAATGGTATAAAGGTTTGTGACTTCAAATATTTGAATTTCAAAATTTAAATCATCCTAAACTTTTGGTTGACCTCATTAGTAACGGGTTTCGCCCTCCAAGATTTTGAATTTTAAATATTAAATTCCCTCCAATCATCAAGTCGGCTAGCATATTCAACGTGTCTCCTAATATATATAAGGGCCCCTATTTTCATCATCACAACATAAAATTAACACATATCATTTGTGTGATTGAGCTTTGAAGTTATCGGTCCTATGGATTTATTGTAACATCTAATAAGAGGCATTGAGAGTTTTTTTTTTTGTCATAAGGTTCAGGGATTCATTGGTCTCTCTTGTAGGAAAAAGGGTCTCGACCCTATTTAAGGCATCAAAGTCTGGGATAAACGTTTGTCACTATGGATTATTTAAACCGGTGAAGCAAGGCCTAATCACCAATCCTCTGCGACACATTTTTAGGCAGTTAATTCCCCATTTTCAGAGATAACATGACCTAACTGGGTCTTATTCTGGAAATTTTTGGCCTAGGTAAACTCACTGAGATTTGTATCTATCTGGAGAACCTAAAACACTTTAAGCCTAGGACTGTTTTGAAGAAAGGTACCTAAATTGTGTTGGAACAAGTTAAGGCAATACTTATAAGGCTTGAAAATTACCGGTGGTTCTGAAGTATTCAACTATGGAGACATTCTAAAAATTCAAGAATCCTAGATTTTAGATATATTTCTGAGGAATCTTGAAGTGTGCTACCTATTTTTCTGGAGTTGCATTGGATTGTTTAGGCCTAAAACAATGAATGCATAAGCCTAACGTTTTGTTGGTGGTACAATACACCTACAATGCAAAGATTCCTTCGTTTGTTCTCAAGTTTCGACCCAATTTTATTTCTGTAGTGGCTTGCTATCCTAAAGTTTGTATGATCTGGAATCAAAATATTTACATACTTAACATGTGCCCGCGACCCTAATAAAATGAATCAAGTTGATTGAGCTAGTAGCAGAAGTTCGAACCTATATAATGACATTTGATCTAGGCTATTAATGTATTCATGGGAAGGTTGGTTAGTCAAGTTTTCTTGAAAGCATATAACAACACTCATAGGTATGTTTCACTCTTGAAAAGTGTTGATTCTTATAGCCACAATATAAATCTCTTGTTATGAAGGTATAAAGCTCCCACAACCAAGACAAAATACATAGGTTAGTTGTTGAAAACCAAGACAAAATACATAGGTTAGTTGTTGAATATTACATTAAATTCTAGTTTGTTAAGTAAAGGTTGCTTGTAGTAGTTTGCATCATCATATTTTTTCTACAATAGTTGAGGGTTGACAGTTACACTTTGCAGTGGTCTTTTCATCATAATATCACTTTGTAGTAATAATTTATCATTCTATAGCAGGTAATGAGTGTTTCATATTTAGTTGACTCATCATTACGCAATAGGAAAGGCTTATTCCATATATCATCATACAACAATATAACAGTAAGGGTTACATTGTATTATCATTGAAGTTATGCACTTACAATAAGGGGATTTATCATTATTACAGTAGGTTTTCCAAGTTGTAAGGCATATCTTTCTGTTGTCATTATTCAGACTTGTAAATGTTTCAATATTTGGATTTCATTGTTATATCAGTATTCAGTGCAAGTGGGTCATTATCCTTGGTACGAGAGCCAAAAATAGTTTGCAGTAGTCTACTCATTATAAGTGGGTCATTTTCCATTATATGAGAGCCAAAAATAGTTTTCAAATTCATCATCATTCTCAGGGTGGTCAGGTGGTGCTAAGCAAGTGGTTGCAACCACCTTCAGGATGTAGCCTAAAAAAACATCAATTTTGTTATACGAGATTTACGATTGTGGAAAAAGGTATGTCCCGTAGGTTTGGTGGTCAACCTAGAAAAACAAAGAGACAAAGAATCCAATGATTTTCCTTAAAGTAAATATATTATGGAGTGAGGCATACCTAGAAACTGTCACTCACTTCACTCCTTCTTTAGCTTGGAAACTTCAATTCCAACTCCGATTTCCAAAATTAGATCCTGCACAGTCAGATAACACAAGCCAAGAAACTACGAGATGTATGCAGTATCATCTAAATACTCTATTTAATAAATCAACATGGTATTGAAATAAGTGAAATAACAACATCACATATAGGAAAACAAATAATTCTTCGCATTAATATAAATGGAAGGATATTACAACCATAAGTGGTAGTCGATCTTGTAGAAGAGCTCCTCTAAGTTGTTATCTTGCCCTTTCCTTGTCATAATATGCACCTTGAGTCACCCTATGCATGAGATGAAAACTATTTACTGCAACAACGTAAGTGAATAATCACTCTCCAAAGCCAACCATTCATTCCCCCACCTTTTCATAGGCAAGAGGGTAAATATATAGAAGAGTGGGGAAAGTTGGGAGTTCTTATCCAATTACCATTCTAAGGTTTTAGATCCACCTTTGATGGAGGGATAAGATCAAAGGATAAGTGGTTAAAACTCCAAATTAGGTAGGATAGGAAACGAATGTTTATCCAAGGTAAATGGTTGAAACAACCATTGGAAGCTTCCGGAAGAGGAAGATTTGGAAATATTTTTTATTTTTCTTGAATTTCTAGGATCAACGCACCCCAAAAATTATGCAGGGTGCACTGCATAGCACCCTGAGAGAAGGAGATATTGCACTACAACACAATTTCTCAGTTATGTAGGGTGCGTTGGTCCTAAACCTAGTTTAGATGATGGAGTTTCAGGCATAAACTCTAGGGAATGAAAGAGGCATACTTAAGGCTTTGTGCAAGATGACGACAAGGGGAATAAGATGTTGATTGATCCCATTATGAGGCTCAATTGACCTGATGTGACAAGATTACCTATAACAGAATTCCCTCTAAAGTGGAAAGTCAGAGATGGTGATTTATGATTGCAATGATTTACCTTGTGAAAATTAGGGATCAAGGAAAACTGGTGAGCTTCATCTGTTATGCTAAATTTATCATGAAATCTTGTTGCTGAGGGATGCATACCCATACTCAAATCATAAGCTAACATAACATGTACAATGATCAAAATACATGTCCACAGATGCAACTGGTGGACCCATGAATGGATGGATGTCTATATGATCACGACTATCATACATTGTGATCTTTGTATACCTCCTGAAATCGCAGCCCGGATGGATGAAAATAGATACGGGGTCTTTTATCTCGTTCATACGCCAACTAATGTATGAGTTTAACCATGTGAATCAATGAGTTGGAGTCGAACATGGTAGACACCATCTGATTACTGGCCAATGATGTAAGCCATTAACAAATGCGAGAGAAACCATCGATGATGTTAATATCTCTCAAGGTACTATGGTACAATCAATATGGTGCAAGTAAATGAGTTGATGTCAAACACCACACAAAATATTTCGGTCGAAATCCATTGATGTAAACCTGTCGCCGAGAGAAAGGAAGATTGCCATTGATGTATGTAAGCACCAAGGTACCAAAGAGGTGTTTCTATGTCAACTTCTCGGATGATGTGTTGATGTCAATAGGAAGCGACCCATCGTAGGAGGGCCTTGATGTATCTCCCATCAATGACACAAAGCGGGTATCATGCTTGAGACAAAATGATGCTGATATGGAACTGGATTAGGAAAGGCAGACATGAAATGAAGGATTATGAGTATTGTAGTAGAGATCAACTGAAGGACTTCTCTTGAACACATAATGACACTGAATGGAGCTGATAGTATTGACCCAAAACTGAAATAGAGGCTCTGAAAATGGTATGATAACCAAAATACAAGAAGATTGCCCAACCCAATGGCCATGGATATGGAGTAGAAAAGTGTCAGGTTCAAAATGGAATCCATTAGCAAAATGGAATCCCATATTTTTCCAATTTCCCCAACCTCATTGGTCAATACCTCTTTATTTTTTAACAAAATTGAGGAGGATAACATATGCTTGATCTGTAAGTTCATCCTTTAGATGAATCCCTCTGAGTATATTTAATGAACTTCGATAAGGAGTGGTTCAACCTTGTCATGTTTGACAATGCCATCACTGTTTGATGTTTTAATGAGTCAAGTGAAGGTAAAACTCAACATCTTTTTCATGTTTAGAGACTTTGTAAAATAGGTGAAAAAGAAAACTCCAAATGTTCCTTTTCATAAATAGTCTTTTAAGTCTGAAAAGGAAAAAACAATACCCAAGAGAACCTCTTAGCCATGTTTGACTAAGGTATTCCTTTTTCGTAGCTAGTCTATCTCAGTCCAGAAAAGGGTTAAACTTATACTGAGTAGTCGTATTTTCATTTATTTTTATGAGTTTGAAAATACAAGTGCTTGGTAAAATTTTCATATTTTGGGAGTCTGAAAAGAGTCGAAAGAGAACTCCTCCTCAAGGAAAAAGTGGTAAAAGGGGTGACAACTTGTTCTGATCATGATGGAGCTTCTCAAAACATGTAAAGGTAAAGAGGCTGGCTAATAATACCACTCATCATAATGGTTCCTCAGGAAAGGGTTAAAAAACATGTGAAAGCGTATGATCGACCAAGCATATGGTGATGATGGAATGAAAAAACCAAGGTTCATCTGGCAGAAACAAGCTGATAAAAATGAAAAAATGAGAAATAAAGTGGGAATGGTTTTATTTTTGCTTAATCTTGAAACATGGGAAACTATGCTTGAAATTGGTTTCATTTTTACACAAGCTTGAAACATGTAAAAAACTATGTTTGGAATTGGTTTCATTTTTACACAAGCTTGAAATAGAGACAAAATATGCTTGAAAATTAGTTTGCATGCCCAAGCATAATGAATCAATTCTAGGTACATGCCCCCCAAAATTCATTTTATTCACCTAAGTATACTATTGGGTACTAACAGGTCGATGGAATGAAGATTCATTTACGAGATCAAGTGAAAGACTTGACTGGGAATTTACGAGATCTAATCAAAGACTCGAATTAGAAGGGGATTTGTTTCATTTTTTAATGAGCTTGACATAGTAAAAGAACTATGCTCATGATAGCTTGTTTCATTTTATAAGGATCTTGACACAAGACAAGGAAATCTGATCTGACACATTGTCATGGTCTCTGAGAGACCATGGCTTCTAAGAGATTCTCATCAGATGGGAGAACAACGATATGGAAGGAATACATATCAAGGGATCTAATGGAAATATTGGGTTCCAATACCCCCAGTACATGATGCACTATATCACTGTATAGATCATCAGTAGACTCAGGCATGGAACAAGTGGCCACATAATTAACATGTGGCAGGGGAGATACCACTTGCATATAAGTACCATTTAGGGAAGATGGTTGATTTGGAGTCAAATTAGGACAAATGAATGAAAAATGGTTAATATTCACGATCCTGCCTTCATGTGGGAAACACATCACACGAAAGAGTGGAGAGAGAAGAGCTCCAATGGCATAAACATAGTCACACCCAAGGAGTAAATTAAAATACAAAGGGCCTTGGACAACCATCACATAGATTTAGACGATTTTCCTCCCAAAGTAATGAGAAACTTAGGAAGGATCCCTAATGGTTGACTGGTTCCTCTATTAAAATCCAATAGATTCTGGGTAACGAGCACAAGTTGTAGAGAACCTAAATCTTTCCAAGCAGTTAAAGACAAAATACTAACCTATTCGCCTTCGTCTATGATTGTGCCAGGTACAGGTATATTATAATCCTGTACTGTGATCTAAAATGTCACGTAAGGAGGAAGAAAATATCTTGGAAGTCGACTCCAATCAAAGGAAGTGACCAAAATACTTGAAGGGGGATCATAGGAACATGAGAACTATTCCCATGTTCCATAGGAATGGGAGGATCCCCCTCCTGTATCATCAAAACGAGAGGATTTCCCCCTAGTTCATTGGAATATGAAGAAACGAGAATAACTTGAGTGGTATCAACTTCACTCTCTTTAGGAAAGGTACGATTAGGTGAAGGTGGAATCGAGTCAACCATGTTCTTAACCAAATGTTGGTCAAGAACAAACTCGTGGGATTCATGTTCAGAGAGAGTGGGATCACTACAAGGAAAATAACCTCTAGCGAAGGTTATAAAAGAGTTTTTTAGTGTTATAAAATTGGCCAAAATTGTCAAAAAAACATTTGATACTACATCCATTTTTGGTAACAAAGGTTTTGATGGAGCTTCTAATGAAACTTCAACACAACTAAAAAAAACTAGGTGGCCAAAGGTTTTTATGGATGTTTTTCTCATCGGTGCGCGCATCATGTGTGAACGCACCAATGTGTTTTACCCTATACACATCGCTACGGTAAATATACCAAGCATTGGGATGGAAAACCAATTTTGGAAGCCCAGTGGTGTTTAGCAACGTCCCAGTGTGTGTCACCCACAAAGAGGCATCGGGTCGATAGAAGGTTCATGCACCAACGCCGTTAAGGTGTAAAATTATAAAAACACACCGACACATTAAAGGCAAACCACATCAGGACGTTAAATTATAAAAACACACCGACATATTAAAGGAAAACCATATCGATGCATGCAATGCCTATCCACTTGCTCGGGTGGTAATCATCAATAAAACACACCATATATTCTAATTGGTATTGACATTTGGAGCTGTGCCCATAGACCATAGAAACGCACTGGTTTGTAGTATCAGACAAATGCATCGGTGTGCAATAACTAGCACACACCAGTGTTCATTTGCTATTTTTTAGAAACATCAACCTGTGACAGTGCAATTATTGTGATTTTTTAAAATTCAATATTCATCAAAGGTCGACACATATCTTATAACAATATTCATATCAATTAATTTTTTATTAGTGCTTTCGAATTTTATGTTTGGATGAATTTGTTGTATCATATTATCATATTTCGCATCTCTTCATTATAATATTTAATCATCCATATATTTAATCAATGGTCTAACATTTCACAATGACAACGGAGAACACAATAGAATACATTAAAACGTATTTCACTATATATATATATATATATATGAATAAGACACTCTTTGTCATACAAAATGGGACAGTTATTGGTATCCCTTTGTCTTTCAATTGGGACACTATGTCCATTGCATTAAACAAAATGTCTAATTTCACAGACAAATATTTCAAAAAATACAACCTGTTTCTTTGATATCCAAACATATTGATCATCAGTCTTCGTTGGAACTGCTGTCATTGCTCGAGCTACTTCTATGACTCGGGTTATTTGGAGGAATGTTTTGTTTATTGTGTTGGCTGTTTTCTTCTTCTTCAAGTTCCATCTACAAACATACAAATAAAGTGTAATGAGTGTATATACATTGGTGAGAATAATTAAAATTGCAATTTTAAATAATATACATCAACGTAAATTGAAAAGAAATGTACCATAGCAAGAATTAACTCATGAACTATACACATTTTTCAAAACCAAATTTTATGCCATATTTCAACAATTCATTTGTTGGCGCAGTTCCATACTTTGTTTCCTGCAAGTTTTATACCCCATAACAAATCATGGATTTAATATAAAATATTTTTTCATTCTATTAATTATAGAAAGAGCTAAGTAAAACAAGATAGATGCTTAAAAATTCCAGAATTAATTTATGATATGCCAAGATATACTAACAACCCATATTTAACCCAATGTCAATCAATTCTTCTGATGGTTCTTCTTTGTATGTTAGCACCTGTTTGAATATATTCAATGATGATTGTTGTAAAAAAACTTAGAATATACAAAAATGAAATCTAGTTAACTTGTTATAAGGAAGTAACAATTACTCACAAACATAGATATCGATCCTTTTCTTCCCTGTCGTCCTGTTTTATGTGTTGAATGAGTTCCATTTTCTTTTATTTTCTGCAGGAAAATAAAAGAAAATTAATATGTAATGCTAGTTTATTTATTTATTGTACCTAATCGAAAAATTCAATGATTACTGTTAGCCACCAATAGAATTTGTCATATAAAATGGTGGCTAAAACATTTTTGGAGCCTTCAAGGAACAAGTTTTATTGCAAAAAAGTGTTGTCTCTTGAATACTTATGAAGACATCATGCCCTTGGTTCAATCTTCACTGCTGTTTCCTTTTCCAACTCAGAAATTCTGATGTTTTCCATGAAGATAAGACTACTGCAAACACCCTTTTTCTCCCTTCCCCCTCCTAAAAATAAACTTCATATTATTCTCTTTTTCCCCCATCATTTTCCTCTATTTTTCACCCATTCCCCTTTTTCATTCATAAAATCCACCTTACAGAGTTTAAAACTCCTTTTTTTAACTCTGTTGAAACCCCCAAATCCATCAAAAAACTCTGAAAAAATCATAAAAATACACTTTTTGTACTAAGGGTATAAGGCCCTTTGGGCTTAATCCTAAACCACTTCCCCACCACGTGCCCTGGTGCTGGAACCAGGCGCTAAGCCCTTTCGGCACTTATCGCATCGTAAAAAACAGAGCACACAAGTCTTTTGTTGATTTCAGAACTCCAATTGCGATTGGCCCCTTATTACATAGCTCCCGATCCTGTCATTTCTTCATATAACCCTTGTGCCCACAATCGGGCGCTAAAACATTGAAATAATTCATTCCAGATTGATATTTTCCTTTGTAAAGTTCATAAACCCACTTTTTCCTAAGTTTGGTCTAAACGCGCCCATGCAATGTTTTTTAATGTAAATAGGTAGATTGAAAGACCAAAGGCTCGCAGTCAGGCACCAGATCATTATATATCCTACCCCCAAAGCCAAAACTTTGTATTATATTAAATTTTGGGTTTTTCATATGTTTTAAAGGGTTTCCGTCGATGCAAGTTTTGAAACGATATCGACCGTTGATCTAAAGCCGATCAACGATCAACACATAATTGCATTGCAAGTTTTTTGTTGAGTGCGTTAACATAATGCCACCCCCGATGAGTTCTCGCCATCGATTTGATCTACATTTCGATGGTCCGCAGTTAATCGCATCGGCGCCTCCTGATTTTCTCCCCCTGCCGATCGCCAAGCCCCGATTGCATCTGGGTCGTCCACGTGTCTAGATCGGACGGTCTAGATCGAATTCCCGACTTTGGTTTAAAAACATACAACCCCGCTCCTAATGTTTTTTCGACCAATCCCGACCGCTGATCTCTACAGATCAACGGTCCTCATTAACTGCTCCTCTGCCTTTGTATCTTTTTCTTTTTGAACCCCAGATTAAATCTCCACTTTCGATCCCCTGATCGGATGGCCCATAATAAATTCGCCCTCCCCACTATCTGCCCGCGCATCTATTCCATATCGCGCTCGTTCTCCATCGTCAGATTTGAGGCCCTAGATCTAACGACCCACATTTCATATCACGTAGCTTTTAGCGCAAAGGTTATTTTCCCAAGGGCTGCACGATATTGGTGGTTTTGAAAGGCCACGTGTCGGGTGGGAACTCATATTGCGTTCAAAAAGGCAAAAACGCCTCCCTGCCCTTTCACCGCGCGAAAACAACTGTTTTTCTCCCTGAAACCACTTTCCCTCTTTTCCCTTGTGTGTTATCGCGCGTGCCCTCCACCGTTGATCTCTGCAGATTAATGGCTTGGATCTAAACCTCCATTTACATATCGCCCTCCGCCTCTACCAAAGGGTTTTAATGCGCAATCTCCACCGTTGATCTCGTGGGCTGATCTCATCCGACGACCCACGATTGTCCCGAATCCCCAACTGTGCTTTTCGCCAAATTTCTTCCGCCGAAGGGATTTTTCCTCTTTTCTTTGTATTTTCTCACATCTTACGCCCATATTATTATAAAGTGACTCATTCACTTTGTGTAATCACAACCAATCCCAACCGTTGATCTTTGCGCAATCAACGGATCTGACTTAATTGACTCCATTGTTCTCTTCGAATAGTCTCCATTTTATCTCCATTGTTGGATGATGCCATTCAACGACCTTGATCCTCCCCACAACCTCTGAAGCAGTTTACCCAATAAACACAGGATTTCATAACAGTTGTGTGTTTTTCGTAGGTTCAAATGAATTTCAAAATGTTTCAAAGAGAGATGATAAAGTCGAGGGTGATGATCCTCAAAGCTTTGTTTATTTAAAGAGAAGCCATACAAAGGGTTCTGTTTCATCAATAATTCATGGGCATTGATGCCATATGAGCCATGTGTGGCCCTGCACATCAACAAGACACAGACAATTGAATTCAGCAAAAGAGTATCAGTGTTGAAGACAAAACACAACAGAATTGAAGATTGAAGATGCATTCCATAGTCTAATGGATTACGGCTAAGATTGATTATTAGAAGCCTAATCCATTGAATTAAAACATAATTAAAGACAAATCAAAAGGATCTTTAGACAGAAAGGCCTCCACCACCACAACAAAGGCCAATTAATTCCTCTCAGCTACCACAAAGCCACCTGTTACCTCAAAGCATTCAAATAGAGTCCAAAATTATTGATCAAAGAAAAGATATTTTCCTTAGCGCAACCAAACAGTTAATTCTGCTAAAAGGAACTTAATGAAAAAATATCAGCAGAGTTATTACTACATGAAATAGAGCCTTAAAAGTCAACAAAAGCTCCCACCGAGCTTTTAATCCTTTAATGTAATTCAATTAATACAGACAGACATCTGTAAACTTCTCCATCGAGCCCCTCAAAGGCCGAGAAGCATTAATCTGTATTAATTGAACCTGGGAGATCTTTTATCCCCTCCCACCTCCTCATTCCTTCTATAAATACTTCTGTAGAAGATGATAAAATGTTGGTTGCAGAACTTTGAAATATACTTGTGCTTGAAATTTCTGATTGTAAATAGTGTTCAAAGGCTCTGGAAGCTCTGCTTGTGATAGAATAGTTAGGCTGAGAAGTGAAGATGATTGCTAACCTGAAACACTGGACTTAAAGTTGTAACTGGTTTGAAGCATCAATACAAGCTGATTTATGGGATTTTGGTCTATGTCGACAGTGATGTTTTTCTTATTGTAACTCGTTATTTTATTTCTGTTTTCACTTTGTCCATCTTCTCTTATAAAGAACAACAAGCATAGAGTTAGGATTTACGGTATATGAGTACCCTTCTCTGACTGATAAGCTTTATCTAAATGTTTTCTTCCAATTTTTGTTATTTAGGAATGATTTAATTCAGTTTAAGCAGTTAGGAATGCCGGCGTTCCCTCGTCTTACTGTCTTAGCTAAATATTGTTCTTAAATGTTATTTTTAGTTTATGTTAAGTAGAGATGAACTAAGGAAGATATGGTGAGCCCTGGTCCTAGTTTTATCCCCAAAGACTATCTAAAAGTTTCCCTAAGAATGTGTTGAAAGCTGGCTAGTTTCAAAGTACTTACCAGATCTTAAACCATTTTTCGTTATCATTTGTGTTTAAATGTTTTCTATTGAAAGTATATCAAAAGCTAGCTAGTTTCAAAGTACTTACCAGATCTTGGGTTGCTTTTATGTTTTCCTTAAGCGTATGTCAAAAGCTGGCTAGTTTCAAAGTACTTACAAGATCTTGGGCTGCTCTTTGTTCTTCATCTGTTTAATTTCCCCTTCTTGTTGTATCATTTCATTCCATAAATCAAATTTAAAGAGATCCTTAGACATAGATGACTTGCCCCATAGACCACTCTTGAACCTGATTGTTTCAATTAAACCCTATTATGACTCCATAGCCCAATGGACTAAAACCTGCATTTATCCATCTTTTTTAGCCGAAGCTTGTTCTATTTGCTTGCAACTTCTCACCTTTGAAACTCTTTCCATTTAGAACTTTCCACTCAAGCCATAATCATGCTCAACCATCCAAAACAAAACAAAACCCTCGGTCTTCATAACTAGCCTAATATCGTTACCCAGAACCTTAAAGATAAATCCATCTTTGCACTTATTGGAGAGATCTCTCTCTGGATTCAGGAGGGCTAGATCCTAAAATCCCAAAGTGGTTGAAAAGGTGTTCTCCCTGCTATCAGACTTTTCCAATCTCGCTGATTACAGGGAGCTAATATTTTTGGCGACTCCGCTGGGGACTGTGAGTGTTTTTTTCATTATAAATACTTCTAGGACCTCAGAAATCATAATTTCAAGAAATTTCTGCAGTGAGAAAAAAACATCCTTTTCAAGCACTACCAAGTGATGGTAATCATGATGAAACTTGTTTAAATCAATGAAAAACTAGGTAAACCCTAGGATTCTCATAAGATTTTATCTAACCTTGAAGGATCAGCTAGCTTAGCCATAAGAGTAGACTGTCTTTGTCTCATAACCATAGCTAAGTTTTGAAAAAGATTTAGGACACTCTAATCAACCAATAGGACTGAAAAATAACTCAGAAAACCCAAAAATATTTCAAATTGGTTATTTAATAAACATGGTGGTGGACCATAAAACCTTTTACCTCCAAAAGAGCTAAAATCTTCCACTTGGCGACTCCACAATTCTCAATAGACCTTAAGACTCCACTGGGAAGACCCATAATCTTTGTAACATCATTTAAACTCATTTAGAGGAATGTAGGATTAAAATTTGTCTAAAAAAGATCAGTTAACCTTTTAAAGATTGTCATATCTGGTTAAAACTATTCTTTTTTAGTTGGTTCTGAAAAAAACAACATAGTGGCTCCTAGAAAGATTCATACTAGAGCCTATCTTGACCCGAACCCACCTGAGACAGTTGATAATCCTGAAAGTATTATTAGGAAGTCTCCTAAGATAAAAATTTTCAACTGTTTTCAGATCACCCTTGAGAGCTAATTTAGTTCCTGAAAATCTTGCAGCTCTACAACATGTTATTGCCTAAATCTACCTCAGGCTGAAGGAAGGCAGAGTTCAGTGTAACATCATACCATGCTCAGTCTGGTAGCTAGCCCTACCAGAACAGGAGAGGGCTCTCTCTGGGTCAATCTCAGGAAAAATGTATCAATAGGCCTTGAGATGAATGAAATGAGTGCTAATTTAGGCTAGGTATATTAATCAAGGAGTTTGGAATGATTTTAAAAGGTTTTTGTTGGAAAAAGAGAAAGGCAATTTTGGGCTTGGGGATGAGGCCAATTTCTTGCAGAGTTCAAGTTGGGGCAGGGAAGGCAATGGCTTTGATGTCTTAGATTTCAATGAATGGATAGAAAAGATAGCTGAGGAGTTGAAGAGGGCAAGAGGGTGCAAGGATCCTCTTCAAACTGATGAAAACATATAAAACTAAACAAAAGTTTAAGGCAGAGCACCAGCAAACTAATGAATTCTACCTTAGTTACTCATTTGTTTAATTCAGAAGAAAAGAGAAGGGAAATGGCATACATATAAAATTAATGAAACTTATAGATACATGTAGAAAAAAATCATCAAAACTCAGAGCCACAAGGATCCCTACAAGTGTTGCCAAACCCTGGTCTTTCCTTTGCCAAAAATGCAGAAGTGTATGTACAATGAAGTGCCCAACTATTCCCAAGTATCCAACCCTGAAAATGTCTCAGAAAATACATGATATAGACCATCCTAACCCCTTCCCATGCCTCTAGGGGTCGAGCTCATCCTTCTAGGAGCTGTTTCAACCAATTCTAAGCTAGGAAATGAAATCTAGGCAATCAAACAACTTGCCTCTATATGCTAGGAAACTGATCCATTCATTTAATTTTCACTTTTTAGTGAATGAATCCTTTAGAACAAGTAAATGTGAGCCAAAATTACATCATAGTCATCAAGTTACATCAATATAGATCAATAATTACATCAAAAAGTGAAACTAGTCAAACTGGGCGAATTTCTGAGCTGAAAAGTAAAAATGAAGCCAAATTTCTCTATGTGCCGCGCCCAAAAACTCAATGCGTCGCGCCACTTTGAGACTATTTTTGAGGCACTTCCTGAAGTCCAAATTGATCTCATGATAGCTCGTTGGAAAGACCTGTCTATCTACTATCCAACCCAAGTGGAATTTTTCAATTTGGAGTTCAGTTTCCCCTCCAAAACTTCAATCTCCCAAGACTGGTTCCTGCTGGTGCAAAAAGTGGCAGAAAGGCCATTTTTGGAGTGTTTTTGACCCTTAAGACCATCCAGAATTTGATGAAATCTCTCAGCCATTTCTGAACATGCATAATTTATCATAAAAAACTCAAAAATATCAAGTTTTCCTCCAGAAGATGTCCCAATCATAAGCGCACGCCAAGTGGCGCGACGCGTCGGGCGGAAAAATCTGTTTTGCGACCAAAATTTCAAAAATGAAAATTTTTTCCCAAAACTTGCTCAAATTTGGAGTGAAGGTCCCCCATCAAGTGTCATGCTCAGCCAAAGAAGCTTCAGCCAAGATTTGAAATGGATCAGGCCTTTTACGCCTCCTTAGTGCCCTTCTCAGCCTCGCTTTCAAGATCTTCATCTTCGCTTTGCAAACATGTGTGTGGGCCCAATAGTGGTTCTTCATATGTCTGAGCATGTCTTTGTCCCTATTGGCCTTTTCCAATAGTTTCTCAAGATGAATGTTGACTCTCGTAAGGCAAGTCTCCTGCTCAAACGATGTCATGTCACCTGGTCTTTTTCGGGCCAATTCACGGTCTTCACGGATTTGCCGCAACTTTATGAGTGTCTGCTGATCCTCCAATTGTTTATTCCGTTGCTCCAAGTAATTTATAACCCACTGAGCTCTCTGCAATTTCTTGGTCAATGTGTCGATCTCAGATTTATGCTCTTGGACGGTTTCTTTCAGCTTTGAGCTGGGAGAGCTCGAATCAACATCGATCAATATAAAATCAGTATCTTGGCCTCCTGAGGGGCCCTCATCCTGCATAGGCTTCTTGCCTCTGTCCTGTACCTGTGCTGATGTAGAAGGCGAGACCCCTTCCGCACCATGTGGAGATAGTACTCACGCTGCTGACGAAGGTAACGAGACCCCTTCCACCCCGGGTGGAGATAATACTCGTCGTGCCGCTGCAAATAAGGCTCTTATACCTCTCTGATAGGTAACACACACTGGAACACTGATAGGATCTGTCTTGGGAACCTCAAACTGATGTGAAGGCTCACCCGCATCATGAACAATCTCTGGAGGAGGCTGAGGGGCTGTAAAGAAGTCACGGGAAATGAACTCCTCCCATGCAATGCCCTGCAATCTAAGCTGATGCACCACAATCATCTTGATGAGCACATAATGATAAATGCTGTTATGCTGCTGCTCTGGAGTCTTCTTCTGCACAAGAGAAGTCATCCGCTCTATGTTTCGGCACATGAAATATGGAATATTCATCAGTCTCACTCTCGTGAAATGCATCAACAGCCGGATGTGGTATGCATAAAGGCGTGAGAATCTACCCTCGCAACTGAAGTATCTGATGATGAGTTTCATTAATGGCGCATAGGACTCCTTCAAGAATTTGAAAGAAAACACCCTGCTGAGCTACCTCATATAACCAGGCTTGATGTAAGGTTCATAATATGCTCTATCCAGCTGCTGTCTCTTGTTCCACTCTTCACCTATGTTTGGTATCCCGGTCGCCTGAGAAATGGTTTCTGGTGTTAAGGTGAAGTTCACTCCAACAAGGTTTACATGAGCATCATGAAAATGTAGGACAAATAAGCAAACCAACTCCTGATGATGCTGAATCTGAGCAATCATCTCACAATACTGAAAACATGAATGTTGCTGAAAGCATGCCATTGCAAGCGGGCAGGCCTGCAACTAAGTCAAGGAAGTGGTCTCTTCTCTGACGTGCTTACCACTCTTATGATGCCTTCTTGGTACATTAAGCTCGGAGGTTGAGTCATTGTCCTACTCATATTATTGCTCATATGACGAATTTGTCTCTGACATAGTGTTTTACAATGTATATAACAAGTGTATGTTTGATTGGTTTGAAAATGAGAAATAGGTGTTTTTGCTTCAATGCCAAATATGCCAAAGGGAAATGAAGGGCTGTGGTAAGTATGAACAGCGGGAAAAGTGGGGGTTTTTCAAGTGAATTTAATGCAATAACAGTCACTTGACTTTTGGGAATTGGGGATTTTATAAGTGATATGAAAGGGGGAGGGCTAGTAGAGTTTAGTGATAGGAAAAATGGGTACAAGGGATATGATTGGTTTTGGGACAGAGGGAATAGGAGAGGGGATTATGACAACAGTGTGACAGTGATAAGGAATATACTTTGAATTTCTTGGCAAAAAAATCACACCCTTTAAATTTCAAATACAAACCCTAAGAGCATCTTGACATTTGAGAGGGTTTATCATTTTTCCATTTAAATTCTTATGTTTCGCTTTCAAAATACACCAAACACCAGCTACTATCCATAATCAAAGCTCACAAACTTACTTGGATCATTAGAAAACCGAGTTGATTTGAAATTTTGGTGAAGTAGTGATGAAATTAAGCCTGTCGGCTCTGTGCGCCGCGCACACACCCAGTGCGCCGCGTCGGCTCTGTGCGCTGCGCTCAAGAAAATTAACACAGTCAGACTTGGCCCAATGCGCCACGTCTTGTGGATGCGCCGCGCGCACACCCAAGCACACAGTCTTAGCTCCAAAATTTAATTTTGCCCTTCCACAGCTTGAGTCGACTTCAATTGATCTCTTGGGTGCAAATGGAATTGATAAACATAGAAATATCTATATAAAGTCATGACTTTGATTTTTGCTTTGTAAAGACCCATTTTTGTAATGTTTCAGAATTGGCATTTCTTCACTTTTAATACAACTTTGCTTTTCAAGTTTCCTCTTTGATTTTTTGGCTAAAACGATGGCTTCTTGGTTGATTTTTTGCAGGGATGGTGGCATTGGATTTCGGCAAAGGATGACCAGGGTTGCATTTGTAATACTTCATGGCGAAAAAATTTAAAAATACATATTTATTACAAACAACAAATTTGACGATTTCTTCCTCAAAACAGAGTTTTGAAGAAGAAACATCCTTGAGCATCATTGATGATGAAAATCTTGAAATGAAAACTTATTAAGAACCTCCTCATGGTCTGCTGGTATTATTTGACATTCTGAAGACCAAACCCTAGACCTAATGACTGAAATGACTCTTGTTCGACCAAAATACCATTTATGACTGTAAATGACTGAAATAAACTCTGATGAAATTTGATAAATTTTGACCAACCAGCAGGTACAAACATGAGGGAAACGAGTGAAGAGACAAAGCCCTTCCGTCAGATAATGACATGCCCCTAACGAAATGCAGATGAATGAGCGGAATGAGACACCTAAAAATGAAATGCAATAAGAGAAATGATCTCTGACGGAGGGATGTAAGGACCGAATCTAACATTGGCTCCAATGGGGATGGTGGCTCCTTGGAGGTGCCAAGAACCACAGAACTTTGGGCGAGTAGACAGTGCCTTCATCCATTAGGCAATGGAATCAAAAACTCAAATTGAAATGCATGATTGAAAACCGACACAAACTAACTTAACAACAAGATTGAAAACTGACTCGCAAATGACTCATGATTGACTTAACTAAAACAAGTACTTACAAAGCTTTTTAATGGCAGCAGTCCATCAAGTTTCGAGGGTTTCAAATCATGATGACAACCAACTGCCTGCTAATGGAATATGTACAATCATGTGTAGTGTGCTTTCCAATGTAACCAATCAAGCAGATGCCTCCTTGATTGATTCTCTTGGTCATATCTTCTGGTCAACAATAGATACTTGTAACTGGGCATCCAAAAACATAATTGACCATGATCTCCTTCATCACTGAATATTGCAATATTTACCTTCACTGCTGACTGCAATAGATTTGCCACTGGATCCTGAAAAACATGAAGATTTACCTCCTGCTGAAGAAAGAAGGTGTCCTTTTCTATTGATTCTGATCTGTCTTCATAATGTACTTCAGTAAGAGTATGTTCCTGGTCTTCAAAAAATTCTGAACAAGTAGCTGAGAAGATTTCCTCTTGAAAAAACATTTCAAAGCATGAGAGATAGGAAGAAGAATCTGAATGGCAGTCCTGAATGTTCTGAGCTTCTGTAGCCTAAATATATTGTAGGTCATCTTCATATGATATGACAGCCAGATTCTCATTACATTCATCAATCATGAGAAAAGAAACTTCAGATGATTCTTGAAATCCAAACATGACATTTCTATCATCTACTAACGATTCATCCAAGGAAAATTTTTCACTTACTTGAGCGATCTCGTCTTGTTTTTCATAGAGGGAATGGACTACCTCCTCGTGAAAATCTAGTTCTGGTGGGATGAGAGCATTTAGGTCTGTAACTCTGTTTTTTTCATTTGAGGCAACCTCAACAATACAACTCTCTTTTATGAGATCCGGAACAACAGGTTTTTCCTCATCACAATTTATCTCTCTATCTGATTTATCGTCATCACTATCTGAGATTGGAACATCATTTTCCTGCGTATCATCCTTTATTTCGACCAGATCTGAAATAAAATTCTTCTTTCATCATCTTCAGCCATATGGAAATCTTCAACCTGCTGATCTTGATAAGTATCCTCTAAGATTTCTGTGTGCTGCTGAAACGAATTTTCATACAATGGTTCCATGATTTCTCCGTCCATCAATTCATTATCCCCATAAAAATTCTCAAGATCTTCAATGAAACTACTAACGTGTTCACAACAATTCTGCACTAATATTAAGGATGGACAAGATTCTTTATACCTTTCAAAGAATATTGTATGAAAATCATTTAGACAATAAATAGAAGTAGGTGACAAAATTTCATACCAAGATCGGGCTTCATCTTCCAGAGTAGCCATAAACATTTTCATCAAATAGTCTTCAGGAAAATCGATCTTTAATTTATGCACATGAATGTGAAATTTCACCAGATGAAGAGCAGCGTCATTACCTTCCAAATTTCTGAACATAGGCAAATTCTGAAGCCAATCCACCTTGGGCATTTTATTTGGAAAACCTGGGATGTGATCTCGGATCATGGGAGCGTATCTTCTTGCAACCCATTCCATCTTGAAAAACCTAAAGCTACTGATCTTCCTGCAGTGGAGTCACCATGAAGCATTGATTTCTGGATTTTTCAGTGAATGAAGTCGCCAGGTGAATGATTTCTACCTTTCGGTGTCTGATCGTTGTCCACCATCAACAATCAGATCTGAACTTGATACATGTATTGGGGCAATTTACAAGTTAAGTGTCACGTTCACAAGCTAAACCGGAGATTGACTGAAGCAGCGTTTATCTACCTCCGCTAATGCAAAGCAAAAGCGTTTCAAAGGCTACCTGGCGTAACTTCAGGCTCCGTCTGTAGCTTATAAAACAAATAACACTAACAAGCAAACCATTTTCTCCCTAGTATGGTCACCACTATGTTATTGCCTAAATCTACCTCAGGCTGAAGGAAGGCAGAGTTCAGGGTAACATCATACCACGCTCAGTTTGGTAGCTAGCCCTACCAGAACAGGAGAGGGCTCTCTCCGGGTCAATCTCAAGAAAAATGTATCAATAGGCCTTGAGATGACTGAAATGAGTGCTAATTTTAGGCTAGGTATATTAATCAAGGAGTTTGGAATGATTTTAAAGGGTTTTTGTTGCAAAAAGGGAAAGGCAATTTTGGGCTTGGGGATGAGGCCAATTTCTTGCAGAGTTCAAGTTGGGGCAGGGAAGGAAATGGATTTGATGTCTTAGATTTCAATGAATGGATAGAAAATATAGCTGAGGAGTTGAAGAGGGCAAGAGGGTGCAAGGATCCTCTTCAAACTGATGAAAACATATAAAACTAAACAAAAGTTTAAGGCAGAGCACCAACAAACTAATGAATTCTACCTTAGTTACTCATTTGTTTAATTCAGAAGCAAAGAGAAGGGAAATGGCATACATATAAAATTAATGAAACTTATAGATAAATGTAGAAAAACATCATCAAAACTTAGAGCCACAAGGATCCCAACAAGTGCTGCAAAACCCTGGTCTTTCCTTTGCCAAAAATGCATAAGTGTATGTACAATGAAGTGCCCAACTATTCCCAAGTATCCAACCCTAAAAATGTCTCAGAAAATACATGATATAGACCATCCTAACCCCTTCCCATGCCTCTAGGGGTCGAGCTCATCCTTCTAGGAGCTGTTTCAACCAATTCTAAACTAGGAACTAAAATCTAGGCAATCAAACAACTTGCCTCTATATGCTAGGAAACTGATCCATTCATTTAATTTTGACTTTTTAGTGAATGAATCCTCTAGATTAAGTAAATGTTAGCCAAAATTACATCATAGTCATCAAGTTACATCAATATAGATCAATAATTACATCAAAAAGTGAAACTAGTCAAACTGGGCGAATTTCTGAGCTGAAAAGTAAAAATGAAGCCAAATTTCTCTATGTGCCGCGCCCAAAAATTCAATGCGTCGTGACACTTTGAGCCTGTTTCTGAGGAACTTCCTGAAGTCCAAATTGAGCTCATGATATCTCGTTGGAAAGCCCTATCTGTCTGCTATCCAACCCAAGTGAAAATTTTAAATTTGGAGTTCATTTTCCCCTCCAAACATTCAATCTCCCAAGACTGGTTCCTGTTGGTGCAAAAAGTGGCAGAAAGGCCATTTTTGGACTATTTTTGACCTTTAAGACCATCCAGAATTTGATGAAATCTCTCAGCCATTTCTGAACATGCATAATTTATCATAAAAAACTCAAAAATATCAAGTTTTCCTCCAGAATATGTCCCAATCATAAGCACACGCCAAGTGGCGCGACGCGTCAGGCGGAAAAATCTGTTTTGCGACCAAAGTTTCAAAAATGACAAAATTTTCCCCAAACTTGCTCAAATTTGGAGTGAAGGTCCCCCATCAAGTTTCATGCTCAGCCAAAGAAGCTTCGGCCAAGATTTGAAGTGGATCAGGCCTTTTGCGCCTCCTTAGTGCCCTTCTCAGCCTCGCTTTCAAGATCTTCATCTTCGCTTTGCAAACATGTGTGCGGGCCCAATAGTGGTTCTTCATATGTATGAGAATGTATTTGTCCCTATTGGCCTTTGCCAATAGTTTCTCAAGATGAATGTTGACTCTCATAAGGCAAGTCTCCTGCTCAAATGGTGTCATGTCACCTGGTCTTTTTTGGGCCAATTCACGGTCTTCACGGATTTGCCGCAACTCTATGAGTGTCTGTTGATCCTCCAATTGTTTATTCCGCTGCTCCAAGTAATTTATAACCCACTGAGATCTCTACAATTTATCGGTCAATGCGTCGATCTCAGCTTTCTACTCCTGGATGGTTTCTTTCAGCTTTGAGTTGGGAGAGCTTGAATCAACATCGATCAATATAAAATCAGTATCTTGGCCTCCTGAGGGGCCCTCATCCTGCATAGGCTTCTTGAATCTATCCTATACCTGTGCTGATGTAGAAGGCGAGACCCCTTCCGTGCCATGTAGAGATAGTACTTGCGCTGCTGACGAAGGTAACGAGACCCCTTCCACCCCGGGTGGAGATAATACTCGTCGTGCTGCTGCAAATAAGGCTCTGGTACCTCTCTGATAGGTAACACACACTGGAACACTGATAGGCTCTGTCTTGGGAACCTCAAACTGATGTGAAGGCTCACCCACATCATGAAAAATCTCTGGAGGAGGCTGAGGGGCTGTAAAGAAGTCACGGGAAATGAACTCCTCCCATGCAATGCCCTGCAATCTAAGCTGATGTACCACAATCATCTTGATTAGCACATAATGATAAATGCTGTTATGCTGCTGCTCTGGAGTCTTCTTCTACACAAGAGAAGTCATCGGCTCTATTTTTCGGCACATGAAATATGGAATATTCATCAGTCTCACTCTCGTGAAATGCATCAACAGCTGGATGTGGTATGCATAAAGGCGTGAGAATCTACCCTCGCAACTGAAGTATCTGATGATGAGTTTCATTAATGGCACATAGGAATCCTTCAAGAATCTGAAAGAAAACACCCTGCTGAGCTGCCTCATATAATCAGGCCTGATGTAAGGTTCATAATATGCTCTATCCAGCTGTTGTCTCTTGTTCCACTCCTCACCTATGTTTGGTATCCCGGTCGCCTGAGAAATGGTTTCTAGTGTTAAGGTGAAGTTCACTCCAGCAAGGTTTACATGACCATCACGCAAATGTAGGACAAATAAGCGAACCAACTCCTGATGATGCTGAATCTGAGCAATCATCTCATAATACTGAAAACATGAATGTTGCTGAAAGCATGCCATTGCAAGCGGGCAGGCCTGCAACTGAGTCAAGGAAGTGGGCTCTTCTCTGACGTGCTTACCACTCTTATGAGGCCTTCTCGGTACATTAAGCTCGGTGGTTGAGTCACTGTCCTGCTCATATTATTGCTCATATGACGAATTTGTCTCTGACATAGTGTTTTGCAATGTATATAACAAGTGTATGTTTGATTGGTTTGAAAATGAGAAATAGGTGTTTTTGCTTCAATGCCAAATATTCCAAAGGGAAATGAAGGGCTGTGGTAAGTATGAACAACGGGAAAAGTGGGGGTTTGTCAAGTGAATTTAATGCAATAACAGTCACTTGAATTTTGGGAATTGGGGATTTTATAAGTGATATGAAAGGGGGAGGGCTAGTAGGGTTTAGTGATAGGAAAAATGGGTACAAGGGATATGATTGGTTTTGGGACAGAGGGAATAGGAGAGGGGATTATGACAACAGTGTGACAGTGATAAGGAATATACTTTGAATTTCTTGGCACAAAAATCACACCCTTTAAATTTCAAATACAAACCCTAAGAGAATCTTGACATTTGAGAGGGTTTATCATTTTGGCACTTAAATTCTTATGTTTCGCTTTCAAACTACACCAAACACCAGCTACTATCCATAATCAAAGCTCACAAACTTACTTGGATCATTAGAAAACCGAGTTGATTTGAAATTTTGGTGAAGCAGTGATGAAATTAAGCCTGTCGGCTCTGTGTGCTGCGCTCGAGCAAATTAACACAGTCAGACTTGGCCCAATGCGCCGCGTCTTGTGGATGCACCGTGCCTTCCTCCAATGCACCGTGCGCACACCCAAGCACACAGTCTTAGCTCCAAAATTTAGTTTCACCCTTCCACAGCTTGAGTCGACTTAAATTGATCTCTTGGGTGAAAATGGCATTGATAAACATAGAAATATCTATATAAAGTCATGACTTTGATTTTTGCTTTGTAAAGACCCATTTTTGTAATGTTTCAGAATTGGCATTTCTTCACTTTTAATACAACTTTGCTTTTCAAGTTTCCTCTTTGATTTTTTGGCTAAAGCGATGGCTTCTTGGTTGATTTTTTGCAGGGATGGTGGCGTTGGATTTCGGCAAAGGATGACTAGGGCTGCATTTGAAATACTTCATGGCGAAAAACTTTAAAAATACATATTTATTACAAACAACAAATTTGACGATTTCTTCCTCAAAATAGAGTTTTGAAGAAGAAACATCCTTGAGCATCATTGATGATGAAAATCTTGAAATGAAAACTTATTAAGAACCTCCTCATGGTCTGCTGGTATTATTTGAAATTTTGAAGACCAAACCCTAGACCTAATGACTGAAATGACTCTTGTTCGACCAAAATACCATTTATGACTGTAAATGACTGAAATCAACTCTGATGAAATTTGATAAATTTTGACCAATCAACAGGTACAAACATGAGGGAAACGAGTGAAGAGACAAATCCCTTCCATCAGATAATGACATGCCCCTAACGGAATGCAGATGAATGAGTGGAATGAGACACCTTAAAATGAAATGCAATAAGAGAAATGATCTCTGACGGAGGGATGTAAAGACCGAATCTAACACAACAATCACAAGTAGACTTAAGAAATCCATTTAGAACTAGGTCTCTTGGTGATTTAGATTAGCTAGATTCCAAGTCTTCACTTTCATCTCCCGAAACAAGTGAACATCCTGGTAGTAGAGAAACAACACCACCTGATTCACACTTCCTTTCCAATTTAGTTGTCTCTCATCCAAGGTCAACTCAACAATCTATTCCTAGTCCACCCACATGCATTCACCCTACGTTCACTGTCCAAACCAATCCACTTCAACCCACTTTTCCTTTCGTTAATCCACCTCCACCACATATCATGGCAACATGGTATGCTCCATTAGTCCTTCCTGTTCCCTTAGTCAATCTTCCACAGGACTATCAGTCCAAAATACCATTATATGATGCCAGTAATACTACAACTGCATCACAACATGTGGATAAAATGAATGACTACTTTGACAGAAATGAAATTGATGATGATTTTGTGAAACTTAGACTATTTGCTCAGAATCTGGGGGGAGAAGTAAGAAAATGGTTTAAAGGCTTAGCCCCCCACAATATAAATGATCTCCAAGCCTTCCATCAGAAATTCTTAAACAAATGGGAAGTGAAGAAGAATCCTCTCCAAATACTTTCTGATTACTAGAACCTCCATAGAAACATTGGGGAAAGTGTTCAAGATTGCTGCACTAGATTTAACAGTGTGTATAATGCCCTTTCCCCAGATTTAAAACCTCCACAAGGCTCAGCTCTAAACAAGTTTCCTTAAGGGTTTGAACATGAGATGGCCTATCAGCTGAGAGAGAGAGAGATCCTGAAACTCTTGAAGATATGCAAAAAGGAGCTCTTGCTGTGGAAGTTAACTTAATGGAGAAGAGAGCCAGGATAAAAAATGAGAAGAGAGTATCCTTCAGAGAGGAATCTACCCCTTCTACTTCCAGCTCAAAGATGGAAAATATGATGGAGGAGATGATGAAGAAAATGAGCATCCTCGAGAGAGCACAAGCAAGTCAAAACCAAACTGCTCCTCAAAATAGAAACCAAAACCAAAATCAGAATTTCAGAAGGAACCAACCTCCAAATAGACCTAGGGAAGATGATAAAAAAATCACTCCTTCTTTTCATCAGAACTATGTGAGTGAGGTTGAGGAAATAGATGAAATAACAAAGGAAGACGATATCAACATGCTGGGAGTAGATAATGATGACTTTGAGATTCATTATAATAGAAAACAAGGTCTTTACACACCTTATGATGACAAAAGAGATGAGGAAGAAAGTTATTATCAAGACATGGAAAATGTCATCATTAAATCTCAAAGGGAATATGACCTTAGAAGTAAAACCAATCAACGAAATCCCAACATCAAAACCTCTAACAAATCTTCACAAAACAACACTGCAACCAAGCCTAAAGTTGTCAAATAGAAAGACAAAACAATGGCTGTGAATTCTGATAAAGGTAAAGACAAAGTCACTCAAAACACTACAAAACAGAGTGCAGACCTTAGCAGTACTAACACTTCAGCTAGTATTCCTGTGAAAACAATTTTTTCAAATGTAAATAGAACAAATCAGCAAGCTAATGTTGCTGACAGAGTGGCAGCTAATAAGGTTGAGACAAATACTTCAAAGAATCAAATTCCTTTTAGCCTGGAGCAAGAAATCTCCAAAATTAAAATCTTTTTTCCCTTGACTGAGTTAGCTGCCCAGAATGTATATAGGACCCAAATTTTGAAGGCTTTAAACATTGAAGACGATAATGACACAGTCAATCTTAATTATGACCAGCCAAAGCTTATTTTTGGTCCAAATATTGAAGTTAAGTATCAAGAGGGACCTGTTCCTCCCTTTTATGTGAGTTTAAACGTTCATGACAAAATTTTGCACAATGTTATGCATGATTCCGGGGCTTCTCATAATTTAATGCCTAAAGCTGTGATGGAGAGCCATGATTTAGAAATCACCAGACCTTATAACTACCTTTAATCCTTTGAATCGAGCAGAGTAAAATGTTTAGGATTGATAAAATACCTCTGCGTCAAATTAGCATAGATTCCAGCCAAATGCTTAGTCATGGATATTGTTGTGGTTGATGTGCCCCCAAAGTATGGAATGCTATTATCAATATCTTGGGGGGCTAAGTTACAAGGGACTATGCAGATGGACATGACCTATGTGACCATCCCTGTTTTCAATCAAACGAGAAGACTTTACAGGGAGTACCATATGAAATACACAGTTACAAGCCAAGACAGACCAAAAAATTCTCCTCTATACTTTGTAAATATAGGCCTTGATTCTTTTATTCTGTTTAATGATGAAACCCTTAGTGAACAAGTCACTTTAACAGAATTAATGGCCGATAGGGAGGAATAAGAGCACAACATAGAGCTGTCAAAACAGTTTGCTGCATTTGAAAACTTTAGCAAACCAAACGTAGGTCTTGAGCTACAAGTCACGCGTCCTTTGCTTTTAAACCTTGACAGTCAAGAAAACACTCCTCAAATAAACGAAAAACCTGAGGAGTCAAAACACTTTCAACTAAGTGCTAATACTCATGAACGATCATAAAGCACGTTAGTTGAGGAGGACAGTACCCAAGATGAACCCGAATCTAGTCCTTTGTGGAGTATGAACTTTGACGGGTCATGCACTAGAACTAATGCTGGTGCAGGTTTCTAGATATGCAACACCGAGAACAACCACACAGAAAGCATTTCATGTAGATTAAACTTTCAGTGTTCAAATAACATAGCGGAATATGAATCCTTGCTTTTAGGCTTACGTTTGTTGAAAAAGTTAGGAGCCAAGAGAATTAAAGCGTATGGGGATTTTGAATTAATCATTAGGCAGGTCAACAGGGAATACAACGCAAATCACCCAAGACTTAGGGCCTATCGAAACGATGTCGTGGATCATTTAAAAACTTTTGAGGGGAACCAGGTAATTTTTTTCCCAAAAAAAAGAAATATTGCAGCCCATAGCTTAGCCTTTGGAGCTAGAACATGCTTAACGCCATATGAAACCAAAAATTGCATAACTCAGATAAAATTCAGACCAGCCGTTCCTGATAACAAAAAATATTGGCAAGTGTTCGACGTAGACAAACAAATATAAGACTTCATGCAATTCAGAAATGAATTTGAACTACACAGTTTGGATTCAGATTATGAAACAGACTGCAATAGTGAAGAAAATTTTCTTGGTGAAGAAGAACCGTCTCCTGAGCTTGCTGATATTAATCTTCTGTCTAGCAAACATAGAAACAAAACATAATTTGCTACAGAGTTAGAAACAGAGGAGTTAGAAACCCCGTAGGCCAAAGATCAGAGTTTTCCTAAGGGTCTAGCCCCTTTAGAAGAGTTGTTTGATTTTAACGATGTGGCCAAGAAGCCAAAACTGGAGCCCGTAGAGACTAAAGTGGAAGAGTGCAATATAGGCAGTGAACTTAAGCCAATGATGATTAAACTATCTAAGAATTTACCAGATCACATTAAACTCAAATACATAGAGCTGTTTAAAGGATTTTCTGATGTTTTTGCGTGGAGTTACAAAGATATTAAGTCCTATGACACTGAAATAATACATCACAAAATCCTTCTCAAGGAAAACCAAAAGCCATTCAAACAGAAGCTGCGTAGAATTAACCCTGTTCAGTTGCCTTTGGTTGAGAAGGAAATCAAGAAAATGTATGAAGCTGGTATTATTGTCCCTATTAGATATTCTGAGTGGGTGTATAATCTGGTGTCAGTTAGGAAGAAAACTGGAGAGATCTGGCTTTGTATAGACTTTAGAGACTTAAACAAAGCTTCATTGAAAGACAACTACCCTTTTCCCAAGATGGATCATATTTTACAGAGGGTGGTGGGGTCTAAAATAATTTATTTGCTTGATGGCTACTTAGGGTATAATCAAATTTTAGTTCACCTTGATGATCAATTAAAGACAACGTTTACTACACCTTGGGGCACTTTCATGTATGTGAAATTCCCTTTGGTCTAATGAATGTTGGAGCAACTTTTCAAAGAGCCATGGACATAGCATTCTCGGAGAAACTGGGCTACTTCATCATTATATACGTTGATGATGTTACTGTTTTTTCAAAGACAGATGAAGACCACTTAGAACATTTAAGAACAGTCTTCGAGAGATGCAGAAAGTTTGGAATATCTTTAAACCCTAAGAAAACACTGTTCGGTCTCCGAGAAGGTAAACTTCTTGGGCACATTATTTCAGAAGAGGGTATTAAGATAGATCCAAAGAGGATTGAGGCCATATTGCAAATCTCTCATCCTCGAAACATCAAAGAGTTGCAATCTTTCATTGGAAAGATTAACTTTTTGAGAAGGTTCATCCCCAACTTGGCTGAGCTCCTTAGGAATATTACAGACATGTTGAAGAATTCCTTTGAGCTGGTGAAACAAGCGTTAATCAAAACACCGGTTCTAATAAGTCCTGGTTTTTCAAAATATTTTTATATTTTTTCATTTACATCAGAACATACAATAGTTGTTGTTCTTTTACAGAAAAATCCACAAGGACAAGAGCATCCTATTACATTCTTTAGAAAGGCTTTGAGGGATGCCCCTATGAAGTATAACATTATGGAAAAGAAATCTTTTGCTTTGGTCAAAGCTTTAAAAGACTTCAGAGTATACATCTTGCACTCACACATCATTGCCTTTGTCCCAAATTCAGTTGTGAAACACATTCTAACACATGACCCAGATGGTAAGAGAGGTAAGTGGATTGCTGTTATTCTTGAATATTATTTAGAGATAAAACCCACTAAAATCATCAAAGGCCAAGGTCTAGCTAGATTGATGGCTGAATCCAATTTTGAAGTTCTTGATATTAATATGATTAATGCTTTGGATGAACAAGAGGAAATTTCGACTCCCATTGTTGAGGACCATTTTATGAATTCCTCTTGGTATGCTGATATTATTTATGTTTTGCTTAATTTGAATACACCCCCTGGTTTGACAAAAAAAAAGGCAAGGTGTCTGAAGTTAAAAGCTATAAACTATTGCATTATAGATAGATGTCTTTATTGGAAAAATGCAATTGGTATATTTCTTAAATGTTTTCCCGAGTTTGATGCAGAGAAGGTTAAGCACAAGTTCCATGAAGGGGAGTGTGGAGGCCATTTATACTGGAAGACAACAACCAAAAAAATCTTGAGGGCTGGTTACTATTGGCCTACTCTTTTTCTTGATGTACATAAGATGATAATTGCCTGTCACAAATGTCAACTTTTTGAAGGCAAAAGGAAGCTGCTACCCCTACCTCTGCATCCAATCACTGTTGAAGTCCCCTTTCAACTGTGGGGACTTGACTTCATAGGTGAAATCCATCCATAATCTTCAGCTCAACATAAATGGATTCTCACTGCCACAGAATATTTCACTAAATGGATAGAAGCCATCCCTTGTAAGCAGGTCAATGATTCTGTTATCATAAAATTCATGGAGAATAATATTCTCTCTAGATTTGGCTGCCCTACCAATATCATCACTGATAATGCAGCAACATTTGGATCAAAGAAGATGGCTGAATTCTGTCACAAGTATCAGATAACATTGGGGCATTCCATGACCTATTACCCTCAAGGTAATGGACTTGCATAATCCTCAAACATGAGTTTAGTGAACATAATCAAGAAGTTGTTGGAGGACAACAAGAAGTCTTGGCACACAAAGCTTGTGCACGCACTTTGGGCTGACAGATTGACTTTGAAGAAATCTATTGGCATGTCACCCTACCATCTTGTGTATGGCACTGATGCAATCTTTCCTACCAGCCTTGGTGTGTTTGTTATAAAGTTGATTCAAGAGGTTCAGTCTGAAGAAAATGACATGATCAGAAGGATACATCAGAATATTCACCTTCAGCAAACCAGAGAGGAGGTTTATAACAAAGCATTGCAGAAGCAAGACAACATTAAAAAGGTTTTTAACAGAAGAACAAAGGCCAACAATTTCAATTTTGGGGACAAAGTTTTAAAGTGGGACTCAAGGAGAGAAGACAAGGGAAAGCATGGAAAATTTGACAACTTATGGCTTGGCCCTTATCTTACTCATTCAGCTGCTGGTAATAATGCCTTTTTCTTACAAGAGTTGAATGGAACGGAGTTTTTTGGGGGTCCTGTAAATGGGAGGATGCTCAAACATTACTTCTCTTGATCCATGTCATGTTCTGAAAAGCCTTTTTATCTTTTTTCTCATTATAAATATTTCATTCACCATTGCATTCAAAGTTAGAAAAAACAAAATACAAAAATAGTGAAAGAAAGAAAAGAGGGCAGATTGTAAAAAAAATAAAGGTACAGCCCCATACCAACAAAAAGAGAAACAAATATGATAGTGTGCAAGCCTAAATGCCACTCCTGAAAAACACACTTCTAGTTAGTCAAACAGCCTAATCTTGACTAATTAGTTTTAAATTTACTGCTGATAGGATAGTGAATTCAATTTTCCAAACTGTTTAGCCTTGGCTTATCAGTAGGTATATTAGGCTAGAAATTAAAGGTTCAAACATGCTCAAAATCTGAACCTAAGGTTTCAAAAAAGGAATGACACAAATCTACTTATATTTCTGAGTCAAAACAAAGGATAACTAGTTCTAATCAGCTCAAAATCTGAACCAGCCAACAATGGAAAAACAACTCAAACAAGAGTCAAAACAGAGCCGTAAAAAGATGAAGGAAGTGCTTGAACTTTTAGATCTTAAGCCTTCCATTTTGATTTAATTTTCTACAAAATAAGATCTATGTGCAGCTTGTTTTTTAGGCCATAGATCAGTATCAAGTTAGACTGTTCAATCCTAACTTGTATGCTTTTAAATTTTTGTTTTAAAAATTAGAGAATAAAAATATGTTAGACTATTTAATCCTAACAAATTGGTAGATTAGGTAGAGAAACATATGGACTCAACTATTTAATATGAGTTCATGGAGAAATAAGGAGTAGAAATAGATTATATTTTATGCTTTCAAAAGAATAAAATGTTGTGAAAAGAGTTTTCCAATCCAAGTGCACTCTAAAGAAGAAAAAAAGTTAGATCATTAGGATTGGGTAGGTAGAAAGCTTGTATTGATGAAGATTCATTTTTTTCCATGGCTGCTAACATTTTTCAGAACAAAGAAGAACATCCAAGTAAAAAAAATAGCCAATGGATGAGGCACTGATCAGCCTCCCAGAGAATGCAAGTCTAAAGTTCTTGATGCCTTCAAGAAGGCACCATCCCCAAGTGGAGCCACTGTTAGCCACCAATAAAATTTGTCATACCAAATGGTGGCTAAAACATTTTTGGAGCCTTCAAAGAACAATTTTTATTGCAAAAAAGTGTTGTCTCTTGAAGACTCATGAAGACATCATGCCATTGGTTCAATCTTCACTACTGTTTCCTTTTCCAACTCAGAAATTCTGATGTTTTCCATGAAGATAAGACTGCTACAAACACCCTTTTTCTCCCTTCCCCCTCCTCAAAACTAACCTCCATCTTATTCTCTTTTTCCCCCATATTTTTCCTCTATTTTTCATCCATTCCCCTTTTTCCCTTTTAAAATCCACCTTACAGAGTTTAAAACTCCTTTTTTAACTCTGTCGAAACCCCCAAATCCATCAAAAAACTCTGAAAAAATCATAAATATACACTTTTTGTACTAAGGGTCTAAGCCCCTTTGGGCTTAATCCTAAACCACTTCCCCACCACGTGCCCTGGTGTTGGAACCAGGTGCTAAGTCCTTTCGGCGCTTATCGCATCGGAAAAAATAGAGTGCACAAGTCTTTTGTTGATTTGAGAACTCCGATTGTGATTGGCCCCTTATTACATAGCTCCCGATCCTGTCATCGCTTCATATAACCCTTGTGCCCACAATCGGGCGCTAAAAAATTGAAATAATTCATTCCCAATTGATATTTTCCTTTGTAAAGTTCACAAACCCACTTTTTCCTAAGTTTGGTCTAAACGCGCCCATGCAATGTTTTTTAATGTAAATGGGTAGATTGAAAGACCAAGCCCGACCTTCCAATGCGATTGGCCCTTTATTATATAAACCTTGGGCCTATCGCATTCCATATAGACCAAAGGCCCCGCAGTCGGGTGCCAGAACATTATATATCCTACCCCTAAAGCCAAAACTTTGTATTATATTAAATTTTGGGTTTTTCATATGTTTTAAAGGGTTTCCGCTGATGCAAGTTTTGAAATGATATCGACCGTTGATCTAAAGTTGATCAACGATCAACGCTTAATCGCATCGCAAGTTTTTTATCGAGCTCGTTAACATAATGCCACCCCCGATTGGTCAACCCCCGATGAGTTCTCCGCTATTGATCTGATCTGTAGATCGACGGTCCGCAGTTAATCGCATCAGCGCCTCCCGATTTTCTCCTCCCGCTGATTTCTGAGCCCCGACTTTGGTTTAAAAACATGCAGCCCCGCTCCTATTGTTTTTTCGACCAATCCCGACCGTTGATCCCTGTAGATCAACGGTCCTCATTAACTCCTCCTCTGCCTTTGCATCTTTTTCGTTTTGAACCCCAGATTTAATCTCCACCGTCGATCCCCTAATCAGACGACCCATAATAAATCCGCCCTCCCCGCTATCTGCCCACGTATCTATTCCATACCGCGCTCGTTCTCCACTGCCAGATCTGAGGCCCCAGATCTAATGACCCACATTTCATATCGCGTAGCTTTTAGCACGAAGGTTATTTTCCCAAGGGCCGCACAATATTGGTGGTTTTGAAAGGCCACGTGTCGGGTAGGAATGCATATCGCGTTCAAAAGGGAAAAACCTCCTCCCTGCCCTTTCACCGTGCGAAAACAACTGTTTTGCTCCTTGAAACCACTGTCCCTCTTTTCCCTTGTGTTTTATCGCGTGCGCTCTCCACCGTTGATCTCTGCAGATCAACGGCTTGGATCTAAATCTCCATTTACATATCGCCCTCCACCTCTACCAAAGGGTTTTAACACACAATCTCCACAGTTGATCTCGTGGGCCGATCTCATCCGATGGCCCACGATCGTCCCGAATCCCCAACTGTGCTTTTCACCAAATTTCTTCCGCCGAAGGGATTTTTCCCCTTTTATTTGTATTTTCTCACATCTTATGCCCATATTATTATAAAGTGACTCATTCACTTTGTGTAATCATAACCAATCCCGACAGTTGATCTTTGCGTAATCAAAAGATCTGACATAATTGAACCCATTGTTCTATTCAAACAGTCTCCATTTGATCTCCACCGTTGGATGATGCCATCCAATGGCCTCGCTCCTCCCCACAACCTCTGAAGAAGTTTACCCAATAAACGCAGGATTTCATAATAGTTGTGTGTTTTTCGCAGGTTCAAATGAATTTCAAAATGTTTTAAAGAGAAATGATAAATTCAAGAGTGACGATCCTCAAAGCTTTGTTTATTTAAAGAGAAGCCATACAAAGGGTTCCACACAACGTTTCATCAATGCTTCATGGGCATTGATGCCATATGAGCCCTGTGCGGCCCTGCACATCAACAAGACACAGACAATTGAATTTAGCAAAAGAGTATCAGTGTCGAAGACAAAACATAGCAGAATTGAAGATTGAAGATGAATTCCATAGTCTAATGGATTACGGCTAAGATTGATTATCATAAGCCTAATCCATTGAATTAAAACATAATTAAAGACAAATCAAAAGGATCTTCAGACAGAAAGGCCTCCACCGCCACAACTACGGTCAATTGATTCCTCTCAGCTACCACAAAGCCACCTGTTGCCTCAAAGCATTCAAACAGAGGCCGAAAATATTGATCAAAGAAAATATATTTTCCTCAGCACAGCCAAACAGTTAATTCTACTAAAATGAACTTAATGACAAAATATCAGCAGAGTTATTACTACATGAAACAGAGCCTTAAAAGTCAACAAAAGCTCCCACTGAGCTTTATCCTTTAATGTAATTCAATTAATACAGACAGACATCTGTAAACTTCTCCATCGAGTCCCTCAAAGGTTGAGAAGCATTAATCTGTATTAATTGAACCCGGGAGATCTTTTATCCTCTCCCACCTCCTTATTCCTTCTATAAATACTTCTGTAGAAGATGAGAAAATGTTGGTTGCAGAACTTTGGAATATACTTGTGCTCGAAATTTCTGATTGTAAATAGTGTTCAAAGGCTCTTGAAGCTCTGCTTATGATAGAATAGTTAGGCTGAGAAGTGAAGATGATTGCTAACTTGAAACACTGGACTTAAAGCTGTAACTAGTTTGAAGCATCAATACAAGCTGATTTATGGGATCCTGGTCTATGTCGATGGTGATGTTTTTCTTATTGTAACTCATTATTTTATTTCTGTTTTCACTTTTTCCATCTTCTCTTATAAAGAACAGCAAGCATAGAGTTAGGATTTAGTGTATATCAGTACCCTTATTTGACTGATAAGCTTTATCTAAATGTTTTCTTCCAATTTGTGTTATTTAGGAATGATTTAATTTAGTTTAAGCAGTTAGGAATGCTGACGTTCCCTCGTCCTACTGTCTTAGCTAAATATTGTTCTTAAATGTTATTTTCAGTTTATGTTAAGTAGAGATGAACTAAGGAAGATATGGTGAGCCCTGGTCCTAGTTTTATCCCCAAAGACTATCTGAAAATTTCCCTAAGAATGTGTTGAAAGTTGGCTAGTTTCAAAGTACTTATCAGATCTTAAACCATTTTTCGTTATCATTTGTGTTTTCGTTTGTGTTTAAATGTTTTCTATTGAAAATATATCAAAAGCTGGCTAGTTTCGAAGTACTTACCAGATCTTGGGTTTCTTTTATGTTTTCCTTAAGCGTATGTCAAAAGCTAGCTAGTTTCAAAGTACTTACCAGATCTTGGGTTGCTCTTTGTTCTTCATCTGTTTAATTTCCCCTTCTTGTTGTATCATTTCATTCCATAAATCAAATTTAAAGAGATCCTTAGACATAGATGACTTGCCCCGTAGACCACTCTTGAACCTGATTGTTTCAATTAAACCCTATTATGACTCCATAGCCCAATGGACTAAAACCTGCATTTATCCATCTTTTTTAGCCGAAGCTTGTTCTATTTT
Organism: Pinus albicaulis; assembly: GCA_034641835.2. NCBI lineage: Eukaryota > Viridiplantae > Streptophyta > Pinopsida > Pinales > Pinaceae > Pinus > Pinus albicaulis. The sequence goes on along the minus strand of CM076574.1, from coordinate 631,970,464 downwards.
CTTGCAACTTCTCACCTTTGAAACTATTTCCATTTAGAACTTTCCACTCAAGCCACAATCATGCTCAACCATCCAAAACAAAACAAAACCCTCGGTCTTCATAACTAGCCTAATATCATTACCCATAACCTTAAAGATAAATCCATCTTTGCACTTACTCGAGAGATCCCTCTCCGGATTCAGGAGGGCTAGATCCTAGAATCCCAAAGTGGTTGAAACAGTGTTCTCCCTGCTGTCAGACTTTGCCAATATTGCTGATTACAGGGAGCTAACAATTACATATTACATTTGAAGCACGTTGTTGTAGAGATGGCTCCTCGTGTGATGCAACTATGTCCATTTCTTTGACCATCTCCTTGTACACTTTTTTGGACATTCCTACTGGCATATTTATGATATTAGTTCGTTCATCCTTTGAGATTTTCATAATATTCTTGAAAATGTAACATGACAATAAACCATTTAATTTTTATATTGATATATGAAAGGTAAATATAACAAAAGTGATATATATAAATGATTGCTTTGTACTAATATATACAGATAATTTTAGAAAAAAATTTAAAAGAATATTACTTTTTCAATTCTTCTTTTCTATTGTACGTTTTTGCTATTAAAAGGCTGGCATGTCTAACTGACTTATTCTCTGGAACCTCATCCTGTAGTTTAAATAAAATTCGGTTCCTGGAATAATTTGATTGATTTTTGTATTATAAGTGGAAATAACGTCTATACATTTGTTCCACTAGATCCCTCAAAGTTTTGTAAAATTTTTTCCCCCTTTCGTTAACCTCCAGCACCACTCCAGATGAGCTAAGGAGAAATTCATTCTCATTTGCATGTTCTATTTTTTTTCTTTTTTTAGAATAACATTCATTTTCTTCGCTGTTGGTCCCTCTAGAACATTAAACATATATGAATTAATAGATTGTTTGAAACATGCTGTCTAATATTTTTAAGTATATTATTAATGAAAATTCAAGAAAGAATCTCATGTTGGATCTATAGTATTTTTTCATTCCCCTGATTCATCATTCTGCAATTTTTCCATCAAGATTTTACGCTCTTCTGGTCTTAGATCAGAAATAATCTCAGCGAGCTAAGTCATTTTGTGGCTCTGCGTGATACACACTAAACAATACATATTAGTTAAACTTACATATAGTTCAAAAATAATAATTTTTGTAAATAATTTACAAAGAACTTTCCTTTTTTTCTTTTCTGGATGTGCTATCAGTATTTTTGTTACTTGAACTATTATCAACCATTTATTTATCAATATGAAACTTGTACCATCATTAATATATTTATAAATAAATCACATACTTTTCAAGAAAAAAAAAGAAAAAAATCAAGAAAATGGTGTGTCTTTCGCAACTTACACACTGAACGCAGTGCGGTAAGTTCTTATAAATGCACTGCCAATATATTAGAGACACCGTACGATACTCTTTGTCAAAAAGGAGACACAATGCGTTATATTAATATCAGAGCATCGATTAACATAAACATAAATTAATAAAAAACTGTTTTTATCAAACATTTTTTTTTTTTTCAGTACGCGCTCGGTGCGCTATACTACAATCGCGCACCGGTGCATTATTTTTAACAGTGCACACTGATTAAAAAAAAACTATTTTTAAAAAATCGTGCAATGGCCGAAATGGATTGGGATCTGACTCTACAAGTGGTCCCGCAAGTTAATGTCATACACCTATATATATATAGTAATACAAACCCTATAAATCTAAAATGAAAAACCCTAATTGTGAAGTCACATAAACAAGAAGAAGCAAGGGTTTAACGTAAGAATGGATTTTTTTGTTTTTGTTTTTTTTTGAATTTTAATTAAATGTAAATAGGTATAGAGATTGTAAATGATTTTATTAGTAAAATGCACAGTAAAATTTGAAATTTTAACTATGCATGTATTAAATCTAAAAGAAACTGTAAAAAAGTGCTGCTATTCGAAAGTACTTTTCTGCTCCATAGTGCTCTCGTGCTCTCTTTCTCCAGGTATGTCTCTCGTGCAAATCCCTCCCTGATTTTTTTTGCAAAAATAATGAAATAATGAATATCTCTTACTATTTAAAGAACTTTTTTATGAAATTAGATTTCTGGAAATAATTTTTCGCTCATTTTTCAATTTATCAGTTTATTTTATTTTATTTATTTATTTATTTTTATTTATTTTTTAATTTTTTTTTAAATTTTTAATTTATTTATTTTTATTTTTATTATTTATTTTATTTTATTTTATTTTTTATTTTTATCTATTTATTTTTTTTCACCAGTGCGGTTAACAATTCATTAGCAGCGATAAAAATAAGTCCTTTTTTAAGGCACTGAAATTACTTTTAGGCATGTACACCTAAATTTATTGTTGATTTTTCTCAAATGCAGGGAGAAAATCTCATAATTATATCAAATGGGTAGTTCTTTAAAATCCAACTCGTTCCATAATATTTCTCAAAGTCTATCATGGAGTTCTCCCTATCCATCTCCAAATGTAATTACTTTAGATTTATTTATATTTTCATTATCCAGTTGATTTTGATTTTTATCCATGTCAATCAGCTAAATAAAATTAACGTATACAAATTTTCAGGTTCATGCAGATTCAGAATCGTGTTCAGACGCACAAAATATTCAAATAGTTTCAAAACGTCAGAAGCTCTTATCAGGAGTAGTACACCGTACAACGTGGTTGGTAGATGAAAATGGACAACCACTTCACCCTACCAAATGTAACATGCCATCTTCTAGCCACAATTGTGGGACAATGATGGTAATAATAATTGTTTGGTATAATGTAATTATTTCAACATCAAACCAATTAATCATGCATTGACGTGCTTACTAATTGATATCATTGATTTTGTACTAATCATGTTCAAATATATTTTTTGAAATTATTAGGATTCTAGTGCTGATGACCGACCTACCTAATATCTTTCGTTTCACCCCATGCCAATGTCAAATCGAGAGAAGGTAGAATTAAGAGAAAAAATCAGAGAGGAATGATACCAAGAATGGTTGAATCAACCACCTATTCAATTCTCACTATGTCCAGATTCACAAATTAGGAATGACTACAAAAATGGTAGTTCTTCACAAGCTGGCAATGGAGGAAATCAAATAGAGGTTGGTATGAATGATTACTTAAGGGATATGACAGCCATGGAGACAATGTTTTTAGATGCATTCCAGAACAAAATTCAACTAGGGGATGATGCTTATATCGTTGATACCTTTTTCTAAAGCCTTAAATTTTCTTTCACCACCCCTCTCTTTGGACTTGGCGGTTAGCCAAAATCTACCCAATTGGGGACAACGATGTTACTGTATAACTTGAAAGCAAATTTTGGCTTGTCGAATGCATGTTCTCAAAATTTTTGAGTTAATTGACCATCGAGTCCCTTATATTTTGAGAAATATTGTCACACAATAAACATTACAAATGGTCAGTTTTATGAACATTAATAATTATTGACATTAATGTACATTTAATATTGTCCATGAGAAACTACAAGTTATTCAAAGGTAAGGTTCTCCTGAGTGATAATGTCTTGCCCGGTAGTTGCGAAGAGGCAAAGAAATTTTTGAAAATGTTGGGTGTTGAGTACATATCATATCATGCATGTACAAATGATTGTATTCTATATAGAGGAGATTATGTAGACAAAGGGTAATGTCCGAAATATGGGCATGAAAGGTATGATAAATAAAAAAAGAAGGGTAAATCATGTGGTCCTCCTTTTAAGATATTTAGGCACATGCCTATAGTCCAAAGGATTCAAAGTCTCTTTCGTTGCAAAGAATTAGCTATGTTACATGGATGGCATGCCTCACACAGAAGTGAGTTGTGAGTTATGCGAATCCCAATAGATTCTATAGCCACGAAGCATATAGAGGATACATGGCCTGAAAAATTAAAGGATGAAGTATGAAGTCTACGACTCAGCATAACCATGGATGGCATCAACCCATATTCCCTCCAACAAACCAGCTATTCTATTTGGTCTGTAGTAGTGATCAATAACAATATCCCCCCATGGTTATCCATGAATAATGAACATCTTATGTTGGCTCTCATAGTCCCCGGTATAAGACAAGTGAAGAATATAGATGTCTACTTACAACCACTGGTAGATGAATTGAAGGAATTATGGGATGGGATAAATGTATATGATGTATCAAGACCCATCACAATAGATAGGAGTTTTACGTTGTATGGAATATGTGCTTACAAGACACATGATTATCCAGGCTTAGGAGTTTTCTCTAGTAAATTACATGTTTATTGATTTGTTTGTATACGTAAAAATATTCTTTTGCATATTAATTATTTAATTCATTGTAATTTTTATGATATTCATGATATTATTTAATGTGCCATGCATATTGTATACAATAATTTCGAAGGTCTTGTAACAAAGGGGTATTATGGATATAAACGTTGTGGACCTTATCTGAAATCTAGATGGCCCAACTAGCTACGAAAGCCAGTGTATTACTGCTCCAGGGTATTCCTCCCAAAAGAACACCCTTACAGAAGAGCAACATCCGCTTTCAATGGTAAGTGAGAGAGAACCCAAAGGCCTATAATAACGACACTAGCTGAATGGCTCATAGCATATGAGAGAGAGAAGGAGAAGGAGTTCATAGAAATGCTCGATTAAAATGGGGAGCCTATGTTCGATGATCCATAATTCTTCAACACCTATGTTGACAAATTTCCCATGAGGATGAAAAGGAAATCTATCTTTTATACCTCCCATATTGGGAGCATCTTAATATTTCATCTTCTTTATGGAGGCAGATATCATCGAAAAAAAGTGATACATTAGCTATTAGGAAAGATCTTATTACTTCAAAAACTAAAAAGGACAAGACGATTAGAAAGTACAGGATCAAAGGACGGTCCCTCTAATTGGTATTTCAAAGAAGGTGATGTCCCATGGATTTTAAAAAAAGATGATATTTCTTTGGAAAATGAAGTTATAATGGGTATGAGGGTGCCATCTTCATATGAGTCTTCACTACGATGCTGCTTCACCGTGGAAGACCATTTGTCGGGGTTGAAATCACATGACCATTTGAATCTTCTAAGAGTACATATAATGTCAAAAGAATGATTTTATTATTTTTTATATTAATAAATTTTATCCCATGCAGGGATAATAAAACATAACGAATTTGATATATTATTGCATGTGTTTATAACTTTGCAGTGTGATTATCCATTGTTTGTGCATGGGTGTGTGAAACATGACTTCCCCCAAGACCTAGGACATGCCATATCTAAATTATATGCATTTTTACGTTGGATCACGTCAAAGGAGATTCATGTGGCTAGCATTCCACGACGATATCAAGAGATAGTTGAGATTGTTTGAATGTTTTAGAAGGAAATACCGACGAGTTTCATGGAATTTTAGGTTCATATTTTAATCCACCTAGTAGATGAGGTTGAATTAGTTGGGGTGGTTTCTTGTCATTGGATGTTATTCTTAGAGAGGTACATGAAGAAATTGAAAGGTTTTGTTTGACAAGGGGAACAACCCGAGAGGTATATGGCAGAGGGGTATATATCGTATGAGTCTTTCCATTATGCCAGTGAGTACATCAAGTAGATTGACAATAGACTAGGTGCGGTGATTTGGGACGATGAAAGGGATGAAGACAAAAGAGAAGGGGATAGTGACAGGAAATAATAAAGGATGAAATTCCGAAGTGATACAACTGTGGGTCGCATTGTACAACCAAAAGAGGATGAAATGGGATAGTGACAGGAAATAATTCAGACATTTGAATGGTAGAAGTGTGCCTTATCTCAACAATTTAAAAGAAAATATGCCAATTATATGCCCCAACAGTTGGGTTGCTGACCAATTCAGAGAGAAATACGGTGCAACCAGTCGTTACCTACGTGTTGAAGTGGATGCACTAAACATAGGGATTGGGTTCAACAACTCGGTAATAATCTATTTATGTACATTTTAAACTTAATTATAATTCACCTTTGAAATTTAACATCTGTATTTCATATTTTAACAGTTGGGTTATTAGACACATGACACTATGATTTTTTAACTTTTTTACAGGTGTGTTTGTTCCCATCTATGTGGGCATATGGACACCATTTTTTCACAGAAAATGCCAATAATGGAAACATGATAGAAGACTATGGAGTGGAATTCAAGTTCGATCAATCTAGTTGAGCTAGCCACCGTGATCACGACCTAGTACGAGGGACATTAGGTTACGTTGGAAAGATACAAGAGATCATTGAAGTGGACTTCTCTTCTTTCCAATGTGTTATTTTTAGGCGCAAGTGGTGGGACACCTTTGATCGAAATAGTGTAAATGAAGATCGCGATAGTAGGCTGACATGTATCAACTCTAGAAAGATCTGGGATGAAGCTAAGGAGCCTAATTTTTTTCCCCAAACACTGCAACCAGGTGTTTTTTTACCTAGATGTGTTGGATAGGGATTGGTGGTTCGTATTGAGACACGACACTAGATAAAAACATATTTTTGAGAATAATAGTGTTATCATGCCAAGCAAGTTGGAAGATAATGAGGGTGATCATGGGAACATAGAGTGATATGGTACATGTGTTATTTCATCATTTATACAATTTGAGATAGGTTTTTATAAAGAAGAGGACTTAACCTTATAACTAAGACTCTCTTTTTTTTCGAAACATTATAATATGTATTTTGAATTAATTGGTTTGCATTGTGTTAATGTTAAAATCATTTCACTTGATAAGTTGAAATTTGTTGATCTCGAAAACAATGCACTGTATCAAGTTTTTTTTTTTTTTTTTAATGTCAATTTCTAAAATAATACAACTACTTGATTGCTTTAAATGTGTGTAAATGATATCTTCAAAATTTAAAAAAAAAAAAAGTATGAATGTATACTGTTATTTTTGGTATGTATAATAAAATAATGATAATTCTAAACATGAATTTATTTGCATTATTTTCTAAACTTTATTATGTTACAAAAATTCTTATTATTCTAGATTTATTATTTTACAATTATTTATATTAATACAAATTTAAAAAATTACAATTATGGTAATTTAACAATATGTATGCTATACATTTTACTTACGGTAGTTATGGTTCAAAATTGACAATTAATTTACAGTTTTACAATTTTACAAATTTACAAATTTTACAATTTTAATAAAATTGAATCATGAAAATACATACAATTACAATTACAATTTCATAATTTCACAATACAATTACAATTACAATTACAATTTTACAAATAATTTACATACAATTGCAATTAAAATTAGAATTAGAATTAGAATTAGAACTAGAATTTTACAATCTTACATACAATTACAATTAAAATTACAATTACAATAATTTCACAATACAATTACAGTTACAATTTTATAAATATTTTACATACAATTACAATAAAAATTACAATTAGATTTACAATAAAAATTACAATTACAATTAAAATTACAATTACAATCACGATGCATACAATTACAATTACAATTTTACAATTTCACAATACAATTACAATTACAATTACAATTTTACAAACATTTTACATACAATTGCATTTAAAGTTACAATTACAATTACAATTTTACAGTTTTACATACAATTACAATTAAAATTTCAATTATAATTACAATTACAATTTTACAATTTTACATATAATTACAATTAAAATTACAATTAAAATCACAATACATACAATTACTATTACAATTACACAATTTTACAATTACCAATACATAATATTTAATATATATCATGATTAAAAATAAACATCACAATCATTATAACCATCGTACAGACATCATATTCTAAAATACGAATTCAAATTCGCTAACATCATCTAATCATCGTGATCATGATCATCTAGAAAAACACAAGCATTGTATAACATCATCAAAACACAAACGTCAAATATATATCTCATATCAAATAACTGCTATCACATACACATCTATCTACAAACAAATTAAATGAACATATCTAACATGACCTAACAATATACACATCATGATGAACACCAACATGTAAATTAAGTACATCAACATGAACATAAAATACACACACACACACACACACACACACACACATAACTGTATAATATAAAAAATATACAACTGTAATAGAACTACATCTAAATGTCAAATATCTGGTGGTATTACATCAATACTATAGCTAGTACTAGTCGAGGCCTGCTCAGTTGATGGTGCAACCTGATGCTCAGATGGATGACGTGCCTACTCCGAAGGAACTTGCTAATCAAAAGGTGTAGTCTGCTCAGGAGGTGCCCGTCGATGAGTTGTCAACAGTGTAACCTGCTTAGTGGATGGTGCTTGCTCAGATGGACCTGCATGCACAGGATCAGGTGCTTTCTCAGTCGATGGCCGTGTCTGCTCAGGACTAGGTGCCTACTAAGATGGTGCAGATTGCTCAGAATATGCCTGCTGATCAGGACTCGATGTTGGCTGCTCATCTTTGGTGAAAGGTGAAGGAGGAAGAGGCAAAGTACTAGAATGGTGATCATGATCATAAGATGAGTTGCTCTATCATTCATATCCATGACGCCTATCCCTCCTAGCCTCCAGTAGTATGGAAGCTCCAACGATATGACGAATAAGGGTCATCATATTGTAGGGCATGTCTCTCCATAGCTCTGTGAGCCTACAATCAGCCTAGATCTCTCTGATCGTAGCAAGGTGTATTCCCTCATCAACCAGGAGTGGACACAGTCAATCGCCCAACTCCATCCTGAATTGGGTGTGTTATCAAAAAATTTACTTGATTGGCTACTGATAAGACAAATCTATGTAATTGTTTCAAACCAGATTTTGACTAAAGCTTAGTTTCTTTAGTCTAAGAGGGCTCTCTCAAAGGGATTTAATGATATTGGTTAATGATAGTGCTAGATGGATAACTCTATAGGATTTGTATCTTGTTTTTTATGATTGTAGGTTGAAAGAATGCAGGCTTGCTACCATTGGGATTATAGAGTCAACAATCAGTATTTTCAGTGGAAAGGTTTCTTGACATGGAAGCCGAGGCAGATAGGGGTCTTTAAGAAAGGCAATTCACTCATAAAACATAGGAAAACATAGTGATTTCATTACTAAAGGAAGTCAGAGCATAGAGTTATGAATTATGAGTAATAGAAATGAAATCTAATGCAAGTGGTAAAACATAAGATGTAGATCAATAACACATTAAAAACCCCATGAGAATCTCAGGTCTGTCAAGAAGAAAGTCACTCTGTATTACTGATATAAGTCAAATACATAAAGCAACAATTTAGTGCAAAAAATCTCAAACCCTTTACTACTTCGATGATTTGCCTTTAAATAGACATTCTTACAGCAAGGATGATCTTCTTGATGGTTAGATTCATCGAATTCTTCCTATGAAACATCGCATAACTGAAAAAACATGTCTTCTAACAAGAAACCAACAACTATACCTTAAAGAAGACATCTCCTAATAGGAGTCTAACTCATATTTATTACATATTCTACCTTATCTTTGTGAAACAGTTACATGTCAGTTAAAAATAAGCATCACATGCTTGAAAAGGCTATGACATAGTTCATTACCACCTTTCATATTAAAAATCCTCCTAAACATGTGGAACAAACCCTATTTTTTAGGAATGCATGACCCTTATCTTCAACGAGAGTTTTAGCTGATGACCTGTCTCCACAACACTTCCTTCAAGTCATAAATATTTGATATTAAGATCCCTTGACATGTTGGAGGAGTCATGCTATCCAAAACTGCCATTAAGATGATCCAAAACCTTCAAACGTAGCTCGCTACAAAAACGTGACAGTTTCGTACTGAGCTTTTGTAGCGTTGAAAAATAAGCTTCTACACCCAAAAAATTTGCTCTTTTGCTGTTTCATGGTGTCACCCTAGTCATGACACATCATCACCATCATTCTCCCTCCTTGAAAAATGAAAAAAAGTAAATTTATAGGAAAAAATACTGCTACAGAAATTTTCGTAGCATTTTCTTGGCTTTAAGCCTGGGAAATGCTACGAAACTGTGAAAAATTGCAGAATTTCCAGATTTCAACAGTGTCTCCAAAAAGTGACGTCCGACTGTTAAAAATTGATCTTCAGCATGCCATGAACCTTCTAAAACACATTCAAACTCAACTTAAGACCCTTGAGGCATTTCCTCTTCATTAATGATTAGTTGAGCAATGGGCTCCTCAACCATAGTCATCTTCAAACCCTTCTTCTCCAGCTCTTCATGAATTAGTTCCAATTGTTCTTGCAAGTCTTTGACTTGCTATTTTAGTGTCCTGTTCTTAGATTGTAAGTGCAGGTTCATTTTCTGATATGTTTCACCTCTTCTCTCAATGGCTTAGTACATTTGATTAGTTTTTCTGTGTTTTCCAGGTCTTAAAGACACTTGTGACTTGATCCTCCCAAATCTCTTTCATTTTTTAAAATGTAACTTATAAAACTTGTGCTTCCATGCCTCTTTATTTAAGACTGATATTTCATCATTTTCCAGCTTCAACTGCTCCTTAAGGACTTCAATCTCTATTTTTTCAATGATTTTCTCTTTACCGTTCTTGTGTTTAATGAATAATTCTTCTTTTGCAGGTGAAGAAAGGTCTATTATGTTTGGTGGTGGATGTACAATTTTAATGACCTTCTGAGCCTATTTGCTGCTCTCTAAGACCTTTTTGGCATGCATTGTCATTAGTTTTCTAGCTTGAAACATGAATCTCGCATCTTCACCTGCAAACTCTAACTTTTTAGCTGTTTTGGCTTTCTTGAGCTTCCTTTCTCCCTCATCTATGTCTTCAGCTTGAACTATGGGAGTTTCTTCAATATCAATAGCATGAAAAATGTTCTCTAAGCTACCTTTAGCCACTGTTTGGATTCTTGCAACCCTATTGCTGCCATGTTTTCTCACTCTTGGCTTTTGTTTTGCAGGTGTAGCTTTGGGTGTATCATCCTTCTATAAAGGCTCTGTCTCCATGCTCACTGGCTCAACTTTCTTTGCCACTGAAGGTGATGGGATATGTCTAGGTTTAGGAGTCCTTTTAGGAGTGATGGCATCTAATTCAAAACCACTGATGAACAAAAAATATGACCAATATCTGCCTAATCTCTTTAATTGTTCTAATACCAGCAACTTGATCAAACCATGATGAAAGAGTGATGTTTCATTTCCTTCTTTTTTAACTTAGACCTTATTTGACATCTTAGCTAAGGTTCTATATAAGTAAAAAGGTAAATCAAGGGACCTCTTACTAAAAAAATGTAGCATAAGCCTAAGGTGGTAGGAATAGACCATGTGATATCTCCCTTTTCAAGTGAAGTACTTCTGAATAATTAGTAGGAGATTTGAGAAGTTGTCTTTCATGTAGCTCCTTGGGATGGCATTTGTGAGATTAATCTCACTATGCTCTGACTTGATAAATTATTTACAGTCCTGCATGGTGAAATTGAAGCCTTTGAACCATTGTTCTCCTCCTCTACAGATTCCTGTTGCTACTGCAATGGTCTCTGGTGTTATAGTGAGGTTCAACATTCCCACCTTTGAAGCTGTCCCATTGAAAATGACAACAAAATCCTTAGAAACCTACACATGGCACCCCTGCAATATTTGACAGAACTACAAACACCCTGTTCTTCTGAAAACTTCTAAGGCAGTTGGGTCTTCATTCAAAAAATTCATGTCTGATGGCTCATATCTGAGACAATGGCCAACTTTCTTGGTCTTCCTCTTTGCATCCATGGTGATTTTATACCTTCTCTGCCTCGCTTGATTAGTGACACCTGCAACTTTTGAAAATGCTAGAAACTAGCTTGGCTTGGTGAAACAACTCTCCAGACCTCAATAACATGCAAAGATGAAGCAGAGAATGAAAAAAGACTCAATTGAGAAATGTTTTAAAGTTTCTATGATAGCTCATGGCTTAATCATGACTCATACATGCTAAAAACAGTAATAATGACCTCAACGATGACCTTTGTAACTTGATTTAACCCTAACTGAATCAAATGACATCCAACCTAACACTTCTAATCATTGGCTGACACCTTGCACCGAATTTGAAAAGACAGATAGAAAAACCCCTTTTCGTAGCATAGTTAGTTCATTTCCTAGCAGTTTCGCTACGAAAGTATTAGGAGTTTCGTAGCAAAAACTACCTTTTTATTGTGTAATTTGCTATGAAAACAAGAAAAACTGGTTGAAGTGACCTTTTCAAATTCAAAAGCTTGGGAAATGAAACATGTCAGCAAATGATGATTGAGGGGACATGATATGACTGGAATGGGGGTGGTTTTGGACCTTAGGATAAGTTATTATGAAAAATTTAAAATTTTCCTTTACCAACTTGTGATAAATGAACTCTATGACCATACCTTTGACAAATGAACTTCTAAGACTATGTCAAATTATGTTTCACTTTTTCTGAGTGATAAAAATGGCTCCACTTGGGATGGTGTGCCCCTGTGGTACACCAAAGAACCTGTAGTTCCAATGCTATCCATCTTCTTGAAAACAAAAACTCTGAAATTTTCCAAGCTTTCCTTCAAACTCAAATGGCCTTCACCTCGGGCTCAAGCTTGATGATAAAATTATCTTTATTAGCAGAAAAAAATATAAAAATGGAATATGTATAATGGAATGAAAGATTAGTAGAACTTAAGAGGAATAGTGCTTCAGAAACCTGCGATTGACAGGCCCTCCAGCACAAGGTTGTCCATCCATCTCCAGCAGTATGTAAGTGTTGTTTCCATGAAATGCAACCACTATGAATGGACCTTTCCAGATATTCTCAAACTTACCATGTTTCCCTTTTTCTTCAATCCTGGTCTCCCACTTCAATACCACATCTTGAATCCGAAAGTTTTCCTCTTTGAACTTCCTGTCAAATGTCTTCTTAATCCTATTTTGAGATTGCTGTTATAGACTTCCTCCCTTTTTTCCTACAAGGCTATCAACTGATTTATTCTCCTTTGAATTGCATTTGGATCCTCCTCTAATCCTTGCAGCAGCTTCATGACAGGCACTCCCAAGGATGTAGGAAAAATAGCTTCAACCCCATGCACCAACTCATAAGGTGAAGTGCCAATTGATCTTTGTGTGCACACTCTATCAGCCCACAAATCATACTTCAGCTTCAAAGGCCTTCTTATTTTCCTGCAGCACCTTCTTAATAATCCTCACATTGCTTTTGTTACAAGATTCAGCAAGACCATTACCTTGTCGATAATATGCAGTAGAATGCCCAAGTGTAATGTGATATTGATGACAGAAACTAATCAACCTCTTGGATTTGAATGCCTATGAATTGTCAGTGATGATCTTCATAGGGTAGCCAAACCCAAACAATATATTATTTTCCAAAAATGAAATGATAACTGCATCATTTGCTTGCCTAGTTGGGATTGCTTCAATCCACTTGGTGAAATAATTAGTTGCTGTCAGGATCCAACGATGCTGACCAGAATATGATGGATGAATCTCACCAATAAAATATAGCCCCCACTATTGGAATGGCGCCTCAACATAAATAGGCATCAAGGGTAAAGGAATAAGCTTTTTCTTACCATAAAAAATCTAGCATTCATGGTAGGCAACATTTTTTTTGTAGACATCTTTGAACATAGTAGGCTAGTAGTACCCTACTCTAATAATCTTATTTGCTATGGCCTTCTAATAATGATGACCTCCACAATATCCTTTGTGAAACTCCTCAATCAATTTTTCTGCCTCTTCTTCCATCAAATAATTCAAAAGAATACCACCAGTATCTTTCCAATACATATTTTTATCAATGATGCAGTACCTCAGGGATTTTAGCTTCACAAACCTTGCCTTAGAATTTTTCAATTCAGCAGGAGCTCTATGATGATGTAAGACAAAGAAGATGCCTCTATACCACTCAGAAAGGATGTAATTCTCTTCAATGGGATTCAACTATTCATATTCATCTGATAACTCTAAAATTTCTGCAATTAAATTCATACCAAGACAATCAAAATTGGATTGCGCCATTAGATTTGCTAACCCCTGGCCCTTCACCAATATTGTAGGTCTTATTTCTATATCATATTCCAGCAAGTTAGCTATCCACTTCCCTCTCTTACCATTATGATTAGCTTGGGTTAAGATGTCCTTCACAACAACATTAGGAACAAATACTATAACATGAGAATGTAGAATGCAAATTCTGAAATCTTTGATGGCTTTGACCAAAGCATAGGCCCTCTTCTCTAATATTTTATACTTCAGCTCTGAATTAGCTAAGGTGCTGCTGAAAAATGAAATAGGATGCTTAGTGTCTTGTTGTCCTTTCTGCAGCAAAACTCCAGCAATTTTGTTTTCTAATGCAAATGTAAAAACCGGAAATTCTTTTGAAAATTCCAGGATAATCAACACTGGTGCTTGAGTAAGTGCCTTCTTGATCTCCTTAAATGAGTGTTTTGCTTCCACTATCCATTTGATACTAGCTCCTTTCTTCAACATCTTATTTATGACTTTGACAATCTCAGCAAAATTGGGGATAAACCTCCTCACAAAATCCACCCTTCTAAGGAAATATTGAATTTCCTTCCTGCTTCTAGGCATATCCACTTTCTGAATGGAATTGACCTTGTTTGGATCAATTTTAATCCCATCTTTAGAAATAATATGCCCTAGTAACTTCCCTGAAGTCAGAGAAAAAATGATTTTAGTGGGATTGAGAGAAATTCCAAACCTTCTACACTTCAGCAAAATATTTTATAGATTCTTCAAATGGTCTTCTTCTCTCCTTGATAAAGCTGTTATGTCATCCAGATAGAAAACCACCAACTTATCCTTCTCCTCAGCAAAGGTAATGTCCATTTCTCTTTGAAAAGTCGCTCCTGCATTAATCAGACCAAAGGGCATTTTGGCATACATGAATGTGCCCCATGGTGTGGTAAAGGCAGTTTTCTCCTGATCTTCTGGATGCACTAGTATATGATTGTATCTTGAAAAACCATCCAGCATAGAAATCCTTTGGGAACCAACAATGTTCTGTAGAATTTGGTCCATCTTTGGGAGAGGGTAGTTGTCCTTCAGAGAGGCTTTGTTCAAGTTTCCGAAGTCAATGCAGATTCTGAATTCTCCACTCTTTTTCCTGACTGGAACCAAGTTTTTAATCCACTTTGAGAATTTGATTAGAACAATAATTTTGGTATCAAATAGATTCTTGATTTCCTTCTCAATCAGAGGCATGAGAAGTGGATTAATCCTCCTCAACTTCTGTTTGAAAGGCTTTTAATTTTCTTTAATAGGAATGGTATGCTGAATGATACTATGATCATACTTATTAAAATCAACATAACTCCATGCAAAAACATCTATGAACCTTTTCATCATCTCAATATATTTATGTTTCATGTCAACTAAAAGAAACTTTTAAAGCTTGATCTTTTTTTGCATTTCTACTGTACCAAGGTTACAACTCTCTACCTCTTCATCATCAACTTGTATCATAGGAGATTTGAACACATCATTCTGGTCAAAAATCTTTTCAAGTGGTATGAGACCTTTGGGTATAGAATTATTCTTTAGTCGTAACATTTCAGAATTCCCCTTTGTTTTAGCAAGCATGTTTTTCTAGTCTATTTGTGTGCTTTAAAACTCGTCTTTCAATTCTATAAAGTTTTTGACTTGCTGTTCATCCTCAAAAAATTTCCAATGAATTATGTTGTCAGGGGTAGCAGGCCTATGATGAACTTCAACCTCATATCTTTCAGTGGAATGTGCATGAATAATAAACAAACTTGCAGAGATAGCTAGGGAGTCAACTATTGAGTTTTGGTCCCTAGTCTTCACAATAAAGGAATATTCTTGAAAATTCTCTAACATCTCCATGATCAAATCTTTGTATGCCCACATTCTTACATCCTTGGTTTGATATACACCCTCAACTTGTTTAATAACTAATTCAGAATCTCCACAAACATAAATCTTTTGGGCACCCATTCTTTTCAAAATTTCTAAACCCAAAAATAGAGATTCATACTCAGCCATGTTATTTGTGAAATCAAAGTTCAGTTTGTAAGAAAATAACTTACTTTCATCCTCTGGAGTTGTGATCCAAATTCCTCCTCGAACCCCCTCTCTTCCTGCTGATCCATCAAAGTGTAACAACCACCAAACTTCTTCCTACTGATTTTCTGTTTCCTGAATTTATGTTTTCTTTTCATCTTCTACTTCATCAGTCAATTCATTGAAAAGTATAGCGGATCCTAATTTAGTATCAAAAACATATATTAGGAAATTTTGAGGTTTGTCCTTACTACTTACCATATAAGTCATCCTTGTTTCTCTATATAGTATTCTTTTCTCACTAAAAACATGAATGGTGGCATAAGTTAGGTCCATCTGCATGGTGCCTTTGATCTTTTCTTCCCATGATCTAGATAGCAGCATGCCAAACTTAGTGGAATGCCTGCTACCACAATGTCCATTATCACTGTCTTGGTAGGGACTTATGTAAGGCCAACAACAACATCTTTTATTAAACCAATGCACTGAACACTTTTTGAATCAAAAGAAAACAAGCCCTTATATGGCCTAGTAATTCCCAATCCCATACTTTCCATGATTACTTTAAGCATGAGGTTATGAGAGGCCCCTGAATCTAACATGGCATTGTGTAATGTAATGTCATGAATACTAAGGCTAGCATAGAAAGGAGGCACCTCTTCATTCTTCTCATCTTCTAATCTTGGTCCCAAGTATATGGTTGGATGATATTATTGAACATTAATAATGTCAGCAGCTCTTGGTTGGGAATTCAACATTTTTACAATTTTACTCATGTATTCATTCACCTTAAGAATTTCTCCAAAAGGAAATGGGATTTTGCTCTTGGAGATCTCATTCTCCAAACTGAAAACAGAAGCAGTTTTTTCAGTCTCTTTAAAAGGAGGAGGAGGTGGTGGATCTTTTCTAACCTCAATAGATTTAGGGGCATATTTCTTGGGCTGTGATTTGTTTGCAGTAATTAGAACATTTCTGTTTCTGAGGTTGTATTGTTTCTGCATCTCAAATATTGCATGTTGATATCCTTTAAGATAATTAGATGGTTCCTCACCCTGGTTAACATCATGATCAGACTCATCACATTCTTCCTTAGTCAAAAACATCCTTGACATGTTTTCATCCAAGCAATAAATAAAGTCTTCTGGTATTTCAAGCTGATCTTCTTCATCAACTAAGTTTTGTTGAGAAAGAGGCCTTACTTGAGGGTCAGGCTGATTTCTGTTTTCCCTTGGTCTCTGCTGGTTTTGAGGTCTTCTGAATTGAGGATTTCTAAACTGAGGTTCATGTTGTGCAGGAGGAGTACAGGCATTCCCAAAGGCAAGCCTATCCATCAATTTTTCCATTGTATTCATCATGGAGTCAAATTTATCATCAGAGGTGGAAGGCTTATCTTGTTCTTTCAATTTTGTCTTTCCCATCTTGGACTTTTTAGCTGCTATCATATTGACCTCCACCTTCATAGCTTCATTTTTCATTTCAGCTAGTGAAGGGGATTCTCTTTCTCTGAGAAGGATAGAAAATTCATAGTCAAAGGCCTCAACATATCTTAGTTGAGATGCTCCTGGAGGAGGCTTAAGATGGGCAGGGATGGAGTCATAAACTTTGTTAAATCTCTTGGAGAAATTTTGGATAGTTTCATAAAAAAATATTTTCAAACTATTGTACTCAATGAGGGCTTGTACAGGATTGGTTCTATTTCCCCAATTTCCCAAGAAGCTATCTTTAAATTCATTCCAATTATGCAGACTTCCCGGTGTAAGGGCTTTGAACCACTTCCTGACCTCACCAGTAAAGCTCTGAGAAAATAATCTCATCTTGAAATCCTCATGGTCAACCTCCTCCCTGTCTATGAAGTCATTAAACTGGTTTACATGCTCTTTAGCTGTAATTTCTTCATCACTTCCCCAAGTTTTGATTCTAGCAGAATATTTTCTAGGAAGGGCATTAAGGACAGTTGGAAGAACAAGAGGGGCATACCTATTAGGTGCAAAAATAGGTGGAGGTGGCACATTTCCTGCCATGATGACTGGAATTGTGGTAGTTTTATGGACAACAGTAGTAGAGGAAGAGGGGATATTAGGAGGGGGGATGGTTGGTATTTGTTGTCCAGTTAAAATTGAACTCCAATCAGGGAAAGGAAAACTAGAGTTACTTCTTAGTAATATTTCAAATGGGTCTAGTTCCTTCAACCTATCCAAATATTCCCTCTATAAAAATAACTCTGATGTGACTGCTTCCCAAAACTCTTCTTTATCTTTTTGTGTCACTAAGGCTGAGGTACCAATACATTTTTTATGTAGGTCTAAGAAAATTTCAGTTAATTCTTTTTAATTTTTAGACCGAAACAAGACTTCCTAAATTTTATCATCAAACTTTTTATCTTCAGGACTTCTTAAAACTTCAAAGGACAAGGATTTTGTGTGTAATGGAGTACCTGATTGTGCATAAATGCCTTGAATGCCTCTGGAAATTATGTTTGTATTATGCACAATTGTAGGTGGATTTGGGTTAGGATTACTCCTCGTATATCTCATTTTTGAAGCCACCTTTGAACATGAGAATTTTGAATGGAGTCACCAAGGTAGTTGCAGCCTCGAACAACTTCTGAGCTCCTGCTATCTTCAAGATTTCAACTTCAAAATTTCAGGAAAAGTATATCTTCAGGCTCCTGGTAGACGCACCAATATGTTCTCACAAAATTGTACTTGATTGGCTACTGATAAGAAAACTCTATGTAACTATTTCAAATCAACTTTTGACTAAATCTTATCCTCTTCAGTCTGAGAGGGCTCTCTCAAAGGGATTTAATGATATTGGTTAATGATAGTGCTAGATGGCTAACTCTATAGGATTTGTATCTTGTTTTTTATGATTGCAGGTTGAAAGAATGCATGCTTGCTACCATTAGGCTTATGGAGTCAACAATCAATATTTTTAGTGGAAAGGTTTCTTGACATGGAAGTTGAGGCAAACAGGGGTATTTAACAAAGGCAATTCACTCATAAAACATAGGAAAACACAGTCATTTCATTACTAAAGGAAGTCAGAGCATAGAGTTATGAATTCTGAGTAATAGAAATGAAATCTATTGCAAGTGGTAAAACATAAAATGTAGATCAATAACACATTAAAAAACCCATGAGAATCTTAGGTCTGTCAAGAAGAAAGTTACTCTGTGTTACTGATATAAGTCAAATACATAAAACATCAATTTAGTGCAAAAAATCTCCAACCCTTTACTACTACGATGATTTGCCTTTAAATAGACATTATTATAGTAAGGATGATCTTCTTGATGGCTAGATTCATCTAATTCTTCCTATGACACATCACATAACTTAAAAACATGTCTTCTAACAAGAAACTGACAGCTATACCTTAAAGAAGACATCTCCTAATAGGAGTCTAACTCCTATTTATTACATATTCTACCTTATCTTTGTGAAATAGTTACATGTCAGTTAAAAATAAGCATCACATGCTTGAAAAGGCTATGACATAGTTCATCACCACTTTTCGTATTAAAAACCCTCCTAAACATGTGGATCAAAACCCTATTTTTCAGGAATGCATGACCCTTATCTTCAACGAGATTTTTAGTTGATGATCTGTCTCCACAACGCTTCCTTCAAGTCATAAATATTTTATATTAAGGTCCCTTGACATGTTGGAGGAGTCCAACTATCCAAAAATGCCATTAAGATGCTCCAAAACTACCATTAAGATGCTCCTTAACCTTCAAAAGTAGCTTGCTACGAAAAAAAGGCAGTTTCGTAGAGAGCTTTCGTAGCATTGAAAAGAAGCTTTTGCACCAAAAAACTCTACTCTTTTTCTGTTTCATGGTGTCACCATAGTCATGACACATCATCACCATCATTCTCCCTCCTTGAAAACTGCAAAAAGTAAATTTAGAGGCAAAAAGGTTGCTACAGCAATTTTCGTAGTGTTTTCTTGGTTTTAAGCCTAGGAAACGCTATGAAACTGTGAAAAAGTACAGAATTTCCAGATTTCAACACTGTCTCCAAAAAGTGACGTCCAACTGTAAAAACTTGATCTTCAACATGCCATGAACCTTCTAAAACAAATTCAAACTCAAATTAAGACCCTTGAGGTGTTTCCTCTTCATTAATGATTAGTTGAGCAATGGGCTCCTCAACCATAGTCATCTTCAAACCCTTCTTCTCTAGCTCTTCATGAATCATTTCCAGTTGTTCCTGTGGGTCTTTGACTTGGTCTTTTAGTCTCCTGTTCTTATACTGTAAGTGCAGGTTCATTTTTTTTGATATGTTTCACCTCTCCTCTCAATGGCTTAGTCCATTTGATCAGTTTTTCTGTGTTGTCCAAGGTATTAGAGACACTTGTGACTTGATCCTCCCAAATCTATTTCATTTTTTCAAACTGTACCTTCTAAACCTTTTGCTTCCTTACCTCTTTCTTTAAGACTGATATTTCATCATTTTCTAGCTTCAACTGCTCCTTAAGGACTTCAATCTCTATTTTTTCAATGATTTTATCTTTACCTTTCCTTTGTTTAATGATTAATTCTTCTTTTGTAGGTGAAGAAAGGTCTATTATGATTGGTGGTGTCTGGATAGTTTCAGTGACCTTCTGAGCCTTTTTTGCTTTCTAAGACTTTTCTGGTATGTCTTGTCATTTATTTTCTAGCTTGAAACATGAATCCTGCATCTTTAACTGCAAACTCTAACATTTTAGTTGTTTTGGCTTTCTTGAGCTTCCTTCTCCCTCATGTATGTCTTCAACTTGAACTATGGGAGTTTCTTCGATATCAATAGCATGAAAAATGTCCTCTAAGTTACCTTTAGCCATTGTTTGGATTCTTGTAACCCTCTTGCTGCCATGTTTTTTCATTGTTGGATTTTGTTTTGCAAGTGTAGCTTTGGGTGTATCAACCTTATGTAAAGGCTTTGTCTCCATGATCATTGGCTCAACTTGCTTTGCCACTGAAGGTGATGGAATATCTCTAGGTTTAGGAGTCCTTTTAGGAGTGATGGAATCTACTTAAAAAACACTAATGAACAGAAAAGATGACTAGTCTCTGCCTAATCTCTTTAACTCTTCTAATACCAACAACTTTATCAAACCATGATGAAAGAGTGATGTTTCATTTCCTTCTTTTTTAACTTGGACCTTATTTGACATCTTAGCTAAGGTTCTATATAAGTAGAAAGGTAAATCAAGAGACCTCTTACCAACAAAATATAGCAGAAGCCTAAGGTGGTAGGAATAGACCATGTGATATCTCCCTTCACAAGTGAAGTACTTTTGAATAATTAGCAGCAGCTTTGAGAAGTTGTCTTTCATGTAGCTCCTTGGGATGGCATTTTTGAGTTCAATCTCACTATGCTTTAGCTTGATAAATTCTTTACACTCTTGCATGGTGAACTTGAAGCCTTTGAACCATTTTTCTCCTCCTCTAGGGATTCCTGTTGCTGTTGTAATGGTATCTAGTGTTACAGTGAGGTTCAACATTCCCACCTTTGAAGATGTCCCATTGAAACTGATAGCAAGATCCTTAGAAACCTGCACATGGCACCCGTGAAATATTTGACATAATTGCAAACACCCTGTTCTTCTGAAAAATTCTAAGGCAGTTAGGTCTTGATTCAACAAACATGTCTGATGGCTCATATCTGAGACAATGGCCACCTTTATTGGTCTTCCTCTTTGCAGCCATGGTGATTTTATACCTTCTTTGCCTCACTTGATTAGTGACACCTGCAAAATATTTGACATAATTGCAAACACCCTGTTCTTCTGAAAAATTCTAAGGCAGTTAGGTCTTGATTCAACAAACATGTCTGATGGCTCATATCTGAGACAATGGCCACCTTTATTGGTCTTCCTCTTTGCAGCCATGGTGATTTTATACCTTCTTTGCCTCACTTGATTAGTGACACCTGCAACTTTTGAAAATGCCAACAACCAACTTGGCTTGGTGAAACAACTCTCTAGACCTCAATAACATGCAAAGATGAAGTGGAGAATGACAAAAGACTCAATTGGGTAATGTTTTAAAGTTTCGATGACAACTCATGGCTTAATCATGACTCATACATGCTAAAAACAATAATAATGACCTCAACCATGACCTTTGTACCTTGATTAACCCTAATTGACTCGAATGACATCCACCCTAACACTTCTAATCATTGACTGACACCTTACACCAAATTTGAAAAGCTAGACAGAAAAACCCCTTTTCGTCGCATAGTTAATTCATTTCCTGGCAGTTTCGCTACGAAAGTATTAGAAGTTACGTAGCAAAAAATGCCTTTTTACTGTGTAATTCACTACGAAAACAAGAAAAACTGGTTGAAGTGACCTTTTCAAATTCAAAAGATTGGGAAATGAAATATGTCAGCAAATGATGACCGATGGGACATGATATGACTTGAATGGGGGTGGGTTTGGACCTTAGGATAAGTTAATAGGAAAAATTAAATTTTTTCCTTTCCCAACTTGTGACAAATGAACTCTATGACCATACCTTTGACAAATGAACTTCTAAGACTATGTCAAATGATGTTTCACTTTTTCTGAGTGATAACAAGGTGTTTGCCCTATGCCACATGCCCGCCAATCCAAACCTACATACATATAGGACACCATCACGAACGAGTGAACATCAACACTGGATAACAACTCCAGTGCATCACTAGATATCCTGTTCGGATAGTCAAAGAGGCCCCTCTTGGGCATCATCTGGCCCCACATCTGCATCCGTACATGCAACATCGACCTACGAAGATGTTGAACAAAAGTAGGCCTCGTCTCTAGAAACATCTCAAAAAATAAAAAATAATAACTCTAAAGAAAAAGGGAAGGTCAACCTCCCACATGCCTGAGAACGACATCTATCTAATGTTATACAAAATTTCCACAAAAAAATTGTAGACCATGTCACAAGTCATGGTGACTGGAATAAAGAATCAACATAAAATAAAATCAGGCTACTAATGCACTGCCCGTCACTAGTATAGTGTGAAATGGTCGACAATAGTAGTGGGAGGCACCTCGCCTCCTCTGGATGAAACTAAGAAATTCGTAACTAACCACCGCACACCTAAAAATATGTAGGGGAAATTATATCATCCCTAATGTATCTCTGGGAGTACACCAACTAACTCTTTACTGCATAACTGATGGGGACATCTGGGAACTGGGTAAAATCCTGCCCTCTCCTAGATAGGCCAGTAATAAAATAGATTTCCTCCTCAGTGGGCTTGTACCACTGGCCAAGACCGACCCAGAAAGCCTGTCGTTGGGCATCCCACCTATAGATTAGCTGTCCCAATAACCCACTATGCCCCTTCATGGATGTAGCCTCCTTGTATAACTTGAGGAGGCCTACCTCCCTTAAGAGAAATTGGGTGGGTGCCGTAATAGGGTGAGGGTACAAAATTCTCTCCCTCTCTCGCGCCTCCCACAAATAAATCATGTTATAATGATCCTCCATAAGCTCTTGTTGTTCCCTTTTCACTCTCCATTGACGTCGCTGAATGATTCACATATTAAATACATTTTTTTTATTAAATTAATATATATATATATATATATATATATATATATATATATATATATATATATATACATACTTTTTATTGAAAAAAAAACACACGGTGCACCAAAAAAAATAGTAACGCACCGCTATCGGTGCGTACTTCTTTATCATGCACCACACAGGGTGTGCATGAAAAAATTTTGCACATTGCGCAAACATGAATTTTTTTTATGCGGTGTGTTGACCAAACTTTCCGCCCCACAGTGGTTAGTTTCGTCAGCGCACCACCTGACAACAATACATAATTAATGGTACGGTCTTGTAAATGACTGCACCGTTAATTATGTACTACTATCAGGCAGTGCGTTGACCAAACTATCTGCCTTGGGGCAGTTAGTTTGGTCAATGCACCGCCCGAAAACAATACATAATTAACGGTGTGGTCCTGTAAACAATCGCATCGCTGTGTTATTTTTTAAAATTTTATATTATCGGTGCGTCTGGAAACTGTCATGCACCATAATGTTTTAGTGTTACAACGGTGCATGTTTTCTTGGTACAGGTGCAGTTTCCATTAACACCGTTTGAGGTGTGGCCTGTAAATTTATAGGCAGCACTGCGAATGGTGCGAGCTGAACGGCTCAAATGCACCACGCATATATATATATATATATATATATATATATATATATATATATATATATATATATATATATATAGTTAAACGACAAATTTTAATTGAATTTTACAAATCAATCCGCTAAAAGGTTAAGTTATTGAGAAACAAGTAGATTACCTGCATATTTGTGCGTTGAGGAGGCATCTTTGCTGAGGAATACTAGAAAACAAATTTTCCCACCGTTTTCAAAAATTCGAACTCCACAAAGTGAGTAATGGATGGCAGCAATGTGGGAATTGGGAACACCGATGGCAGGGCGGCTCAGAGAAGACAAACTCACACCAGTGCTTGAGAGCTCTGGATAACTAAAAGAGTAAAAATGAGGTTTTTTATGACCGATAATTTTTCTAAAATTAACCTTTTTTTGGTGCACTCAATTAGGAGACGCACCAGGTGGTTTTATCAATGGCACACCACACATTGTTATGGTGCACTGGATTACGAAGATGCACCGAGCCGATTTGTACGTAGAGAATTAGTGCGCTAGATCACTAAGATGCACCAGGCCAATTTGTATAGAGAGCATGATGTCTTGGTGTTCCAATTGATAGTACGCACCGGTGCGATTTTCATAAAACATACCAGTGCGTGTTATGATTGGAAACACACTACAAAAAAAAACATCCGCAAAAACCTCCACCCGCCAAATTTCTCTACTGACCTCCTCTAAAAACGGATATATAGGTTGTTTTTATAAGGGCTTCCTCAAAAACATACATTAGAGGGTCTTTTCCTTATATTGAATTGATTAGATTCAAACTCTAATCAATCACTTCATCAACAACTGGAGGATTGGTAGAAGTTTTTTGATAACCAACTTGAAGTTGTGGCTGAGAGGTTGTAAGGTTTTCCAACACTTTTGAGGCTTCATCCGTATAAGGAAAAAGGTGAATATGATGGTTCCCTTTACATAAATTACATGGAATTTTTATTTTACCAATTTTGTCATGGACCTTAATATCACTAGTCGATGGTTTGTCACCAGCATGATCTCCAGAGGCTGATGACGAAGGCAGATGTGAGCCTGTGGACCACACTTCTAATATCTTGGGAATACCAGGACAATATTTAAGAAGGTGATCACCCTTGCATAACTTTCAAGGGAATTTAACTTTGTGGGGTTTATTGGAAGGTTACTACATACTAGTTTCATTTATAGCAATGGTTTCTTGGTTGCCCCCTTCCTTATTTTTCTTCTTCTTCTTCTTCTTCATCCTTTTCTTATTCTTCTTACATTTATGGTTACTAGAATCAATAATTTCACCAAGTGAGGAGGAAGAAAGTGATGAAGAAACAACATGTGAAGAAGGAAAAGGGTCAACTTTAAGATCAACATGAGGTTGATACTGTTCAGGTGGAGGCGAACTTTGTTGAGGAGTAGTTTGTACATTCAGAACCATAGGGGTCTAAAACAACCAAACTAGTAAACCAATGGTAAATCCAGGAAGGGACAATGTTTCCATAAAGGGAGCACCAATATTACCAATAGGAGGAAAAGGACGAGGATTCTTGTCATAGGGGTTTCCTTGATTGGTGGAATTGGGAGATGTTTCCATTAGTCTCAGTCTAATATCCACTAAGGAGTTGTTCCATAGGGAGGATTTTATTCTGCGGTAAATTACATGATTTTAGAAATTAATGAAAAAAATAAAATAAAGGAGTAACTAGGCATAAAGGTTTACCAAGCAACTGTGAACTGCAATATACACCTTGGTCAACCAAGGTCGTAACATATGTGCAGGAAATATTCCCAAATGTTATGTTTGGTGTATCACAATATACAAGTTGGCTGACTTGATTACCTATGGCGAGGATAACAACCTATAAGGGATTCCAAAAATATACTCGATGGTACGTAGGAGTACATTATGTAGTAGTGATGTCTAATGCATAACCGTTCGATGGGAGCGTTCCCATATACTTTTCATGCATGGAGCGCCATCCGATATACTCGAAGGTACGTGGAGAATGATCCTATACACTTACATATGTGGAATGTGATTTCACCCCCGGGATGCAACGCTGATAAACAATGACAACTCCTATGTTTAACGACATCGAAACACATCTCTAGCTTAGTCCTCTAAGTGTTTGTGTTAATGTTAAAAATGCTCCTTAGGTTAATTGAGATAAATTTTAGAGTTGATCTTGAATTATGTTTCTATTTCAAGGTTCAAAACTCGATGTCACCTGAACACACCTATAATGTAACTAATATGACATAAATAACTCTTTTCATTTTTGATGAAATCTATCCAGTGTAGGGAGGAGATTCAAACAATGATTCAACAATGAATATGACACAAACAAAAGCTTCCTAACTTGATCTTTCAATTTCACTATTCCAATTCAATTCAAAGAATAGAAAAATGCCAAACCATGCAATGTAATCTATGCATGACTCCTATGAAAACTATGCATAATCATTGGCAGAATTCTGAGGGCTAAAATGGGCATCCTAAGGAAATTATAAAATAATAGTGGAAATAATAAAATAGGATTAAATTACACCATCAAATTTTAGAGGGAAAAAAGAAACAAAATACTTTTTCAACTCGTATTTTCAACTTATCTCGCTATGGGTTTACTAAAATTTCGAGCGGGAACACTCATTGGATGCAAAATTTGATTCCACATCTAAGGAGTACCCATTTTGCATACTTTTGATGGACCTTGCTACATGAAAAATGTGATTGCAATCAATATTTTTCATGTATTTATCATTTTTCGTGTAGTAGGGTCCATTGAAAGTATGCAACATGGCTAACTTGGATGAGGAATTAAATTTTGCATCCAACGAGTACTCTCGATTGAAATTTGAGTAAAACCTTAGGGAGATGAGTCAAAAAAGTAGTTTTATTATATTATTATTTTTCAATTTTTTTACTTTTTTACCCTAGAAATGGTGAATCATCCCCCATGGCTGAAATGATCATCTTGAATCTATTGGTTCTTATAAAGTTGATTTTGGTTGTACATTTTTCTTAGGAGGCCCATTTTAGACCTCAAAAGTTATCTAATGTTCATTTCCTGTTGTGAAAATGAGAATTCTAACTATGAAAATGTGATCTATGCAGGATAATTCTTCGAATCAAACACAAGAGGATTCCAATGAAATCAAGAATTATCTGATATTTCATGAACAAAGGGCTCAAACTAAAATTGGGTGAAAATTTCAAAAATCAAAAGAGATGTTACTCAAAAGCGATTAACACTAGGGAATTTTTTTTGCAAAATGAAAGCAAAAATATGTAATTTCACACTAGGGAATTCTAATTTTCAGAAATAAAACCCTAGATGAAATGCATGAGATTTTTCTTTTCAACACAATTCAATTTTCCAAATGAAGAAAATTAATATGTAAATTCTCAATTACTAATTCAATTACACTTTTTAGAACGAGGACTCAAGCAACAATTCATCCAAGCAATAAGAAATCAAACAAAACAAATTTATAAGCAACCAAACAATACGAACAAAGAAAAATTGAAACCAATTCTTATCAAAGGAAAAAAAACACAAATGAAAAATGAATGGAGGTTTTAGAGATATGAAAAGACACTGAAGGCTGAAGGAAATTGAGCTGGAAGGAGGCTGATGAAAGAGGGGCTCAAAAACCAAGGCAAAAATTGTGCAAAAATGGGACCAACATTGGTACAAACAGGGCACTAGTGCTTTGCAACGTTGGGAATGATTGGTCCTAGGTGAGGTGCAAAGCTCTATCAGAGGCACTGGGGGAGTGTTGGGCCTATAAAAGAGGATTCTGACACAAAAAATTGCAAAAAAGGTTGAATGAATCCATTTTCTAGGTATGTTCTTGGTTGGATGATGCAACAAAGGTATGTTAAGGAGGTAATCAAACACAAAGGACAAGGAAAACCACCAAGGGAATACTTTGTTCCCCAATGGAATCACCAATTTGTTATACAAGATTTACGATTGTAGACAAAGGTATCTCCCCTAGGTTTGGTGGTCAACCTAGAACAACAGAGACAGAAGGAACCCAATGCTTTTTCTTAAAGTAAATAGATTATGGAGTGAGGCCTACTTGGAAACTGTCACTCACTTCGCTCCTTCTTTAGATTAGAAAATCCAATTCTAGCTCCGGTTTCAAAAATTAGATCCTGCATAGTTAGATAACACAAGCCAAGAAACTATGAGATGTATGTAGTATCATCTAAATACTCTATTCAATAGATCAACATGGTATTGAAATAAGTGAAATACCAACATCACATATATGAAAATAAAGAATTATTTTCATTAATATATATGGAAGGAGATTACAACCATAAGTGGCATTCAATATTGTAGAAGAGCTTCTCCAAGTTGTTAACTTGTCCTTTCCTTGTCACAATATGCACCTTTAGTCACCCTATGCATGAGATGATAACAAATTACTGCATCAAAATAAGGGTAGAATCACTCTCCAAATCCAACCATTCATTCCCCTACCTTTGCATAGGCAAGAGGGTAAATATATAGAAGAGTGGGGTAAGTTGGGAGTTCTTATACAATTACCATTATTTGGTTTTAGATCCACCTTTGATGGAGGGATAGGATAAATGGATAAGTGGTGAAAAATCCAAAGTAGGGTAGGATATGATCCGAATGTTTATCCAAGGTAAATGGTTGAAACAAAATTTGGAAGCTTCTGGGAGAGGAAGCTTCAGAAATATTTTTTAATTTTCCTAAATTTATGGAATCAACGCACCCCCATAGTTATGCAGGGTGCATTGCCTAACAACCTGAGAGAAGGAGAGACTGCAATGCAACACAGTTTCTTATTTATGTAGCGTGCGTCGGTCCTAAAATTGGCTCAAATGATGCAGTTTTAGGCATAAACTATAGGGAATGAAGGAGGCATGCTTAAGGCTTTATGTAAAATGATGAAAAGGGGAATAGGATGTTGATTGATACCATTAGGAGGCTCACTTGAACAGATGTGACAAAATTGCCTATAACAAAGGTGGTAAGATGGAGGTAGGGAAAATTGGAGCTTGCAAGGGTGTTGGAGCATCCTTTCAGTAGAAGCTAATAAAACCATGGTGTTGGAGCGTCCTTCCAATTGGAGTTGGAAAATTTAATGCTTTTATAGAGTACTAGGGAGTTGGGGATTCCCTTTTTAGTTGGAGTTGAAGCATTTTATGCACTCAAAAAATTATTAGAAAAGTGTTTGATCGTTTTTCTCCCGGAAGGGTTTCCACCTAAAAAATTCTTGTGAAATGTTATGTTAACGTGTTGATGCTATACATGTTGTTAATTATATGAAAATTTTAATAAGTTACTATTGATAATAAATTCTAATTCACCCCCAACCTTAGTATTTCCAACAATTGGTGTCAGAGCGGGTCCATTCACAAGCAATCTAACCACTGGAAGGGAGATTATGGAGTGCACGAAGTCTAAAGTACTAGTATTTATTGGACAAAACTATGAATTTTAGAGTGGAAGGATGAAAGCGTATGTGCAAGCACAAGGATATGATGTTTTTCAATCTATGAAGTCTGGATACACAAAGCCATCAACACCAACAACATATGAGAACGATAAAAGGCTCTATGCCAGTAATGCTAAATCTATGAGTTAAATTTTAAGTGTTTTAACAGAATAAGTACACATCAAAGTGATGCATTGAAAATCAATAAAATAAATTTGGGACAAGCTCCAAAATATATATGAACGAGACAATAATTCCAAGGAGGCCAAACTCCAAACCTACAGAGGAAAATTTGCACATTTGAAAATGAACAAATTGCAACCTATTTTCTCTATATTGATGATGTAGTGAATGCCATATAAGCACTGGGAGAAATAATGGATAGAAAGGTAGTATGAAAGGTTATAATATCACTTCCAATGAGGTTCGATGCTAAAGTATCAGTGCTAGAAGAAAGAGAGGATTTAGAAAAGGATGGCATGGACAAATTACATGGAATACTTACAAATTACGAAATGAGAACAGAACCAGAAAGTCCATCTATCAGAGAAGAAAAATTCATAGCATCCAAGAAGACTAGGAAAAACAAACAGGAATCAAAGCCAATTTCCAGTTACCGTGAATACGAATACTCAGATGAGGAAGTTGCTAGCTGCTTGTTAGAAATTTGAAAAGATGAACATGTAAATTCAAGGGTAAGATTCCCTTAATATGTTTCAATTGTGGTGAGATTGGTCACTTTGCTACTAACTGTTCTCATAAGAATTATGATAGTGAAGAAGAAGCTCCTAGTAAAGAAAAGAAGAATCAAAGAAGATTCAATAAAGGTAAAAATAAGGGCTTTAAGAAAAGCTTCTACTTAAAAGAAGATAGTCCCTCATCTGAAGAAGAAAGCGAAAGTCATTAAGAAAATGACATAGGAAGAGTGTTATTTATGGCTAGGGATAATAGGAAGGAATCTCCTAAAGAAGAAGAAGATGATGAAGAAGAGATGGACGAGGTTGAATTTGAAAAGGATATTGTCAGAGTTATAAAGGATCTCAAAGTTGAAAAGGAAATTGCAAAGCACTAGAAGCCGAACTAAAGGAAGTAAAGGAACATGATAGAAGCCTTAATAAGAAGACTGGAGAATTATAAAATACCATAATCAATCATAAGGTGAAGTTGGAAGAAGCCATAAAAATTGAAGAATCACTTAGAAAATAACTAGAAGAAAGAAACAAGGTCAGGGAATATTTAGAAGCAAAAATAGTCTCTCTACAAAAGGAAGCACATAAAAGAAATGTCCAACATAAATTTACAAATAGGTCTAGAGCATTGGATAAGCTCTTCGAAAGTCAAAGGCCATGTAGTGACAATATAGGATTTGGATACAGGAAAACATTCGTAAAGGGCTTGAGTTCATTAACGACATAAAAAGGAGATGGACAAAAAAATTATACAAAAATTACTAAAGGGCCTATCAAGAAGGAAAAATGATTCCCAATATAATACAAGGTTCAACAGACACAAAATAAACAATCCATATTGAATGAAGTAACTTGGATAAAATCATCATGAATAATATCTCCTCTTCTTAGGTATCAAACTATATTTCTTGGTGTCTGTTATTATTGTGGAAATTTTGGACATAAGGTTGTAAATTGCTAATCCTATAATATGAACAAAAGCAACTTTGGAAACTAATCTAGCAATGACTATCCTCAAAATTATCAAGAATATTACAGGAGAAATTATAATAGGTTTGGATACTTGAGAAATGAAGTGGAATGCCATAAAGGAAAAAAATTTGGACACTTTGCTAAAGATTGTAGGTTAACCGCTCCTCCAAGAGAATCACAACAAAATCAAAATGCTCTTCCAAAGGTATGGAAGAAGAAAACTGAGAGTTGCACACTTTCCCTAAAACCTCACACCAAGAAGAAGGTGTGGTGTGTTTATATTGGCTTCTCAACACATATAACTAGAGATAGAAACAAATTAATATATTTAAAGGAAGGAAATGATAGAAACATTTCTTTTGGGAATGAAATATTTGCAAACACTATGGGAACATGCACAATTAAGCTTGGAGGTAAGGATGCTACAAAAAATGATGTCCTTCTCATATAAAACATGAATCATAGTCTCTTAAGCATAAGTAAAATGTGTGATCAAAGACACATGATTCTCTTTGAATCAAACAAATGTGAAATGAGGAGATAGAAATCTAGCAAGCTAGTGGCAACTGCAACTAAGACTCCAAATGACATATACACTTTAGTTGACACTGTTAACAAAATTTTTTTATGGGAAAAACAATATGAAAGTTGTATTTTTTACAAACATACAGGATAGATAAAATTTGAAAACCTTGTAATATTTAGTAAAAAGGAAGTTATGAGAGAAATGCCTCAAATTTTAAAACCAACCAACACCTCATGTAAGCATTGCAAGCATGACAAACAAATAAGAGTTTAATTAAAGACTAAGGAACAATCGATGTCAAAACGATTAGAGTTGGTACACACTGATCTATGTGGACCAATGAAGACTAAGGGATTCCATGGTGAACAATACTTCGTGTTGATGATTGAAAATTATAATAGGATGACAACAATTAGTTTTCTGAAAAAGAAGGTTGAAGATTTTGTATGCTTCAGAATCTACAAGGAAATGTGTGTAAATGAAACTGATTTGAATATCAAATTTCTGAGATCATATAATGGAGCTGATTTCACATCTAAATAATTTCAACACCTTTGTGAGGAACATGCATAGAAATTAAATTTTTAGCTTCCATGATACCTCAACAAAATGGGGTTGTTGAAAGGAAAAATAGAACGATGTTGAATGATTCAAAATTGAAAACAAATTTGGGGTTCAAGAAACTGATACAAATATTGTACATTTGAAGAAAGGATTGCTTAGAAATAACTATGATAAAACTCTGTACAAACTATGGAAGGGAAGACCAAAAAATTTCAAACAATTTAGAGTCTTTGGAAGAAAATGCTACATTAAAAGGGAAGATCAGAAGATTGGTAAATTTGACTCTCGGGTACACGAAGGAATTTTTGTTGGGTACTCATGAAAAAACAAAGCATACAGATGCTATAATCAGAGAATCAAATGGATAATTGAGCAATGTAACATTTGATGAAGCTAATGGACCAAAGGTTAAGAAAGGAAGCTCTTCCTTAATTGAACCAAAGAAAAAATTACTAAAACTACAAAAGGTCAAAAAGGAAACCCTAGAGGAAGAACAATCAAATGAGGGAAAAAATACCAGCTAGGAGGAGACAAGAAATGATCAATCGACATCATCTAAGGCTCCCAAGAGATGGTATCAAAAGAACCATCCTTAGATTGGATCATTAGGGATATAAATTAAGGCATAGGAACCAAAATAAATTGACAAATACACATGCTAGAACAAGAACATATTATGTTCTTATCCACATATGAGCTTAGCAATTTTGAAGAAGCTAGTCATGATGAACATTAGATAACAACCATGAATGAATGTAATGTTCCAAAATTAGCATGAAGCTAATTTGAACATTAATTTTTCTCATGCCATATAGGAGGTGAATAAAATGGGCGAGGAGACCCATGAGTAGGAATTAAATCCCTAATAGTGTGAAAGGGATCAATGGAGCAACTTTATTTTTCACCTTCCAGTGTGAAAAGGGGCAAATGCATGAGGACAAGGTCAAGTTTGACCAAGTCAACAGTGTTGCCTAAGAGGGTGTGGCTTGCTTGAGAAGACAACACAGTTTGAGAGGGAGGAAGATCACTTGTGGAAGAAACCCTAATTTGTGGGGTCCAGGGCAAAGAGACATTCCCTTGCATAAAATGAGGAAGAGGCAGCCATAGTGAGGCACGTTTGAGTATTTGATTATTGGTTTAGTAGAATATTTGAGTCTCCGGCTGTTTAGCTGAGTTGTAGTGCTGCTTAGCACGAGGGATTCCTATTTAGGATTTCCTCTCCTTCTTGAGAGGCCTCTTGAAGGATTACACTTCATTTCTCCACATCTAGGCTCAAGGCCAAAGCCACTTCCTTCAGTCACTGCGTTATTTCTGCTGAAGTATAATGTAGTGTTGCAGGGTGTTGTAGTAAAGGGTTCCACAACACCACTCCTTGGCTCATCTTTAAGAGGAGGGAGTTCCTATTCCTCTAGGAGGTTAGTGAGGGAGATTCTAGAGCTGATTGCACATCTTTGGCACTAGGTCAAGCACTTCTTATCTCCTATAGCGCAGTCCAGCTCCTTGACTGCATTATTTTAGAGTGTATTTGCAGTGGGGGATTGTATCACTAGTTTCGAGGGTGAGATCTTCAGGGATTGGCTCAGACTTTCACCTGAAAGATCCATTGGATGAGATTCAGCCATTAGTTACAACATATTTTACTATCTCCATCCATATCCAGTTTGAGTTGCAGCTGCTACCCAACAACTCCGACATTTCTGTAAATTTTCCATTTGTATATATATTTCAGCCAATCCTTCTTAAGGATTGTTGTATTGTTATTTTTAGGGGTTGAGAGCTTGCTCCCCCAGATTTCTTGAGTTGATATTGCCATATCATTGTATTACCTATTATTTTTTTGCAATGTCTCCTATAAAATGTGTTGATATAGCCTTGTGTAAATTCTGTCTAGCAGTGTTCTCCAATTTCTTGTACATGTTCTATTGAGGCTCTCATTGCCTAGCTTGAGTGATTGATTCCTCAAAGAATTGTACTCTTTTGCTGCTATAATATCAAAGGGAAGGCTATTTGTATCTTCATGTATCACAACTCATAAGAATAACGTTGTTATTCCACTTCTTGTTCAAGAACTATTGTAGCCCCTTCATCGGGCACTTTTTGAAGGTAACTAGGTGTGGGAGATCTGTTTAACCCACCTAGAGGGATTTTATTTGAGCCACTTCTTGGATTTCAGTCTTAGATGCATTGATCTAAGGGATCTAGCACCTAGTTTCAAATCCTGTAGCATCCATTCTTGGAAAATGCGTTTTCCAGTCACGCCTTGCTAGCAGATCCCATTTTGGGATATTACAATGAATAATTGGATTATATTGAAAATAATGAAACATGGGAATTGGTTTCATGACCAAAATAAAAAAATGTCATTGGGAGAAAATGGGTCTTTAGAAACAACTTTAATGAGGATGGAAAATGTACTAGGAACAAGGCAAGATTGGTTTGTAAAGGTTATGCGTAGGTTGAGGGAATATACTTCGAAAAGAAATTTTCACCCATCACTAGAATGGAAGCCATTAGGATGTTCTTGGCCTATGATTATTCAAGAAGGATCAAGGTGTATCAGATGGATGTAAAGTCAACAATCCTTAACAAAGAACTGAAAGAAGAGGTCTACATAGAACAACTTGAAGGATTTTTGCTAATTGACAAAAGGGATTATGTTTGTAGGTTGAAGAAGGATTTATATGGTCTCAAACATTCCCCTAGAGCTTGGTATGCTTGTCTAGACATATATTTTCAGAAAAAGGGTTCAAAAGAGGAAATGTCGATATCAACCTTTATGTGAAGATTGAATAAGACAATTTGACCATCATCGAAGTGTACGTGGATGACATCATGTTTGGCAGTGATGATGGCATGTTGAGTAAGAAGTTTGCATAAAATATGTAGAGTGAGTTGATGTGTCATTACTTGGCGAGTTGAATTTATTCTTAGGACTTTAGATATCTTAGGAGGACAAGGGCATATTCATTTTCCAAACCAAGTATATTAAAGAAATGTTGAAAATGTTTAAATGGAAGACAACAAACCGATTAACACTCTAATGGTGACTGGCTGCAAGTTGAGCATGGATGATATATCCAAGAATGTGAACCAAAGAATTTATAGATCAATTATTGGAATCCTATTATATGTAACATCTTCAAGGCCAAATGTGATGCAAGCAGTTGGACAAGTAGCATATTTCCAAGCAACAACAAAAGAATCCCATGTTGTTGTAGTGAAAATGATTCTTCAATATATCAAGGGAATAATAGATTTTGGCCTATGGTATCCAAAAGAGAATGATTTAATAATCACATGTTATACAAATGTAGATTGGGAAATCAATATTTATGATCGTAAAACTAGTCAAGCAAACTTCTACTTAGGTGGTTTTTTTGTATCATGGTTGAGCAAGAAGCAACCATCAATCTCCTTATCCACAATGAAAGTAGAATACATAGCAACAAAAACATGTTGTACTCAGGTCCTCTGGATGAAATAAACATTGCAATATATTTAGGTGAAGTATGATGAGCCCATTCCATTTTTTTGCGACAACAATAATGCCATCAACATCTCCAAGAATCTTTTCATGAATTCAAAATAAAAATACATTCCTATCAACTACCACTTTGTTAGAGAACATGTTGCAAAGAGGAGCATAAAGGTGGAATATTGGGACAAAGGAGAAAATAACTGACATCTTCATCAAACCTTTACCACATTTTTTTTTTGAGTATCTTTGACAAAAGCTTGGGATTCTTCTAGGGTCACATTGGTGTCCATTCCATATAGCCTAGTAGACAAGAGGAAAAAAATGAAGGTTATAGGTACACAATAATAGGCATATTGTCAGGGAGAGTCATCCTTTTCCACTGATGTCAAAGGGGGAGAGAAAACAAATCAGAAAGATTAGAGGCATGGAGTCATGGGGAGCATTGATTGTAGGGGGAGTATGTGTTTTGAAATCAATGAAAAGGGGGGATATTGTTGAAATGTGGTTGTCATTGATGTCAACCCAAGTAGCATTAGAAGATGCCCCACTTTTGTTGACCAAAATGACATGGAAAATCATAATTTTTGCAGTCTATACCATCTTTGTTGGTTTCTCCTATAAATAAATGGTGGGCATAACATGTGACACATATCCTGGCAAGGTTTCTCTTATACGTGATTTATATGCTACTCTTATTTATGGTTATTTGTTATTTTGAGTATTTCAATGGTGCTAAAGAATAATTCCTATTTGCAGTTATGTTGAGTTTACTCATAATTCCATTCCCCATGAGAAACTAAAGAATGGAAACAACTTTGTAATTCCCATCCTTCAACTTACTTTTGGATTTAAGATTAAAGGTTGTCATTGGATAGTCATTGAAAACTAGTAATTACGTTTCTAAATCTAATTGCAAGGAATGAATACAATAAATAAAACATTTAATTGAAGGAGACCATTGGCATCCCAAAGCAAATATACACGCTTTGTATTTCATATTATTGAGGTCATAAATAAAAAAGTGATCCCAAGAGAGCTTAGACACTATGAACTTATCCCTCTCGAGGCCATATGTGTTCATATATGTTTCCTTGCAATATTGTGCATTGGATAATGTTTGTTGGGTATTGGTATATGTGTTTGGTAGTGGAAATGGATAGCATTTTTATCACCTGAAGACTAGTGAATACAATTTTGAAAGTGAAATACAAATTCTCTTTCCTCTACTCATTGGCACATATGGTTTAATGTGTTTTGGCACGTATAACCTCCCATATATTTGGTTTGTGTGGGGTTTGTCTTATTTACATTTATCAAGAATACAATTCATTTCATGTTTATCATCACATTTCATAGGTCAAGTAAATCCATAGAGAGTGTCTTCTCCTTTGTATTTGCATAATTTCCATTCTATACAAAAGAGAGCAAAGTAGCTTCACCCTCTAGTTGAATTTTTTCCTGAAAGGGTTTTCTAGAGAATATATTTGTGTTATTTGTGATTAGTGTATGTTTGTATGTTATTGTTATCTAATTTCCACATTATATATATTGCATTCATAAACAAAAATTCGGTAATAACAAATTGAGAATCTAAAGGAATTGACCTTTCATAGTATAAGTTCCAGTTTATTTTAATAGATATGTTGTGACAAAATATCCAGTGGAATATCCATTGTAGTTTACATATGAAGCATAGCCATCAATTTCCGTATAATAATATCCCAATTCCTAACATTTTGATTAATATGAGGGCCACGATTAATGTAATGACTAAGGAAAACATGGAGAAAATTTGATTATCCAATCTTTGATTAACTCCCATTGTTCTTCAAATCAATCTATCATGAAGTCAAATGGTATAGTGGATGATGTGATAGTATCTATTCATCCCTGGGACTATCCAACTAATTCATTGATAGTTCATATTAGTGTTGATTTTTAAAGTGTAATAGATACAATCACTAATTTATGAAAACTGATAATTACTTCTAATGATGTAGATATTATTTTAGCACTTCAAGTTTATCATTAAGAAATTTCACCTCAAAAATTCAACCATAAATGGACAAGGATAGTAGAAATCACAATGCATAAAGATAACACAAGATTTACCCTAGGAAAGATCACCTGGGGGAAAAACCCAACAACCTTTTCCTTGGAGAAATTATCCATTCAACAAGAGATACACCTAATTATTCTAGTCAAATACAATGGTCAAAATAACCAAAAATACAATGGTTAAAAATGTTTAAACTACCCTATTTTCAAGTCTGCAATTTTCCAAACAAAATTTAACATGTTTGATTTGCCTAGGCCAAAATTAGACCTCCTAGAAACTTCCCAGAAATTTGGCTTTGCTTCCCAGACTCTGCTACCTAGAAATTGCCTAAAAATTCGGCTTTCCTGCCCAAAATTTGCTTAGAATTTCACACATGTGAGTCTATAGGAGGAGATAAAACCACACATGTGAAGTCAACGAAATATAGAAAATATGCTTGATATATCTTCATAATTCTTCTTCTTCTCCTTCATTTGGATCCCCAGAAGATAACTTGATGTGTGTGAGATCGAATTATGATTGAAGGAGGAGGTCGAGTGCCATATATCTAGACTTATGGATGTTCAAATGGGTATCTCTTCAACTGGGGCCAAATTGACTTGAATGAGGATTAGATTGACAATTTTGGAGTCGAAAATTCAAAATTCAAAATTTTCTCTTTTGAAATCTGTGATCACTCCACCAGATCTCTAAGGCTGAAGAAGAGATCCAAATAGAGGTAACCAAAAAACAACCTTTTAACTTGGTATCTATCCCTACCAAGTCGGAGAGGGCTCTCTCCATAAAAATCACAGCCAAGAGGGTTGGAGAATTAGGGTTTTAGGCTAGGTATAAAATGCAGAAGGGTTTGTTTTGTTTTTGATTGGGTTGGGGTGCTGGATGAGGATTAGGTCAAGGAGACTAGGTTAGGGAAAATGAGATGGAATTGCAGTCCATTCGATGTGGCAAGGTAGGTAGAAGGCTTAGCACTTCAAGGTGATTTGGTGAGATGGTTTAAGACTGATGAGGAGTTAGGAAGAGTATAGGAGATGTATTCTTCCTAAACTGAAGGAAATGGACAAATTATGACAAATTTCCCAAAACAAAGCATGAAAAACATGTATTCTGCCTATCAACTTGAAAATTATCATATAATAGAAATGAAATGGTTTATGAGCTTAAAAAACATTCATGCAAATGATAACAAAGAAGAAACAATGTTAAAAATTCATACCACAAGTATCCCAAAGAAATAGCTGCAATTCTTCATTAATTTATGGCCAAACTGGTTACAATATAATCCTTGATCAATACAAT
Organism: Pinus albicaulis; assembly: GCA_034641835.2. NCBI lineage: Eukaryota > Viridiplantae > Streptophyta > Pinopsida > Pinales > Pinaceae > Pinus > Pinus albicaulis. Next base: position 631,931,151 of record CM076574.1, on the reverse strand, counting down.
AGCATCCAACTGATTCCAACCCTTTATAAGAGTGAATAAAGGGAATATATATACATAAAAACAAAATTCTCTCATCCTTAGGGGTCAAATCCTTGAGTTGAGGAAGAGATCCAAAAAAATATGAACCAATAGCTAGATTATAGGGAGCTCTAAGAGACTCCCCCCTAATTACACTGAAACTGATTCATTTGACTTTGATGATAACTTTTACATCATGAATCTACCCCTAGGTAACTCACCCATATCATAATTAAATTTACCATGCTCAATTACATAGGTGAAATCATAATTTTCAAAATAAAAGTCAATTTTTCTATGAAATTTCAAAAATATCAGAAAACTGTCAAACACGGCCTCTCTTTTCCAGGAGTGCCCTCCCTTTGTCAAACACACCCTCCATCTTGCATGTTGTTTTTGACTGGGCTGTAGGTGTCCAAATTGGCTCCAATATGGATTGTTGCAAAGCCCTTCAAGTATAATTTCTAGATATTCCTTCATGTTCAAAATGAAGCTCATTTTCCCTGTCAAAACTCAATCCTCCCAAGACTTCTCAGTGCCAGGGCCAAAAATGAGGCAGAAACATGTTTTTTTGCTTGTTTTTTGACATTTTGACTTGCTAGTTTCGCAAACCAAGGCTGGAAAAGTGGTTTTCTTGCATGTCTTTGTCATTAGGCATCCGATGGCAGTGGCCTTTTGAACAAAATGTGGCTCAAAAAAGAGCGCAACACCAAGGGTGTTGCATGTTTGACACTTTCTCTATCACATGGTTGTCCAAAAACACAATAAAAAGACAAAATTTGAAAAAATGACCCAAAACCTTTCAAAATTGGCGAATTAAGTGCTTATGGTGTGGTTAGGCTTGGAGTGAAGCCTTTACAAGTATATCGAACTTCCTTTTCTCTTTTTTCATGGTCAAAGCCTCAATTTTTGCATTGGCTCTTTTGAACTTGCACTTTGCAATTTTGTCTCTTTGGGCATAGTGTTTGACCTTCCTCCTTAGTATGTCATTATATCTGTTTGCTTTCTCCAAAAGATTATATAGGTGTTGTTTAGCTCTATCAAGCCATGGCTTCTGGTTCTCATTGATTACTATTGCAAGTTGTTCATTCAAGGTTAGCTGATCAACAAGCTCAACCTCTTTTTTCCTTTATAGTGCTAGAGCTCTTTTCAGCCCTCTAGTTCTAGGTTTTCCTCTCGGTGCTTGTTCTTACTGTTCTTCAAGAAAACCATGATTTTTAAGTGTCTCTTCTAACAAAACCTTGGCTTTTTCTGCCTCCCTTTGAGATTTGATGAATTTGACCTCATCAATGACATGCTTTGTTTTCAACTGCTAGTTTTCCTGCTCAAGGAAGTTTATGACAAATTTGGACATGTCAAGATTAGGTTGGAGCTCTCTAATATTGGTATCCTTTCCCTTGATGACTATACTAGTGATCTCATCATCATCATTCTCATCTAGGTCAACAAGGTCAAAATCCTGTTCTGTCTCATGGAGGTCATCCTCATCATGAATGACGACCTCATGTACATCCTCCTCTACCATATTTTATTTCCCCTTTTGTACCTGTTTTGTTGGTGAAGAGGGCAGGGCCCCTTCCATAATATGTGGAGTAAACACCTGTCTATGACCCCTCTGGTATGTTTTTTCCAATGAATCTATCTCAGCCACATTAGCCTGCTTAGGCTTAGTGATCTCAACTCTTCTAGGTGACCCATTCTCAATGTGGGATGGAGATGATGGTGGCGAAATAGATGAAGGAGACTGATATGATGATGATGTATGAACTATGGGTTGAGATGGAGGAATGGATGTGGAAGGATGAGATGATGAAGGTACATTTTGTACATGCTGAATAGGTGGAGTAGTGAATATGTCATTGGCTATGAATGAACTCCATGGAATGTTCAATTGTTTGAGGTGATGGAGGACTATGATTTTGATGAGGGAACGAAGGAAAATAATGTTCATTTGGTGGTCATAGTCTCATTTCTGGACAATAAATTCCATCTTATCAATGCTCTGGAAGAGGTAGTAGGGTATGTTGAGCATCTTGACCCTAGTGAAGTGCATAAGTAGCTGGATGTGATAAGGATACAGTCTGGAGAACCTACCTTCACATGAAAGGTATTTCATGATGATCTTCATCATGGGAGCATATCTCTCTAAGATGTAAGAGAAAGGAAAAAACTTCTTTCTCTCATTCTTGTGCCTAGGTTTTATGAAAGGCTCATATTAATGCTCCTCCAAGTCTTTCTATTTTAACCATTCCTCCCCAACATTTGGGATCCTAGTGGCGGTTGAGATGATGGTAGTTGAAAAAGTGAAAGTGACACCAGTTAGAGTAACTTGGTTGTCATGGAGTTTAGAAATGAAAAATTCTGGTCAACATCGCATGGTGTTGGACCTTCTGAATTTTCTCACGGAACTCAAAATACCCAAAATTTTTGAAACATGTCACAACCATAGGGGATGCCAAGATTTCCCTGGTATTTTTTGGCTCCAATCTGAGTATTCTGCCCCCTTTGTGTCACCTCCTCTCCACTTTTTCTTCTCCCTCATTGTATGGTTTTTTTTATTCTTCTACCATGATGCCTTAGTTTCAAAACCCTAGGGAGGTGTGATGATGGTGAAATGTGGTTTTTAGGAATAGGGAATGGGATAGGGTCCTCTCTTTTGTAGGCACACAATGAAACAAGTAGGCGCGCATCGCCTCCCCTGTTTTTCTAATTTCGCCCAAAAAACTTGAAAAACCTGCCTTGTTTGAGGTTGCTCGATGGTAGATGAGACAAATGAAGTATATTTTGATGTCATGAAGGATCTTATGCTTGAGTGAAATTGATATTTTTATTTAAAATCCACTTTCTAATGTTTTAATTTCACCCTTGAAAACTTTGGAAAATACCCTTTGCACTCTAACTTTTTATTTGCAGGTTGATGATGCTGGATTTTGGCACTCTTTACATTTCTTTGTTTGTTGTTCAGTTTGGAACATGGATTTGAATTGGCAGCTTGGGAATAATAATTATTGCATATAATGAACATAAAGTTACATTAAAATAAAAATAACGTAAATCTCTGTTTTTGAATAAAATACATTGCAGAATAAAATCATAATTTGAAAGAAGAATTAGAACTTTGGAAATATTCCATGGAGATCATCTTTCATGTTGGAAAATCCTCTTCAAATGATAAAGTAATGTTATTCAATCACTCATCACATTTTTTCTGGCCGTATGAGATGAAATGGTGTATTATTGAACCTTGGAAAATGAAACCTAGTGACCTAATGGGACCTTGAATGACCAAAATCCATGTTGAATTTGGCTGACATAATGACATGATGAAATAAACTTTCATGACTGAAGTATGATCAACAAGACATGAAGGTGGGCCAGAAAATATGAATTTTTTGAGAGAGAGTGAAGTTTTATTACTAGGGCTACCATTAGTGAGTAAATTTTTTGCATGACCGAATGGAATGATTAATTTATTTTGAGTGGGACTCCTAAAATGATATGAAAAGAGTATTTTTGATCACTGATGATAGTATGAAAATACTGAAACTAAAAAAATCGACATGAATAATATGTCTTACGTTAATAATTACATATTTTTTAAGGGATAAAATATTAGTTATGAATACCAACCTTAGCTACAAAATTCAACGCTCCGTCTTAGCTAGGGAGGTATTCATAATGACTATCCAAATGTTCTCTTGTTGAAAAATTTATCTAAGAAAAGGTTACGACACTTCATCATCAACATCAAAATCATTTGATTACCGTAATCCTAATCAACAACTTTGACACTATAGTAAATCAACAACATCAACTAGGTACCATAATTATCGTTAGCATCTCTAACCCATGGTACATCAGTAACATCAACTAGTCACCATGATTCTGGTCGACACCTTTGACCTATGGTGTACAGAATAGTCCTAGTTCACCGTCATGATCTCTGAACCATGGTGAAAACCTAGGGGCATACTCTATCCATTTGAGTAATCCTGGTCTAAAATCCAAAGGCCTCACTCTAGACAATGATGCTATGGGCTCACTCAACCTATCTGGAGAGTAATCATGATCCTGATGCTAAAATACACTTACCAAACTAAGTAATTTTGGGCCTCTAGAACCATTCTCCCTATCTAGGTCAATATCTTTTACCTAAGAAGAATGTCTTTCCTCTACCAGACCATTATCCCTAATCTTGGTCAACTTGACCCAGGGAGAATGTCTATCCCTGATGCTATCACATCAATACTCCCTCTCACTGAGGGAGGAATTCTCAAAAAGTTTAAGCTTGTACCTGAAGTATATAAACTTTTCTTTGGACAAAGGATTTGTAAGAATATCAACTATTTTTTCATTAGTAGAGATGTATTAGATATTCACTGCTCCCTTCTACACCATGTCACAAATGAAGTAGTACTTGATCTCAATGTGCTTCGACTTGTCATGGAAAACTGTATTATTTGAAATCTTCACACAACTTTGATTATCACAATATATCATGGTCGGTTCCAACACCTGATCAAATAGTCCTGCGAGTAACCTCCAAAGCCACACTACTTCACAACTCGCTAAACTAGATGAAATATAATTGGCCTTAATAGTGCTGAGTGCAATAGATGTCTGCTTCCTACTCATCTAAGAAATCATAACAGAGCCCAAACTGAAGCAACCTTCAGATGTACTCTTTATATCTTATGAAATCCTCACCCAACCAAAATATGTATATCCATGCAACTGTATATCACCATTTGAGACATATCTCAAGCCATATTTAATTGTATCACATATATATCTCAATACATGCTTTGCTAAAATCCAATGATCATGTCTTGGTTCCACCTAGAACTAGTTCAAAGTGTTTATTGAAAATAAAATGTTTGTCTTGGTATTAACAAAATACATCAGGGAACCAATCAACTTCTGGTACATGGATGGATCTACCAAATATGACTCAGAGTCTCTCAACTTCCTTAGATTAGTCACCGTGGGAGTTTCCGTAGATTGATAGTCAATCATTCCAAATTTCTGAAGGATATTGATAATATACTTTCCTTGACTGAGTAATTTCACTAGGCTTTTTCCAGACTTCTATCCCCAAATAGTAATGCATAAAACCAAGATCCTTCATATAAAATTCAGAGGACAACTCCCTATTACACTGTATAATGAGATGCTCTACACTTGTCAAAAATAAGTCATCAACATATAACAATAAAATCACATGTTTTTTTTCTTCAACCTTTATGCATAGGTTTGGTTCAACGTCACTTTTGGAGAAACCAAGTATTTTCAAGTAGCCATCAATTCGAGAATACTAGGATCTAGGTGCCTACTTAAGTCCATACAAGGATTTCTTCAATATTCAAACATGAGACTCCTTCCCATGAACCTAGAAACCTTGAGATTGTTATATGTACAATTCTTCCTCAATCAAACCATTGAGGAAAGAAATTTTTACATCCATCTGATGTAAATTCCAACCCATAGTATAAGCAATAGAAATAATAGATGTAATAGTAGTGTACCTAGAAACTAGAGCAAAAGTCTCATTATAATATTCTCCCTCTTTCTAGGAGAATCCTATAGCCATAGATCACACCTTGTTCTTGTGAATACTACCATCTATTTCATGCTTAATATTGAATATCAATTTTGAGGTCACCACTAACTTCCCTTCAGGTCTAGGAATAACCTCCCATAAATTATCCTTCATAATAGCTTGGTATTACTCCATCATCACATCCTTCCAAATTTGTTGGCTCATAGTTGGAAGGTTTATAATCAATGATATTAGTCACCAATGTTGCATATCCAGAATACCTCTTAGGTATCTTACTTTCCCTAAAGGTGCCACATGGAGTTGCATGTACTTCTTCTTCTTGCAAGCTAAATCGAAGCAAAGCTAGCCTATCCTTTATTTTGGGAACAAAAACTGGATCCATTGGTTCTCTAGGAAATCCTGATGCTTCTTGATGATCTACGAGATGTTCTCTAGAATTGGAAGGAACTAAACCCTATTCCTTGGGAGCTTCATGTTATTCATCCTCAACAAAGTCCATGGAAACTTATTTGGACTTCCAATACAAAACATTCACATTAAAGGTAATATCCATGCTCACTTCAACCGGTCATTGAACCGAAACATAAATTCTATAGACCTTTAATAACTTGATATATCCAAAAAATATTCCTTTATTTCATGAAGGCTCTAGTTTATTCTTCTTATGTTTGGGTATATGTATGTAAAATGGACAACCAAATATTCTCAAATTTCCAAACTTTTGCTTCTATTCAGTGAACACTTAATCAAGATTCTTATTTTCCAAGATTGGATGATGAATTCTATTTTGAATATGGACTACTGCCATGGATGCTTCACTGCATAAGAACATGGGAAAGTCTTGGTTATGCATCATGTCCTTAAGAGATTCTTCAAAGGACCCAATCTTTCTTTTAGAAACTCCATTTGTATTGTAAGGGACTATCAACTCCCTCTTATTCCCAAATTATTTATAGAAGGAATTAAGTTCCTTGGAAGTGTATTCTCCTCTATTGTCTAATCTCAAAATCTTGATTTTATTTCCTATCAAGTTATCTACTTCAGCCTTGAATTCTTGATTTTTTTTAAAGACTCAATCCTCGGTCTTCATGAAGTTGATCCATGTCTTGTGAGAAAATTCATCAATAAAATTTACATAATACAGTGAGCTTCCTAGATATTTCACTAGCATTGGACCACACACATTAGAATGAACTAGATTCAATATTTACTTCGGCCTACTATCACTGCTTGGAAAAGACTTATTGACATTTTTCCCAAGCGCACAAACTTTGCATACTCCTTCATTCTCCATCTAAAATTCTCAAACACCTGAAACCATTTGATTTAAAGCTGGTAGAGCTTTATAATGAAGGCGAGCATATCTTCTACGCCATAGTTCAAATGGATTGATATCATTATGCACTAATGCGTGAGCTAGTTGTTTTAAGGTTTTTACAAAATTCATTCACGAACTCCAATTACTCTAACAAAGTCTATACTTTAGCCCTTGGGCCATACAAGTACTTGAACATTGAGAAATTTTACTCTAGATCCTTTTTCTTCCAAACATGAAATAGAAGCTAAAGTATTTTTCAAACATGGTACAGATAGTATGTTGCTATACTGAATGTTTTCACCTTGTTCCAGTTGAACATATGTAGACCCAACACCTTTGACTACAAAACTGTTTTTATCTCCAAGCTCTATCTTTTGTGATGATCTCTTTTCCATCACACTTGTGAGATCGTCATGATCTTCCATCATATGTCATGAGGAACCACTATAAACTAACGATATGTCACTTATATGTGTAGTAGAACCTATAAGAACATAAAAATAGAATAAATATTTGTCACTTGGATTTACATCCTTGGGTTTCTTTGGAAGTTCATTAATGTATGTTGTGGTAGCATGCTACTTCCCCTTTATCTTTCTATCATTTGATCCTTCAACACATTGGTTTTTATAATGACCAAACTTGTTACAATGATAGCATTGAATCTTCGACATATATTTATTACCTTGAGGGGCGAGTCTTCTATCTTTAGGTCTTCTACCTTCATTTCTTCTTTGGAAGCCAAACTTCTTTCTTCCTTGAGCCTTATTGGATCACAAAAAAATTCTTGAGAGTCACCTTCTTCAGATATCTAAAACCTTCATTTTGAGATAAGTTTAGATTCTTCTTGAGTAAAGGAGTTCCATAGTTATTCAAAAGTTAGAGTATTCTATCTGACATAAATACTAGATGCAAACAAGTCCACGAGTCAGGAAAACCATTAAGTGTTATAGTCACAAGTTCTTTATGAGAAATGATTTCATCAATTGCTTGAAGTTGATATCTTAGTTGAGATATCCTCATGAAATATGAGGCCACAATATAATTTCTTTTCATTCTAACATCACAAAACTCATTCTTCAAACTCATTGCTTGAACAATTTAGTTGACGGTATACAATCCAACTAGGGAATCATACATGTTTGAAGTGTCAATATTTAAGACATATGGAATCCAATGATATTTTATAGAGTCCACAATAATACTCATGGCAGTGACATCATCCTTCTTGTATTTTTATTTCCATTCATTATATGAAGGTTCAATAACCTCGCCCTTCACAATATCCAAAATATCATTCTTTGCAAGAATGAGGTCAATCATTGTCTTCCAAGCCCTGAAATTTGTAGCTCCTTCCAACTTTTTCTTTGACTTTGTAGATGAAACCATGGTTATATATAGATTACAAATGTAGGTATCTTCAAGAGTGACATTAATTCCCTTTCCTTCACCAAATATCTGATACCATGTTTATTTTTCAAGTGAAATAGATACAAGCACTAATTTCTGAAAGTTGATGTTACTTCCAATGATGTAGATATTATTTTAACACTTCAAGTCTATCATTAAGCAATTTCACTTTAAAAATTAAACCATAAATGCACAAGGAGTATAGAGATCACAATGCACAAAGATAACATAAAATTTACCCTGGAAAAAACCACTTGGGGGAAAACCCAACAACCTTTTCCATAGATAAATTCTTCAGTTCTACAAGAGATACACCTAATTCTTCTAGTCAAATATGTTGGTCAAACTGACCAACAATACAATGGTAAGATTCTCTCAAACTTCCCTCTTGTTAAGTCTCCAATCTGCCAACCAAACTCGACCTTGTATGATCTACCTAGGCTGAAAATTTAGTTTCCTAGAAACTGCCTAGAAATTCAGCTCTTCTTCACAAAAATCTACACATGCAAAGATGCAGGAGGAGAGAGAACCACATGCGAAATCAAAGAGAGATATAAAATGTGCTTGAGATGTCGTTGTCCTTTTTCTTCTTCTCCTTCATTTGGATGCCCAATAGATAACTTGTTGTGAGTGAGATCGAGTTGTGGTTGAAGGAGGAGGTTGAGTGCCTTATATATAGACTGCTGGATGGTCGAATATGTGTCCCTTTAACTGGGGTTGACTTGACAAGTTTGGAGCCAAAAATTCAAAATTTTATTTTTTGAAATTGACATGAAGAAAATGTCTTATATCAATCATTACATGTATTTTAAGGGCTAAAATATTAATTATTAAGACTAACCATAGCTACAAAATTCAAAACTTAGGGTGGTATTCATTAATATTGGGCATACCTTGTTTGTCCACTATAGACGCATATATTGATTGCAGATTAAAAGACATGATATTTCTCATGGAAACTCCACTAAGAAGCTTACCCTTTACCCTCATTTTAAGCCTTCCTTAGACTCATAAGCATCTAAATGGATAGAATATAATGATGTTGAATCTATTCAACTCATTTTATCTTTAAAACAAATCTCACTCTTTGGTAGGGACAATAAATATGGCCTTATTTATAATATCATAATGCATTCTTAAGTCATTCTAGTATACCCTTCCCTAGGGAAAATAATAGAGAGGAAACCTCAAGAGACATACTCACTAATATTATTGGAACACCATATTGATTTAGTGTTTCTAGTGGATACCATTCTAAAAAGCCAAGGTATATTAGTTGAAATCCATCCATGAAAAAATTTAAAAATCAAATCTAAACTAGAAATATCTCAGGCAGATCAATTCATTTTTCTGGGATTATACTCATATGAAAGGAATTCATCCTTTTTTACATACCCATAATGTATACATTAGGGAGGGTGCTCAACTATTTTTGATGGCCAAAAATGATCAAAATCAACAATGAGGAGATCACCTGATTAATACCCCAATTATACCTTTATCCATTTGATATGGTGATCCAATTAATTCAAATGGGTCCAATTACCCTCACTCTCCCTGCTGACTTGTGATGTTTCTAATTACTTATCAACAAAAAACTTAATCAAACCTACCCTATTTATGCATGCTTGCAAGAGAGAAAAACTTAAGCTGAACAAGGGCTCAACCAAGCCACACTAGATTTTTTTTCCTACATTAGGAGACTTATAAAAGACGATAATTAATTATAAATCTAAATCTAAATGCAAGCTTACTCACTAATGCAGAAAAACAAAGGAAAACTACTCTAATTTGATACACATGAGATAGCTCCCAAATACCAAGTGCAAGAATTCAATAATAATGCAGATTTAACATGTTATAAATGTTCAATATCGAGCTTCTAAAGAAGTTCTAACAATTGATATTGTTATTGCAAAACATGCTCTCTTTGGAGATTTAAAACAGTGAATGATGAGCCATCAATAGTAGGAAATAGTTCACTTAATTTCAATGATAATTATATTGATTAAGATGGAAAATTTCTGAGTAAATAGTTACTCATAAATTTGTTTTAATGCAAGAACGAATCAAGAAAATTAAATAAATAATAGATCTATGTAATCATTAGATCAAATAGCTGATCCAACAAACAACCATTCTCATATTTATCATAAGTGAAAACTTTAGGGAATAATTGACACACATTTTCCATTGAAATAATAAATCATATTGGAAAATAATAGTATTTTAAATACATCGATGAACCTTGATCTTGTTCTCTTATTTTACAATAGATCTCTTCAACAATCCTCCGAATACTTTCAGCTCTACTAACAAATAAAATAGTTGCAGAAGTGTTAGATATCTTTCTCCAACATAGATTAGATTTTGAAAGGAAAACCCCAAATGCTTAGATTTAATTATTTCTCTCAATATACATAGCATTTTCCTTTTAAAAAAGTGCTAAGAGTCTTTTATTTTCATCCAAGAGGAACCCCTTCCTCATCCTCAAAACTAATATTTACAATTTACAAAAAATATTCCAAAAGGAGAGCTTTTGAAAGTGATATTTGTTCTCTAATTTTTGGGGTTGTTAAAATACATTTTCCTTCTTTTCTGCTCCCATTCTATTTCTCCAAATACCCTGGGCTTTATCCTCTTCCACTAGCCCTGTAAAATCCCTCAAAAAATATTATTAAAAACCAATTAAATTTTCATATTAAAATTGAAAATATAAAATTGTGAAATCAAATTCATAAACTAAAATTAAATAAAATAAATTAAATCAAAAGAGATCCATGCTTACGATTGCATCTTGTAAGGATTTATTTGGCACAAGAGTACAATCTCCAATGAATTTTCAACAACATAAACTTTTAGCAAATGAAATTCAAAAAACAAAGCACAAATAATTAATTTCTTGTTACAAGTTCGTAGCCTTCACTTCTACTATTTTTTTTTGACATAATAAATATTTATATTTTGTTATGCAAACATTTCCAAAATATTATCGATGATTTTAGCTTTCAAACAAGCCATCTTGGACTTCATTTGGGTGAGCAAATCTTAAGATATGCTTTTCCAAAGTTTGAGTTGCTAGAAAATGCACACTCTTAGTCAAAAAATCTAGACAATTTATGGAAGTTTTGTTAAAATTTAATTTTTTTAAATTTTAATAAATCAACCTATTAAAATATTATTTAAAAAAATTTGATTACATTAAAATAAAAAATAACAGTAATTATATATATATATATATATATATAACATAATTTATAAAAATTCAAAACAAAGGGAAGGGTTTAGATATATATTTCATAGTTCCATGTAATATGAAGGCTATATGGGAAGGAAAGTTAATGAGCAGGAGAGGAGTCGGTGGTGTCCTGTGAGGGGCGTGCGAGCCCTCCTCCCGTCCAACCCTATCGTGATATGTTTATATGGTCAACCCGAGGTTGAATATTCCTGGTAGTTAAAAAAAGAAAATTACAATTCTTTACAGGGAGCTGGGGAGTCGGGGTCATGAGATGACATTTTCTCGGTTCATAAAACATGCATTTTTTCAATCTTCCCGTTGTTATATATGTCTATATTGTTTTATTTAATATATTTTAATATTAATAATATTTAAAAATAAAAATATAATATAATTAATTATAAGTAATTAACTAAATTAATAATTATTAAAATTAATTAATTGATTATATTTAAAAAGTAGTTAAATTTAATTCACAAAATTAAACTAAATTAATTTTATTTACAATTCGCAAAATATAATAAAATACAAATTTATAAATTTTAATCCTAGGTAGTGAGATTCAACCAAACTTTGATCAAGTCTAATTTTCAAATCATAAGTCCAAATGAAGTGAAATTTGAACTGTTGGAAAGCTGGTGATGAAACACATGCAATGAAGCAATAAAAACAAAAAATTGAGAAAAATAAAAATCTCTCAAAATTAACAAAATTGAAGCATAAAAGAAGTGATTTGATCAAAATTTACATGGATGGTCCCCATAATAAGTTTGAAAAATTATGGGGGTGTTATGCCCAAAACACCTATCAAACAACTTCAACACAAAATGAATCCATCTTTGAGATGCGTAATGAAAAACAAATTACAAAAGTTGTTTGATGTGAATTTCATTTTCCCTATCTTTGACAACAAGTGTGTCTCACTATTGGTAATAATGCCCAAAAATAACAAGAAATGGCGCATATGTGTTGACTATAGAGAACATAGCAAGACTACTCTCAAAGATTACTTTCCTCTACCTTTCATTGACCATACCTTGGATACCCTAGCAAGTAAGAAGTATTTCTATTGTAACATCCATGGTGAATATTCCAAGTAATAGAAACTAATAAATTCAAAATGATAACCACGATTATGGGACACTTATTGCAAGATGAATGGTGGGAAAAAAATCCTAGTTTTGATGTTCATTTTGGTTATTATGGCTAAGGAAAATGGAAAAGGTAATGGAAAAGGATTTGGAATGGAAAAATGGCATTTTTGGTAAATTATTTATGAAAATAATGGAAATTAGGAGAAAAGGAGGGTGAAAGGTCACAGGTTGCATGTGAGGAGGAAAATGAAGGAAAAATAATGGAAAATGAAGAAAATATAGGCCACATTAATAAAAAGGCTTATGAGTATCAGTTCATGGCTTTTGGTCAGTCCAGTTTCGGAGCTCTATCTCTATTCTCTCTCTCACAATTTTCTCGGAGAATTTCAACTTTGGATCAAGAAAGGCAAGAAAGGCAAAGAGGAAGCAAATATCAAGCAAGAAAGAGCAATATCAAGCATCTATAATAGGTTTACTTGCAGGTATCGATTTGGCATCCATGGCTATGCATGTATGTTCTTGGTTCTCTCGTTGTCATTGACATAGGTTTTTCTAGGTGTGATAATGTTCTTCAGCCTTGCCTTTCCATTTCTAGATAGCCATGGTGTGATGGGGTTATCATGTTTTGGTTGAGCTGGATTTCTGGATGGATTCAAAACTAATTGAGGTGGATCTTTGAATGAAAAAAACACATGGCCTAGTGATTCTCGAATCAAACTATGGATTACGGTAAAGCCATTGGCCTAGTAACCCTTGAACCAGATTGTGGGTTGCAGTTAATCTAGGTATTGTGTGATTTGGTGGGCTTATGAATCCTCGACCGATGAATGGTGGGATATACTATAAATCCTAGAGGTGGTTGCCCTTGATCAGGCCTAGGAATCCTTGCTAGTGAATGATGGGATATATGATAAATATTGGAAGGTAATGTTTCAATTATGGCCTATTGATCCATGGATCATACTGTGGATTGCAGTAAAGCCTAGAGACTGGGAGACATAAAAATTACTCACGGTGTAGGTGGAGAAATATGGTGGAATCCATGCTTGTTTATGAACTAGTGATCCAATGAGGATTACGGTAAAGCCTGGTTCTATTGATGAGGGTGAGATGGTTTAGCCTCGGGAAGCCCTAGTTTATTTGATTGGTTTTGAGTCCTAAATTCACGCTTGGAATATGGCATGAGGGTGATTGAATGAAGAGGGATTTGGCTCAGCCAATCTATGGTCGGGTGAAATGTGGAAGTTTCAAACCTGGTTGGTTTTTGCACTCATTAATAAGAGTTCCTTTCCTTTTTATTTTATGTGTAAATGTACTGGTTCATATGTGGAATTTATGGCTGTTGCATCCTCATTATTTCTGTTGTCTATATGTTGGTTATGAATATGTTTTATGACAGAGAAAATGTAATGTTCTCATCATGTTTTGATTTGTAAATGAATGATAAATGAATATATGACCTAATTATGATAATGCAACTATTGTGATAATAGATCAATGCTTCTTAACGATTCTCAGATAAGTATAAGACCCCTATGCTCAGATATGTTATTATGACATTTAGAATTCATATTTGTGACACGTTTGACGAAATTCATATCATGGATAGTAGGGATACAATCAAGTCTTTGTTTAAGAATTTTCATTGGCATCATTGTCTCTATGTCATTTTTCATTTCTGTAAATTCCATGAAGTTCTGAGTAGTGACTAGGTCCTAGCCCTGGAAATTATCCTTAAATATTGTAGTCACTAGCATAAGACTGGAAGAAAGAGGTTGCAATCACACTCAGGCAGGCCCATGGGAGTGACTGGGGCTCTCAGTCGTATGCATGCCTTGGCAAGGGAGTGACTGTTGTGTAACCAGCTCCAAAAAGAGAAGAAAAGAGATATCAACGCCTTAGAAATGAGCCACTTCGAGGGGGCAACCTCCAATACATTACATAAATGAACAATTCTTGGATGATACAATTTACAAAACCTCCTTTCTATATAGGAGTCCATGGGGCCATAATGTAATCCTAGTGGGCCACAATGTAATCCTAGCCGACCTAACAATAATAATTTAAGGGCACAATAATAACAATATGGGGGTTACAGGGGTACAATATTAACAATAAGGGGGGCTACACTAACATAATAAGGGGCTACACTATTAATATAGGGACTTAACATGCCCCTCTCCTTCAAACAAGTGTTGTCCTCAACGCTTGATTATTTCTTGATGCTTCTGTATAAAATTCTCATCCTCCCATGTGAAATCTTCTACAGGAAAGTTCTTCCACTTGCTGAGATAATTTGAAATTGATTTTACTTGTCGATTTCTTGTTTCTGTGACCGCTTCAGAACTTCTTTCGATGTGATATTGATCTTCTGATTGTTTCATTTTATTTTGCACCAAAGTTAGGATATCCTTTGAGAGTTGGAGAAATTGTTGTTGATGCTCGATGTGATCTTCCACTAATTTATCATCCATATTTGCTATTATTTGATCCTTCAAACCATCCAACTTAGCCTCCATTTCTGCTTTTAAACCATCTATTTCATCTTCAATTGCTCTTCGTAAGATCGAAACTTGTTGCACTTGGTATCGTAATTTTGATATCTCATATTGCAATTCTTCCTCCTCACGCGTCATAGTATAGCTTTCTGAGGGCTTAATGGGTATGGAATTATTTTTTGGAGGCATAATAGAACCCATTTCTGACAAAAATTATTCAATATTCCCTTGGAATCAATTCAACTTGATTCTTCAAACAAGACTTATGCAATTCGGAAAAAATAATACACACCTTTTCCTTGCTTTGAGGAGCTCGATATTGAAATTGAATTATATCTGTAATTGAAAATCTTAAATATCTAAAATTCAGCCCTGTAGTAGCCCTCTGAAGCTTCTTTCAAATGCCACAGGTCTGATCTAATTTGGATTCCCCAAGACAAAGTTGTGTCCAATCTCTCACAATGACCTAATTATGGACTGGTTCAGTAGAGTGAACTTGTACGACTTGCCACGTGTCACTGTTTCGTCCTTTGTCTCTGAAATTGATAGCCAAGAAACTACAGTCTGTGCACTTGCGACCAATTTTTACGGCACTCAAATCCACTGCCCAGAGAGAGAATTATTGAACTTTTCCCACGATCACCTCTTTGAGATGCAATTCAGGAGCCTGAAAAAGCACTACCTTCCACAGATCATATCTCCAAAATTATTGCGAACCAAGCTCTGAAATTTTTTGACGAATTTCCCCAAGATTTCAGCTTCGCACCATACGAATTTCAGATTCTGAACCTTCGTAGAAAAACATTTATAGCGAAAATGCCACGATGACCTGTTTAGGAGCTTGAAAAAAGACCTAACTTCCACAGATGATATCTCCGAAAATATTGCGAACTAAGCTCTGAAATTTTTAGACAATCTTCCTCAGGATTTCAGCTTCGCACCCTAAAATTTCAGCTTCGAAACTTCGTAGAAAAAGTTATATGAAAAATGCCACGATGACCTCGTTTAGTTGAATGAGCTTCGAACAAATACCTATGGTCCACAGATGATATCTCCGGAATATTGCGAACCAAGCCAGAACTGGATTAGACAATCTTCCTCAGGATTTCAGCTTGCACCCTAAAAATTTCAGCTTTCCCGAAACTTCGCAAAAAAGAGAAGAAAATGCCACGATGACCTGTTTGGAGCAGCGAAACCCTAGAATCCCAAAGCTCTGATACCAAATGTTGTGTAACCAGATCCAAAGAGAGAAGAAAAGAGATATTCACGCCTTAGAAATGAGCCACTTCGAGGGGGCAACCTCCAATACATTACATGAATGAACAATTCTTGGATGATACAATTTACAAAACCTCCTTTCTATATATAGGAGTCCATGGGGCCATAATGTAATCCTAGTGGCCACAATGTAATCCTAGCCGACCTAACAATAATAATGTAAGGGCACAATAATAACAATATGGGGGTTACAGGGGTACAATAATAACAATAAGGGGGGCTACACTAACATAATAAGGGGCTACACTATTAATATAGGGACTTAACAGCGACTGGGGGTTTAATTCCTTGAAATGTTGAGTTCCCTCAGGGGTTGGTCACTTGGAAGGGTGGGTTAGCTTCTGAAGGTTCTGTAGGATGTATAGAAGGTCAAATTGGTTGTGTTGTGTCAGTTCCATTTCCTTAACTGTACATGGGGAGTTGAATCATATCATAGTAGCCTCTTGTCACATTTTTACCCCAACAGACCAGTTAACTTGGGTAAATTTGGGAGGAGGGAGTTACACCTATTTTCTTGATGGATTCAATGACTATAATCATATTTAAATTTCCCTTGAAGAATAGGAGAATATTGATTTCACCTACCCATGGGGAATGTTTAGTTAATTTAATGTTCTTTAATTACAAGCATGAATTATCGACTGGAGTCAGTAAACTGATGAAGTGCAAGTGCACCATATGTGATAGAAGTCTTTTGTCGTTTAAAGTGAGATTGAATTTTTAAAGTTTTTGTTATAAATTTTTAACTTTATGGATCAGTGCTAAATTCCTATGGATTAGTGATGTTGTTAAAGAAATTCTATCATCTAAGTTAAACATTATTTCTATGGTTAATTTCCATTGAATTGAGTTTTAAGAATAGTTTAGCGATGACTCTTTTCAAAATATATAATCAATTATTTTTTTATCAAGTTGATTTTGGAATTTTATGCTGCAGCAATAATAAAAACAATTCTTCAAAAAGCATGGAATATGATACAGTTCTAGTCTTGTGAAAACATGAAAGTCTAAATACTATGAAATAGAATTAAACTAAATTATATTGAAAATTCTAGTCTGAAATAGAAATTAAAAAGAGTTGAACTAAACTACATATAACATAATGAATTCAAGAAAATGTTCTACAAAATAACACAATAAAAAATGCCGAACTATTGAAAAGTAATAATCAGAAATAAGGCAGGAATACAAAGCATTAACCGAATCATGAAAATAGCAATGCAGTTGAGATGCATAAAAGAATGAAAGTAAAAATGACATGGTATTCTTGTAGGGGCCCTCCACAATGCAATAGGTTCTGAACTCTATCAACGCATTAAATTCCATGAAAGGAAACTTTAGATTAATAGAAAATATTCAAACAAAATGTTCAGGAAATGAAAGTTTTGCGCACCCCAATTACATAGTTTTCTTATGTTTTTATAGGGTGTGTTCAACTATATGAGAATTCTAAGCCTATGGATATTCTATTATAATCCTTATACAACTTAAAATAAAAAATGAGATATCGTTTATCTGTCGATTTTCTATTGAAAAAGAAAATCGACATAGTCGTGTTATTTCTATACTCTGTTCCTGGATAATGCAACGTGTTGACTGCTATCTTTGAGTGAAAGAGTGTGCGATATTGTTGATGAATAGGCTCGGGTAAGTAGAAGGAAATCCATCAGGGGATTATCCTTTATCCATCCATGTACTCCTTCACTGTTTTGATGCACCAGAACCCTGCTAACAATGAAGGCTGTTGCAAATATGTGAAATGGCTGCAGAATTGTATTAATCCTATAGCTGAATGTAATATTTAATGAAACAATAAGGCATATTAATAAATATGAATAATATGACACACATATACTTTACCTTGCCAAAATCATGTGTTTTTTTTTCTTATTAGGTTGATAGTGATAAGAAAAGAAGGAAAATATGATGCAAAAAGGGTGTCGAAACAAAACAATTCTGAGAGTCTACATTCCCCCATACTAAAGGATTTGTATGTCCTCATACAACCACAAAATTTTGTCATTTTATGTTTAGTCGCTGCATATCCTTAGATACTTCTGCCAGCACATCCAATTTCATCCTTTTTACCCTTTTTCCTGTTACAACCATCCTTGGTTTCTTCATGAGGATTTTGTATTTCATATTAATGATTTTTCTCTTCATGGATCTATTTGCTTCCTTTAATTTCTTGTTCTTTTTGTACCACAGACTCAAATGTAAGAGGAGATGATCACTTTTGGAAATTTGAACTTCATTATGCGATTTTAGAGATTGATTTTCACTTTTAATATACCTATTTAATGTCTCCAGTTCGAAGATTTCATTTCTGAGGACATCGAGAATTGGAGGTTATTGTGGTTCATTAAACTGGTCTTTCTCTTTATTTATATTTTGAACTCATTTATTGGCTGCTTCTCTTTTCTCAAGTGATTCTATGTAGTCATAAATCTCCCGCTGTACTAGATCAATACCTATGCTTTGTTCTGGACTTCGAGGCAGTGAAGTGTAGGTAGCTAGTGATGCCCTTGGGGAATTTTCCATGATTCAATCAACCTCCAAATCAATGTGTTCTACATCCTTTGAGGACACTTCCTTCCCTATCTTAAGCCTGGTACTTCTTCTTAGTCCCGTAACAGGGGTTTTTGGGGTTTTGGGCTTCTCTTTTTGAGACTAAACTTCTGCTTTGTTGTTGGATTTCTTTCTTCTAACATCCTTTGTATCCATTTTCTTTAAAATTTATGCAATTGGAATGTCATCCTCTGACAAATATTGTTACTGCCATGGCTCTTGTTCCATTGGTGTCTCCATTTTTCTTTTCTTCTGAGTTCTGCTATTACTTGGTTGTTTAATTGTTTCCTCTTCAAAGTGATTTCTAACTAAAAAGGCTTCCCATGTATCCCCTATACTTTGAAGATGGAATTCAACAAGTATTTTTACTAGCCCATGATGGTACATTGTGTTTTCTATGAACTGAATTATCCTTTTGACATTCCCTGACATCTTCTTAAGGATATTTAATAAGAAATATGGAAGGTTCATTTCATATTCATTAAGAAAATTCATCAACAATATTATATGGTAGAAAAGCACACAACATAATCGTCCTTTACATGTAACAAATTTTTGGATGATTAAGAGAAAATTCCTCCACTTAATTTTTAATGTAGAACCAGGAATGCCTTTCCTAAAGACAATAATGTTCATGCTTGGTTTCTTCAAGAAAATCCTCCAATCATTTGCTTTTATACCTTTGTTCTTGAACAAGTTTTCTCCTATACGCGACAATCTAGTGGCTTCTACAATCAGGGATTATGTCATGGTGAATTTGATGTCCCCTATCTCTGCTTCTATGCCATAGAAAGCCCTTGCAAAAGTCTTGGTGACTTCTTTGTGAAAACCATCAAATTTCTCCATAAATTCCAGCCATTATGATTTCTATAGTAATTCTCTTGTCTGTGGACATCCTTCTAAAAATTTCTTTGCTGTTGGCTCTGTTCGGACAATTACACCCATGATTGGAAAATGTTTTTGCTTCCATAAATTGTTTTGTTGATAGGGTAATGGATTTGGTAGGGTTTGCTTCAGAAATGGCAGATGGTGACGAAAGGATGAGAGGGTAAGTAGGTATGAGATGGAGGTATAAGTGAGTGAACTTAGAATATTGGGCGAAGTCTATTTATAGATCGTTAATCTAAAAATAGGTGCATGTCGATTATTATTACCCCTTAATAATAATCCAAAAATAAATATCAACTTGTTCTCTTGGAGCACTTTATTTCAGTGAATAGATTTGGAAAATTAGTGGGCTGAAGGAATTACGTAATTCCTAGGGTTGGTTAGTGACTCATGCATGGAGGACTCAGTTAGAATTGAAGTGAAAAAGTTATGACAGAGTTGGAAGAGTAGTTATGGTAGTTGTTATTCATTTTAACTCAGTTAAGTGAGTTAAACTCAGTTGAGCTAGTTGTATCTATCAGTATTAATCAATTTCTATATTGTATCATAGTTGTGTTAATCACTGGAGATTGAAATTGTGAAGCAGTGCTAAGTTTTGTGTTGGTGGACAATTCGAATTTGCTGCAGAAATTTCTTGGTGCGACAGTTGAGTATTAATTGAAATGTCTTTCAATGGGTTACGATTGGAGTATTCCCTTGAGGGTAGCTTGAATTGCATAGCCTGGAAGGATAGGATGGAGGTGGTGCTTGAAGATAATGGACTGAAGGAGTTCATCGATAGCGATGTTCCTAAGCCTACTTCTAGTGATGTTGCAGTAGTTGACACATGACAAAGGTAGCGAAGACAAGAAGAATTATTTTGGAAGGTGTGAAAGACCATATTGTGTCAAGCCTTCATGGGAAATCCACTAAATTTGCAATGTGGAAGACTTTGACATATCTTTTCCAAAAAAACAGCGACCATAGGAAGTTGGCGCTGAACGATAAGCTCAGAAAAATCAAAATGGAGAAGGGCGACAATATTGCAAAATATCTCACGAAGTTTGTCCAATGTAGGGATGAGATGGGGAGTGTGGGAATTACAATTGTGGATGATGAATTGGTGAGATTGGCTGTCTTTGGGCTTCCGAAGAGTTGGCACAGCTACGAATACCCTGTTAATGGACAGGAGAAACTTGCCAGATTGGGAGTGACTTTGGTCGGATCTTATGTAGGAGGAGATAAGGTGGAATACCAGGGATGGATCTTCATCAAAGAATGATGATGAAGAGAATTGCGCTTTGGCTGCCAAAGAAAGGAGAGGGAAGGGGAAGAAATCCCATACAAAATCCGAGGCTAAAGGCAAGAAGCTAGATTTGTCCAAAGTGAAGTGTTTTCACTGTCATGAACATGTGCATCTCGCCACTAACTTCATAAAAAAAAAGAAGCACAAGAAGGCTGCTGGAGCTGCAGCAGGTGAGGCCCGAGCCTCGCAATTTGAAATTGATTTCTCTTTGATCGCATGCTTGGTTTAAAGAATAATGGGATCGGTGTGGTATCTTGATAGTGGTACTTCCTTCCATATGACGAGAGACAAGGAGTTGTTTAGTGACTTGGAGGAGAAGGATCTCCAAATGCATATAGAGATGGGCGACGATGGTAGATACAGTGTGACCAACATTGGAACCATTACCTTTGAGAGGGATTCAAGTAAACCATTTCTGTTGAAAGATGTTATGCATGTTCCAGGTCTAAATAAGAACTTGGTCTCAGTCGCAATGTTGGAGGACAGAGGTTATGATGTTGTTTTCGAGGGAAAATATTTCCTGTGACATTAAACAACGGGTAAAACCAAGAGGATAGGGATTCGAGTTAAGAATCTCTACAAGTTGGAGGTATATGGTTGCACTACAATGATGGGAAAAGTAGAAGAAGTGGTGAGCCGGGATGAGGGTGAATTATGGCACAAGAGATTGGGCCATCTTCACCATGGCGCCTTGAAGATTTTGCAACAGATTTATACTGGACTTCCCAAGAGTACTCTTGTGCAGTCAGAACAGTGCAAGGGATGTACTATGGTTAAGTTTGTGAAGACCACCTTTCAAGAGAAGGAGAACCATGCTTCGGTGATCCTGGAGAGAATTCACACAGACGTGTGTGGACCTTTCTCGATTGCTTCAACAACAAAACACAGGTATTATGTTATATTTGTTGATGCATATTCTCGTAGATGCTGGATCTTCTTCATGCAGAATAAGAGCAAAAAATTCTCAAATTTTTGTGAGTTTAAAGCATTGATTGAGAAGGAGTTGGGGAAGCAAGTGAAGGCTCTACGGAGCGATAATGGTGGTGAATATATCTTGAACGAATTCAAAGACTTCTGTAGCAAAAAAGGAATTCAAAGAAAAATCATAGCTCCACATAACCCACAACAGAATGGTGTCATGGAGAGGAAGAACATAACGATTGTGGGTGCTGCACGAGCTATTCTGCATGACTAGGGCCTACCGATGCACTTGTGGGCGGAAGCATGTAACACTGCGGTTTATGTGCAAAACCGTTGTCCTCATAGAGTACTTGGCATGATTACAAATGAAGAAGTTTTTCTTGGTAAGAAGCCTGATATTTCTCATTTGAAGATTTTTGGCTCATCTGTTTATATTCATGTGACAAAAGGACGCCAGGAAGAAGCTAGAGCCGACTGCAGAAGTTGGGATATTTGTGGGGTACATAGAAACACCCCATAATTATCGTCTATATTTTCCAAACATTCGAATGAATGTGGTGTGAAGGGATATAAAATTCAATGAGGTGAAAGTCGTGAAGTTGTCGCTTGAGAGGGAGCTACACTTGCATGCAGTGGAGGAGCTACTTGTTCCCAAAGATGACCCTCTAGATGTGGATCAGCTACAGGAGGAGATTCATGGAATGGAGGAGTCCACTCATGCAGAACTAAACATCAAAACATGTAGAAAATGTACCATAGAAGCAGAGAGTTTTAAGCTTGATGCATCAGAGAATGTAGGAGTCCCTACATCACAACGCAGACAGAGACAACCACCTGACTGATTTACTGGATACATGGCTCTTATGAGAAAGTGTATCGTGAAAGAGCCATCTTATTTTGAAGAAGCAATGTAGGAGCCCACATAGGTAGATGCCATGGTGGAGTATGACTCCATTTTCAGAAAAAATGCTTGGGATATTGTTCCGAGGACGGTGGGTAAATCAGTGGTAGGTTCAAGATGGATCTACAAGGTAAAACAAGCTGTTGATGGGAGCGTCGAGAAGTATAAGGCAAGATTTTTTTTCCCGGGGCTTCTCATAGATTGAGGGGATTGATTACGAAGAAACCTTTGCACCTGTCACACGATATTCTTCCATAAGGACCATCCTTGCTCTCTCAGCGCAGATGGGTTGGCACATTCATCAAATGGATGTGAAGATTGTGATCCGTAATGGGATCATTGAGGAAGAGGTGTACATTGAGCAACTTGAAGGGTTTGAGATCTTCAGCAGCGAGTAGCAGATGGAACTTGACACAATGCTTCCAGATAATGTCCACGCAGACCCCATCGCAAGTACAAATCCAATGAATAATGAAACCGATAGTTTCAAAAATTCTGTCAGAAATGTCGACATCTCTTCACCAGAGAATACCCACTCCATCATCTCCAATCCGCCCTTGAACACCGCCTCTGTCTCTTTTATCTCTCGACCTGGAGACCTCACCTCTTGACATGTAAAGCACGCAACTGAACCTATCATCTTCCCCATGATCTCTCTCCCACACCCTAGCAACTCACACAATGAAATCGTTAACCCATCCCTCAGCAACCCGAACAATACAGAATTAAACAATCCCACTGTGGTAAATCTGTCCAGTGTTAGCTTAGACCGAGCTGCCTTATCCCTCCTTCATAAGGGTCTAAACTTTGCCATTGCCCCTAATAAAATTCTCGTTAACACTATAATTGGAAACATACGCCATAAGAGATATTAATCTTATCGAAGTCAAAGAAATAAGACAAGAAACTGTTAAAATCCTTAAAAACTCCAAGCCACCTCCGTGTAACTTATCCAAAGAAGAAAAACTTGCTCTAAAAAAGCTAAAAAATAATAAAAATATAATTATCTTAAAATCAGATAAAGGTAATGCAATGGTAGTAATGGACAGATCTGAATATGATAAGAAAATGGAAGATCACCTAAACAACAGTGGTTGCTACAGAATTTTAAATAAAGATCCTAGTGCTAAAATTCTTAAGGAAGTAACCAAAAAAATAAAAGATTCTTCTCTTGACACCATCATAAAAAAGAGAATCACCCCTTCTAGCTCCATCACCCCTAGAATATATGGTGCTCCCAAAATTCATAAAGTAGGCATCCCCCTAAGACCCATAGTCAACACCATTGGTTCACCTACCTACCTCCTTGCTCAATACCTTGCCAAAAAGCTTCGCCCCCTTGTTGGAAACACCTCGTCACATATCAAAGACTCTGCATCCTTTGTTCAATGGTCCAAAAACCTTGACATGCAAGACGAGGATCTCATGGTAAGTTTTGACATTGTCTCCCTCTACACTACGATTCCTATACATGAAGCCATAAACATCTTGAAAACTATCACAGATAGTGAGACAGTAGACCTCCTAAAATTGTGAGTAAAATCATCTTTCTTCAGCTTCAATGGAATTATTTATGAGAAAACTCATGGGGTAGCTATGGGCTCACATTTATCTCCTATTATTGCCAACATATACATGGAACATTTTGAACAAATAGCCCTCAAATCCTTTCCATTCACCCTTGAAGAATGGAAAATATATGTAGATGATATTTTTGCAAAATGGACCCATGGTATATTGAAATTAAATGATTTCTTAGCTCACATTAATAGTCTCTCGAGTCACATCAAATTTACCATTGAGATTGAAAAAGATAACCAATTACCTTTCCTAGACATCCTTTTAAGAAAAAAAGAAGGAAAAATTAGCACCAAAGTTTATAGAAAGAAGACACATATAGATAGATACCTTCATGCTGACTCACATCACCACCCTAATAAAAAAATTGGCATTATCAAAACCCTAACAACTAGGGCATCCATAATTTCAGACTCTCACCACCTAGAACGAGAGATAAATCATCTCCGCCATGTCTTTCAACATAATGGATATAATAAAAATGTCATCAACAAAACCATTCACCAAAACCTTAATAAAATTAAACTAAAAAGAGCCTTTGACATCCCTAAAAACTCTTTACGTTACATAAAAGGAACAACTGATAAAATCTCTAGAATACTTAGCAGTCATAACATTAAGATTGCCTTCACTCCCCCTAATACTATTTTAAATATGGTAGACTCCGCTAAGGACCCTATAAATCCTAGGCTACAAAAAGGATTTTATATCATACCTTGCTCCTATGGTAAAGAATACATTGGTGAAACAGGTAGATCCCTTAGCATTAGACTGAAAGAACATGCTGCTGACTTATCGCGGAACAGAACGGCCAAATCCGCCTTAGCAGAGCATGCCTTCTCATCCTCACATTACATACGAATGGAGGATGCCAAACTTGTCTCTAAAGAGGACCACTACCTAAAAAGAAAAATCAAAGAGGCCATAGAAATTGAAGAAAGAAAAAACAACATAAATCGGGATGATGGACTTATCATTAGCAATACTTGGAAACCATTAATACATCAAACCTCTTATGACAGTAAAACTAATAATAACATAGTACAAATGCATTAAGTTATAATAAATTAAAAAAGAAAAGAAAAGAAAAGAAAATAAATAAATAAATAAATAATAAAAAATATATAAATAAATAGATAAATACAACAAATAAAATTAAAATAAACAATAAATAATTCCTACCTCATTTAATTATTTTTAATTCAGTAAAGTTTAACTTGTCTTAATACATTATGATTATAAAAAATAAATAAAAATAAATAAAAATAAAATAAAATATAAAATAAATAAATTAGATAAATAATTGACCAATTAATTAATTATATTATATAATAATAATAATAATAATAAAATAAAAATAAAAAAATAAAAAATAAAAATAAAAATAATAAATAGAAAATCAAATAAAAAATGAAACAAAATAAAATAAAATAATTGATTAATTAATTATATAAATTAATTTAAATAATACATAGCTCTAATAAATATAATACACAATTTTGAATAATTTAAATTATAATTAAATTATATTATATTTTAAATTAAAATCATCGTCCATCTAAACCGACCTTAATAAACTCCTCATAATTCACTATTTATACATCTACTCATTTTCTCTAATCCTCCCAACTTTTCGAAGAATATTTGGCGTCTACCCCTGATGATGGACTCACTTAGGAAGTCTGAAACGTTGGGTTATTAATAAAACTCAGAAACAGGTTATTCCTCTCTTTTGAAATATATTTCACTTGTATGGATTCTCTTTTCAAAAACATTCAATCCTACCATGGAAGGGATTTGATGGACAACACCACCCTCTTTGAAAAATTGAGATTTTGTAAGGCTAAACTCCTTTCAAACCTATCTTTTTAAAAAATTATAGAGATTGTAACCTTACTCCTAATTTTTCCAATTGTAAACATCCTCTCAATCATGGCCGCAACCTGCTATTCTTCAAAAAACTGAGCGAACCCTTAATTAAATCCCAAATAAAAATCACCAGATTTCCCCTTATCAAAATCTCTCAGGAACTAATGGGCTTACATCTCTTGTTGGCCTCGGCACTACGTTTTAACTTGTGGCATTCTTTAGATGCACTCACCTTTATAAAAGCTGATCGATGGCATTCCATAGACATGGTGAAGAAGGACAAAAAAATCTTGCGTTTATCTCATTCCTTACATCACACTATGCCGTCCCTATCTGGCTGCTTCTTTGGTGAAATATGCAATCAGAACTCTCCTCATGCTAACTCGCAGACTGTTTCTAGTCACCTTCGTGTACAGAATCATAACAATGTCGACTTGAGGAATTCTGAGGTCTTGAGCCCGCAAGTGGCTGTCCCTCCCTCGTAGATAGAACCTGACACAACGTTTCAAGGTAATATCATAGATGCCACAAGTTATTTAGATGCCCTCACCTCGATGAAGAAGGACAAATCGCGTTTATCTCAACGCACAGTGTCGTCCCTCTCTGGCTGCTTCTCTGGTGAAATCTGCAATCAGCAGTCTCCTCACGCTAGCTCACAGACTGTTTCTATTCACCTCCGCGTGCAGAATGAACACAACAATGTCAACTTGTTAAATTTCGAGGTCTTGGACCCACACGTGACTATCCCTCCTTCGCAGATGGAACTTGACACAGCGCTTCCAGATAATGTCCACGCATAACCCATTGCAAGTACAAATCCGATGAAGAATGCAATCAATAGTTTCAACAATTCTTTTAGAAATGTCGACATCTCTTCACGAGAGAATACCCGCTCCATCATCTCCAATCTGCCCTTTAACATCACCTCTGTCTCTTTTATCTCTTGACCCGGAGACCTAACCTCTCGACATGTAAAGCACGCAACTGAACCTATCGTCTTCCCCATGATATCTCTCCCACAACCTAGCAACTCACACAATGAAATCGTTAACCCATCCCTCAGCAACCCAAAAAATACGGAATTAAACAATCCCACTCTGGTAAATCTGTCCAGCGTTAGCTTAGACCGAGCTGCCTTATCCCTCCTTCATAAGTGTCTAAACTTTGCCATTGCCCCTAATAAAATTCTCGTTGACAATATAATTAGCAACATAGAAATCGCCATAAGAGATCTTAATCTTATCGAAGCCGAAGAAATAAGACAAGAAACTGTTAAAATCCTTAAAAATGCCAAGCCACCTCCATGTAACTTATCCAAAGAAGAAAAACTTGCTCTAAAAAACCTAAAAAATAATAAAAATATAATTATCTTAAAATCAGATAAAGGTAATGCAATGGT
The DNA here is from genome assembly GCA_034641835.2 of Pinus albicaulis. NCBI lineage: Eukaryota > Viridiplantae > Streptophyta > Pinopsida > Pinales > Pinaceae > Pinus > Pinus albicaulis. Next base: position 631,903,328 of record CM076574.1, on the reverse strand, counting down.
AGTAATGGACGGATCTGAATATGATAAGAAAATGGAAGATCACCTAAACAACAGTGGTTGCTACAGAATTTTTAATAAAGATCCTAGTGCTAAAATGCTTAAGGAAGTAACCAAAAAAATAAAATATTCTTCTCTTGACACCATCATAAAAAAGAGAATCACCCCTAGAATATATGGTGCTCCCAAAATTCATAAAGTAGGCATCCCCCTAAGACCCATAGTCAACACCATTGGTTCACCTACCTACCTCCTTGCTCAATACCTTGCCAAAAAGCTTCGCCCCCTTGCTGGAAACACCTCGTCACATATCAAAGACTATGCATCCTTTGTTCAATGGTTCAAAAACCTTGACATGCAAGACGAGAATCTCATGGTAAGTTTTTACATTGTCTCCCTCTACACTATGATTCCTATAGATGAAGCCATACACATCTTGAAAACTATCACAGATAACGAGACAACAGACCTCCTAAAATTGTGTGTAAAATCATCTTTCTTCAGCTTCAATGGAATTATGTATGAGAAAAATCATGGGGTATCTATGGGCTCACCTTTATCTGCTATTATTGCCAACATATACATGGAACATTTTGAACAAATAGCCCTCAAATCCTTTCCATTCACCCCTGAAGAATGGAAAAGATATGTAGATGATATTTTTGCAAAATGGACCCATGGTATATTGAAATTAAATGATTTCTTAGCTCACATTAATAGTCTCTCGAGTCACATCAAATTTACCATTGAAATTGAAAAAGATAACCAATTACCTTTCCTAGACATCCTTTTAAGAAAAAAAGAAGGAAAACTTAGCACCAAAGTTTATAGAAAGAAGACACACACAGATAGATACCTTCATGCTGACTCACATTACCACCCTAATCAAAAAATTGGCATCATCAAAACCCTAACAACTAGGGCATCCAGAATTTCAGACTCTCACCACCTAGAACAAGAGCTAAATCATCTCCGCCATGTCTTTCAACATAATGGATATAATAAAAATGTCATCAACAAAACCATTCACCAAACCCTTAATAAAAGTAAACTAAAAAGAGCCTTTGACATCCCTAAAATCTCTTTACCTTACATAAAAGGAACAACTGATAAAATCTCCAAAATACTTAGCAGTCATAACATTAAGATTGCCTTCACTCCCCCTAATACTACTTTAAATATGGTAGACTCTGCTAAGGAACCTATAAATCCTAGGCTACAAAAAGGAGTTTATATCATACCTTGCTCCTGTGGTAAAGAATACATTGGTGAAATAGATAGATCCCTTAGCATTAGACTGAAAGAACATGCTGCTGACTTATCTCAGAATAGAACGGCCAAATCTGCCTTAGCAGAGCATGCCTTCTCATCCTCACATTACATACGAATGGAGGATGCCAAATTTGTCTCTAAAGAGGACCACTACCTAAAAAGAAAAATCAAAGAGGCCATAGAAATTGAAAAATGAAAAAACAACATAAATCAGGATGATGGACTTATCATTAGCAATACTTGGAAACCATTAATACATCAAACCTCTTATGACAGTAAAACTAATAATAAAATAATACAAATGCATTAAGTTATATAAAAAAAAATAAAAAAAATTAGAAAATAGAAAATAAAATAAATAAATAAATAAATAAAAAATAAAAAATATATAAATAAATAGATAAATACAACAAATAAAATTAAAATAAATAATAAATAATTCCTACCTCATTTAATTATTTTTAATTCAGTAAAGTTTAACTTGTCTTAATACATTATAATTAAAAAAATAAAATAAAATAAATAAACTAAAATAAAATATAAAATAAATAAATTAGATAAATAATTGACCAATTAATTAATTATATTATAAAAATAAATAATAATAATAATAACAATAATAATAATTAAAAAAAATAAAAAAAATAAAAAATGAAATGAAATAAAATAAAATAAAATAAAACAATTGATTAATTAATGATATAAATTAATTTAAATAATACATAAATCTAATAAATATAATACACAATTTTGAATAATTTAAATTATAATTAAATTATATTACATTTTAAATTAAAATCATCGTCCATCTAAACCAACCTTAATAAACTCCTCATAATTCACTATTTATACATCTACTCATTTGCCCTAATCCTTCCAACTTTTCAAAGAATATTTGGCATCTACCCTTGATGATGGACTCACTTAGGAAGTCTGAAACGTTGGGTTATTAAAAAAACTCAGAAACAGGTTATTCCTCTCTTTTGAGTAGCATGTGTGCAGACTCAAAAGAGCGTTTTATGGGCTGAAGCAAGCACCACGTGCTTGGTACACACGGATCAACAACTATTTCATTGGACTTGGCTTCACCAAGTGTCAGGCAGATGAAAACCTATACCAAATTGTGGTGGAGGGTAAGCTTTTAATCATTGTTCTTTATGTTGATGATTTAATACTAACAGGTGATGAGTAGTTGATACACTCATGCAAGGCATATCTTGCAAAGGAGTTTGAGATGAAGGATTTGGGCCTCCTTCATTATTTCCTTGCATTGGAAATATGGCAGTGAGAAGGTGAACTGTTTGTGTCTCAAGGAAAGTATGCTCAGGAGATACTTGGTACTTGGTAAGTTTCACATGGAGGACTGCAAGCCCATGGATACTCCTCTTCCAGGAAATTGGAGGAAAGAGGATGCTACATCGACAAAGGTAGTGGATGCCACTGTTTATCGACAATTGGTGGGTTTTCTCATGTATTTAGTTAATACAAGACCTAACATATGCTATGTGGTGAAACAACTTAGTCAAACTATGGTTAAGCCTACCAAGCTCTTTTGGAAGGTAGGCAAGCATGTTCTGAAGTATCTCAGGTGCACATCTGAGTATGGCTTATGGTACAGACAGATGGATGAGGTGAAGTTGCATGGCTTCATGAATGCAGATTGGGCAGGAAGCCCAACGGATAGAAAGAGCACATAAGGATGGGTTTTCAGTATCATATCTATAGTAGTTTCTTGGTACATCCGAAAACAAAGATCCGTGGCACTCAGTTCAGCGGAAGCAGAATACATGGCACTAAGTCAAGTTGCATGTGAAGCTATCTAGATGAGGAAGATCCTGGTCGGTTTGTTCGGTTCTCATTAAGATCCTATAGTGATACATTGTGATAATCAGAGTTGCATTAAACTCTCGATTAATCCCATGTTTCATGATATATCTAAGCATATTGATATCTGGTATCATCATATCATAGATTGTGTGCAGCGGAAGATCATGTTGCTTCAGTACATTCCTACGGAAGATCAAGATGCAGATATTCTGACGAAAGCGCTCAGTAGGAGAAAATTCGAATACCATAGAGGCAGGATCAGGGTAAGGATAATCCCTAACTTGTAGAGAGGGAGTGTTGAGATTCAACAGGATGATAAGCTTAGTGAAAAGTAAGCACCTTCACTAAGTGGAGCCCGCAGACTATTTTTAGGTGTATGTCTATTTTTAGACATGGTGAGCATATTCTATAAGTTGTAGTATGCTATTTGTAGATGGTTGATCAAATGTGAAAAATAGATGAAATTCTATTTTTAGAATATTGGGCGAAGTCTATTTATAGATTGTCAATCTAAAAATAGGTGCATGTCGATTATTATTAGCCCTTAATAATAATCCGATAATAAATATCAACTTATTCTCTTGGAGCACTTTATTTCAGTGAATAGATTTGGAAAATCAGTGGGCTGAAGGAATTACGCAATTCTTAGGGTTGGTTGGTGACTCATGCATGGAGGAATCAGTTAGAACTGAAGTGGCAAAGTTATGACAGAGTTGAAAGAGTAGTTATGGGAGTTGTTATTCCGTTTAACTCAGTTAAGTGAGTTAAACTCAGTTTATCTAGTTGTATCTAGTATAACTGAATGATACACTAGTGAGGGTTTAGTGAATTAATTAGTTAATTAATTCACAACTAATAACTCACTAACAACTAAACAAATACAGCTTCTAACTACTTGCATGTCAGTTCCAGTGGAGACCCAGTGGAGAGATAGGTGAAAGGGTGAGATGGACTATCTGTTGTGACTATAGTGATGCATTCAATGCATCTGACACACTTTGGAGATGCCGATGAGGATTGCGTAGTCAAGGAAAGGCCAATTCAAATTCATTCAGGGGTCTTCTTTAGCAGGGATTACACAGTGGAGGCAGGTTGTTAGGAGGCAAGAAATTGGTGCATAGATATGCAAATTTCTGCATGATAGTGTGTAATGATTTTTTATTTTACTGAGAACTTGATGTACTAATATTTGTATGATATTATTACATGATCCATTGATATACATGATATATGATAGTTGGGGTTTTTAGCTTTAATATTTCCCGTTAAACAACTATGTTTATGTGCGATTGATTTTCTTCACATGTGTTTGAAATTGGTGATTGAATTTCTGCAAAATTAATAGTGGAAGGATTTTGTATTTAACATAATATTAATTTGTTAGATCAGGAGAATCCGGTAATACTGTCAGTATTAATAAATTTCTACAGAGGGGTATATTAAGAAACAGAAACAACAATTGGAGGATTTGTTACAAACATACAAGGATGTGTTTTGAGAGCTTAAAGAGTTACCACCTAAGAAAGAAGTGGAGCACGAGATCCAACTATTGCTAGATTCCCCATTGTCGAATATTGAGCTATATAGGCAGTCTGTTATAGAAGAAAGTGAGGTGAATAAATAGTTGCAACAATTGCTGAAACATGGTGTCATTCGACTGAGTACATCACCATGTGGGTCACCCATCATCATTGCGCTAAATAAGGATGAAACTTTCCAAATGTGTATAGATTACAAGGCATCCCATGTATTATGTTATATATACATGGGATGAAAATATGGTATATTTAAAACATTTTTACAACATATAAATCTACACTTCTACAAGAAAGTCCCCATTTGAGACTTGTTTTGGATATTTTCCACCTTCACCTTTGGATTTTGTGGGGATCAAGGAGGAGTGAGGGAAGATATTACAAGAGATGCTTTGAGGGATGAAAAAATTATATAGAAGATCAGACAGATCCATCTATAGATACAAGACACATTGCAAAAGTCGTAGGAGAAGTATAAGTCCAGGAATGATTAACATATAATAGAGAAATCATTCAAGGCGGGAGACAAATTAGGGCTATAGTTGAACAGGGAGAGGCTATAGGGGATTGGTAAGAAAATCAAGGATTTGAGGTACAACCCCTTTTGGATATTGGAAAAGGTGGGAAATAATTCCTATCGACTAAGTCTACAACCATATATGTGCATTTATTCAATTGTGAATGTAGAGAATTTGAAATTCCATGAGCCTTCCATGGTAGATTAGGAAGAGGAACAATTCATACCTTATGTGGAGGATTTTTCACCGGAAGCTGAGGAAAAGTTGAAAAAATATACTATTTTGCAGAAGATCTCTAAAAATACAAGACATGGGCAACATTACCTTTGGAATATTGGGTTGGAATTTGGTTGAAGGGACAACTTCCAGGCAAAGCTAAATGGTACACCAGAGAGAAGGTGGAGGGAAAAATTCCTCACCTCATTAAGTAGATGCTTTTTGGGACCAAAAGCCTCATAAAATGGGGAGGTGTGATCTGTATTGGATCATTATATTTTTTTTCATCCATCTCGATGCATTTGGAGTGGAAAAAGTGGAGGAATCAACTCACGGGACCCAGTTTGGCGAAATAGGGTTTGAAACCTTCCAAGATAATTTTGATGCATCAAACTATTTTTGGTTGGGGTACAAATTTGATGCCATAGCGCCACACCTTTTCATACTATTCTACACACACATATATTTCCAATGGCGCAAGAAGTGTGTTCATCAGAGTTCGTATGAAAAAGTTATGCCACTCATAAGTTGACCAACCTGTTTTCACACCTATAGTTCAAGTGGATGCCGCGTCAGCCCCCATTATTAATGGAAATGGGGATAGCCACATGTTTGTGATGTAAAAGACTCTAAAATAGTCTATTTTGTAACTATAGTTAATAGTTTATGTAGTCAAACTTAACCACTAATAGGATATCGAGCTCCATTAAAACCAGGCCACTAGGAGGAAGAGGATTCCATTCCTTCGAGAGAATTTTGTTCCATAGCTGAGAAAATATAGCTAGGAGAGATAGGAGGTAGAGCATGCAAAGAATATTTGTGAACTGTAGCAACCCATAGGCCACAAACATTACTTCTTTGTACCTGCAACCATATTTCCAAACAGAGAAATAATGCAAGGCGACCTCACGTTCTAGATGGGTTTTCTCTTGAAAGGGTTTATGAGAGAATATTTTGTGTCTTGTGTGTGTGTGTGTGAGATTATTTTATCGTTCTCTACTTTTATGAATAATTTAAATTCACATTCATGCACTAATTATAATAAAATAAAAAAATCTAGAAATTAAATAAAACTGTAATAGTGTAGAATTTCAGATTTTTATTATAATATTGTTAGGTCTGTTGTGACAAATTGTCCAGTGGAATTCCCACAATAGTTTACAGATCAGTTGGTATCAGACCAGGTTTCTTTGGGTATTTTATTGAGATTTTGGGGATTGTTGTCAAGATAAATCCCCTTTGCGGACATAGGTGATCTCTCTAGCCCCAGAGTGGGTCTAGCAACATGAGATTCTTTTCAATGCAAAGCTCTCTTAACTTATGTTTACGATGCAACATGGAAAGAGACGTAAATACCTTTTTCCCAATGCTACACTTGAGTCCGTTGATGGTGACCTTGATGCACGATTCTTGTAGGCCTGCTCCCTGTTACCGTTGTCATGTGAATACCTATGGATGATCAAGAAACAACAACAAACATGGTACAATACATAATAAACGTAAACATTAGCTATCTAGTAGATCAAGGAGTACTGGAATATTTGCATAAACATTTAGACAAATATAGAAAGAAAACATCAAATTTTATTGTTGATAGATACAAAAGGAGAGCTTACAACCAAGGCCTTGATGTTAGAGGCATCCTTTGGTGAAAATCTGAATCCTTCACCAAAGCTCAAAAGAATTCCTTCTCCCAAACACTTAGGCTTTATCACAATGCTAGATGCTAAAGGATGAGAGTTTAGACGAGTCTGAAAATGATCAACCAAGCTCTAAAGTTGGGGGAATGAGGGATGCGAATTTATAGGAAGGGAGAAGAGGTTGGGAGCCCACAAAAGGAGGAGGAAGGCCCACTTTCCAAGGGATTAACTCCCATGGATGAGATCAAGTATCTAAAATCAAAGAGCTCGATCTTATAACCACCGTTTAACAACTAACTCACTGCCCTTGAGCTTCTATAGGTCGAAGCTTAGCCTCCATTTGAGGAAACACTGCCAGAAAGGGGATCAACGTGGTTTTCCAAGAAATTAGGGTGCTAACAGCGCTAAGAAAAAACTGTGAAAAGGACATCAGCGCGGTCATGGCATCAGGAAGGGCGATGACCCAGGAGACTAGGAATTTGAACAAGTTTCTTCAGTAATCTTCCAAGGCAGTCTTCTTTTGATCTTTAAAGGGATATGTTAACATATTTCTTGATGGCAGAAACATTGCACAAGATCTTTCATGGGGCATATCAGGATCAAGGATGGGAAAGTGATCATGATGAAAAATTACTGTGTAATATATGCCCCCTAAAGCATGAAGGAAGAACAAGGAGTGATGGCTGAAATGATTTATGAACTAAGTCAAAGAACGCAAACCACCTCTGAAAAACCTGCCAAACCAAACATTTTACAATATATGACATCTCTGGTATGAATATTCCTAACCACATAATCCTGCACTAGGCGTCAAATAACACATGAACCCATTACAGGGTCACAACCATCTGTCTAAAAAGATCATAAAGACGGATCTACGGTATTGACGCAACCATCCGTATAGATAGGATCATGTATACAATCATGAATACTCAATAAATTCTCACAGCCTGGACCAAAAATCATATGTGACCCAATGTCTTCACTGCGATCTCAATCAACCCAACATACAAATCTAGCCATGAGAATAAATGTGTTGGTGGTGAACATGGTAGAAACCACCTGATTACCGGTCAATGATAAAAACTATTAACAGGCGTGAGAGAGACCACCAATAATGACGATGGGCCTCAAGATATCACAACGAAATCTACAAGCATGAATAAATGTGTTGAAGTCGAACACTTGCAGAATCATTCGATTGAAGGCCAATTATGTGAACTTGTCATCAAACATGAAGAACTTGCCATTGAGGCATGCGAGCTCCAAGGTACTGAACAAAAGTTTCTAAATTACCTTCTCGGATAATGAGTTGAAGTCGACATGAAGTGATTCGTCGAAGGAGTGCCATACTGATTTCCACATCATCGACATGAAACAAAAGATATTTTAAGATGATAGGAGTGATTTTGGATTGTAACAGAGGAGGTCAAATAAGTAGAGGATGTTTGAAAAAAAAGAATTCTCTTGAACATATTGGCGACACGACGCCGGAGTGTGGCAGGATTTGACTCAAATAGGACCAGAGGTTTGTTGACAAAATTGGTAATCAAATGAGAGGCAAATGGATTTCCCAAACCCACAGAGGCAAAGTGACGAATGTAGGATGTCCCCAACCCGACACGGACTGGAGATGAGTGTCATGTTCAAAAGCGACAAGCTGCCAAAAATACAGATAGGATGTTTACTTTCAATTTTCCCCCGTTATTGCTAATGAGTACCTATTTATTTTTTATAGCCAATATGAAGAGGATAGGATATGCTGAGCGTGTAATTTCATTCTTCGAATAAATCCATCCTAGTAAGTTTAACGAGCCTTAGGAAGGAGGAAATCGGTCTCATCATGGAGACAAGTCTTCTTCGTTTAATATTTAACGAGTCCAACGAATGGGTAACTCGGTAACTTTTCATGTTTAAGGAGTTTGAAAAGAAACAAAAAGGAAACTCCATCATGTCCCTTTTCATAAGTCGTCCCTTGAATCCGAAAAGGTAGAAAACAATATCTGAGAGAACTTCTTGACCATGTTATATCAAGGTATTACTTTTTTGTAAATAGTAAATCTCAGCCTGAAAAAGGGGTAGACGTATACTGAGACCACATCAATTCATTCACTTTAAAGAGTTTGAAATTAAAAGTACTCTGCAATATTTTCATTTTTCGAGAGTTAGAAAAGAGCTGAAAGTTAACTCCAAGGGGGGTCCTTTTTGTAAACTTTTTAACGAGCTCGAAAAATATATAAAATACAACTTGTTTGTATCAGAAATAATCATGAACAGTGTGGAAGTCATCTACAACATAGAAACATCAAACATCACGAATATCGAGGAAAAATAATAAAATATTGGTGATTTTTTTTCAAGAATCTATAAATAGACCAAAAAAAAAATTCACTTTCACCTTTCTATTTTGAGAAGAGCATTTTGTCCATTTTCCTTCCGAATTTCAAATCAGCGGTGGGGCCGATCCAGGACACCATTCATCGATCTGTCAGCATCAAGTAAGAGCTCTAAACCTCCATTTCATTTTGATTCCATTCATTTTTCATTTTGTTTCAAAAATAGGGAGATTAGGGGGAGAATTTCAAATTTTAAAATTGTTTGCGACCAACGCAATACCGAGCTATCAGGGTCACACTGTTGCGTTTAGCCTGTTAAACATAGTTACCGATCAAACGGGAACTATTACCTCAAAGCGAGAACTCTAGCCCAAAAAAAATCAAAAAAACATGAAAAAACAACCCAAAAACGAAAAGTGTGTCTTCCATAACACACTTTTTTTTAGTGTCAAATTTCAACATCTTTTTAAATTATGCTAAAAACCAATTTTTTTCTTGAAAAAAGGATTGAAAAAACACCCTCGAAACGAAAAGTATTGATAGTGGAATAATATCGCCAATTTTGTGTGTGCAAAAAGCAACCTGAAAATGAAAAGTGGTGATGGTGGAATAACGTCCTTAATTTTTTGTGTGCAAAAAACACTTTGAAATCAAAGAGTGTTAATGTTGGAATAACGTCTTTTTCTTTTCGGGGTAAATTGTCAACAATTTTTAATAATGACATTAAAGTTAAAATATCATGAATTTGAAAAGCTTTAAAATTTCAACGATAAACATGACATTAAAGATCAAATATGAAGTCTTAAAATTCCAACAATTTTTTGGCATGATATTAAATATAATCTATTATTGTGTCTCTAAAAAGCCTTAAAAATCAAAGGATAACATTAAAGATAAAATATCACTTTTATGAAAATAAAATTTCAATGATTTTTAGGCATGGTATTAAAAATAAAATATTTCCTGTAAAAAATAAAAAATAAAAAATATAAAAATATAAAAAAAACAAAAAATTTCAAAAATATAATAAAAACGGAAAAATTAAAAAAAAACATGGAAAAAAATAAAAATTAACCAAAAACAAAAAAACAAAAACATTTTTTTTTAAAGTTATAAAATAATAATAATAATAAATAATAATAATAATAAATCACATATTTAAAAAATAAAATAAAATAAAAGAATTAAAATAAAAAATTTAAAATGAGTTAAAATAAAAAAATAATTAAAAAATAAAAAATAATTAAAATTCACAAATTTAAATTAAAAAAAAATAAAATAATAAAAATTTGAACTAAAAAGATTAAAATTTAAAAGAAAATTTAAATAATAATTTAACTTGAAAAATAAAAAGAAAATTTAAATTTAAAAATATATACATATATATAAATAAATGAAAAATACAATTTTAGATTTAAAAAAATAATAAAAATCAATTTTTTTTTTTTTAAATTAAAATAAAATTAAAAAAATTTTAAAATATATATATATATATATATATATATATATATATATATATATATATATATATATATATTTTAAATAATAAAAATAAAATCATTTTTAAATATTAAATTTAAAAATAAATAAATAAATGTAAAAATATGAAATAAATTAAAAAAAAAAAAAAATAAATAAAAATATAGTTTATAAAAAATTTAAATAATAAAAAAAATTAAAAAAATAAAATAAAAAATGAATTAATTTTTTTTTAAAACAAATGAATTTTCTCGCCACCCTGGGGTCATGTGGCTCGGCTGGCGGGTGGCGGGAGAGCTGCCAGCTCTCCCGTTGCCCACCGGCCGAGCCCCACGACCCCCAAGGTACGCAGAGCCGATTCTGGGAATCGACCCTTGCCGCCTTGGGGCCGCAATGCTTAGCTGGTGGGCGGCTGGAGAGCTGCCAGCTCTCTCGCCGCCCGCTGGCAGAGTCCCGTGACCCCATGATTGCCGTTAAAACCCATTTTTTTAAATTTTAATTATTATTATTATTATTATTTAAAATTTGTTTCTTATTTTTTTATCGTTTTTTTTATGAATTTGTTTTTATTTTTTAAATTTAATTTTTAATATTTGATTTTTTTAATTTTTAATTTTAAATTTAATTTATATTTATTTATTATCTTTTAAAATTTAAAATTTATTTTTTATTTTTATATTAAATTTTAATTAAAAAAAGGTGTTTTTATTATTTTTAATTATTTTCAAATTTTCTATTTTTTATTTAAAAAATGAAATATGTTTTTTTTTAAGTTCTTTGAAAATGTTGTATTTTTCATAGAATTTTTATTTTTATTTTTTTAATAATGTTTTTTTCTTTTTTTCTTTTTTAATTTTCTTATTGTTTTTAATTTTTTGATGTTGTCTCTCTTTTCACCAATATCCCCATTAATGAGGCCATTGAAGTCATTAATCGCATCACTGATCCAGACACAACCTTTTTTTGGGATTTTCTTAACTTCTACTTTCTTTAGTTTTGAAGGTGAGTTTTATGAGAAAACTTGTGGTGTTGCTATGGGTTCTCCCCTTTCCCCGATTGTTGCTAATCTCTTTATGGAGGACTTTGAATCCAAGGCGTTTTCCTCTGCTCTACACCAACCAAAGCTTTGGAAAAGGTTTGTAGATGATACTTGTGTCGTTTTGCCTCATGGTAAGGAAGAGTTGGATCGTTTCTTTGTTCATCTTAATAGTCAATCTTGCTCCATAAAATTTACCATGGATTATGAGGTGGATGGTAGCCTTCCTTTCCTTGATGTTCTTATCTCTAGAAAGGAAGATGGTTCTTTCTCCCATTAGGTTTTTCATAAGAAAACCTATATTGAGCAATATCTTCATGCCGGTTCGCATCATTTCCCTGCTAAAAAATTAGGCGTCCTCAACACCTTAGCCACTAGGGTGTTGAGAATCTCTGATGAGTCTCACCTTGAGGGAGAAAAGACCCATCTCCTTAGTGTCTTTTGTAAAAATGGTTATAGTAAGTCACAAGGACTTAAGGCTTTTCTTAAAGCAGAAAGAGGTCCCTTAGTTAAAAATAAAAATGAGCCTAATCAGTGGTCTTGCAATGTAAGGCTTCCTTTCATTCAAGGTACCACTGATAGGATTGCTAGGATCCTTAAGAAGCATAGGGTTTCCTCTTCCTTCAAGCCCCTTAACACGATTTGTAGCTCTCTTAAATCGGTTAAAGATCCGGTGAACCCTAGGGATGGAAAAGGTGTCTACATTATTCCTTGTTCCTGTGGGACGCCTTACATTGGTGAAACGGGTAGGTCTATTAGCCAAAGGATCTGTGAACATGCAGCTGACATTAGGCATGGAAGGTCCCGCACCTCTGCCCTAGCTGAGCATGTGGAAAATACTAACCATCATATCTGCATTGAAGAGGCTAAGGTCTTAGCCAGGATTGATCATTTTCATCATTGTAAGTTAAGAGAGGCCCTTGAAATTGAAAAAAGACCCATAAATCTCAATAGAGATGACGGTTGGAATATAAGAAGGTGTTGGATCCCTACCTTATATTCTTAATTGTATTTTTTATATTTTATTTGATTTTAGTTTTTTTATTATTTTTATTATTTATTTGTTTTTTTTTTAAAGATAGATAAATAAAGAATTATAATAAAATAAATAAATAATTATAATAAAATAATATTTATAACATTAATAATTAATTAACTATAGTAATAAAGTAAAAAGATTTTTATACATAAATTAAACTATTAAATAGAACTAGACGTTATTAATTTAGTTAGTCAAACTAGCCGTTAGGATTTTATTAAATAATTAAATTAATAGAACTAACCGTTATTAAATTTCAAAGTCAAATTAGCTGTTATTCTAGCGGTTTGCTTTGCCATTTCTACATCTATTTAAACTCAATGACCGTATCTGATCTCTCACCTAGTCTTGATGATGAACCACACTGGCTGGTTCCAAACGCGTCGACATTGTTCATTGTAATGTGATTATTACCGAAAGATTTCTTCATAATTATTTCAATGTTGTTTAAAATTATTATTATTATTATTTTTTTTAAATTTAAATTTTCCGAATTTTAATTATTTTGTATTTTAGTATTTCATTATTTTATTTTAATTTTTAATTTTGATTATTTTATTTTATCTTTTTCTTTAATTATGTTGGTTTTTTCTTTTTAACTTTTTTTTTTTTTTGTTTTTTTGTTTTTTTTTTAAATTATGAGTTTTGTTTTTAAATTTTCCTTATTTATTTGTTTTTTCATTTTTATTTTATTTTATTTTAAAAAAAAATTATTTATTGATTTTAAAAAAAAAAAAATTTGTTTAATTTTTTTTTTTACAAGTTATTTTTATAATTTTTTACACTTTTATTAGTTTTTTTTCATAATTATTATTTTATTTTATTTTTTTTATATATTTTTTGATATTGGATTTTTTTTGTCACCTTTTTTTATTTTATATTTATATTTTATTATCAAGATGAAAACCACCACTCTAAACAAAAAGGATTGATTTTGCATCAACACTTTTCAAAATTACATGAAAATCATTAACATTTAAAAAAAAATATTCATACTTGATAAATAAAAAAATTAAAGTGCCAAAAAAATCACCAATTTTCTAATTCGACATGACATTTAAAAAAAAAAAAATCAATGAAAATTTAAAGTTCCAAAAATATGCTCTGAAAAAAAACAGGTTATTTTGCATCACCAATTTTCAAAATCGACATGAAAATCATGACATTAAAAAAAAAAAATCCGTAAGAAAATTTAAAGTGCCAAAACCATACTGCAGAAAAAAAAGGGTGATTCTGCATCACCACTTTCCAAAACCGGGTGCTTTTTTTGGTACCTCAAAAAAATGGGTATCAGGTAATTTTCCCGTTTGATTGATTACTATGTTGTTAGGGCACTGTGCCACCAGTGCCGAATTAATTCGGACAATCGTGCTGGCCGTGGGAAGGATTTAAAAACAAGAAATCCACCCAACTCCACGGTTAATTTCTAAAATTACTCCAATGAAAACTCCTAAAAATCCAATTTAACATGTTTTTCAAGTGCTTTTGTCAAAGATGTCGGTTGAATGGAATAATGAGGCCATGAGGTGGAAGACCACCAAACATTGCAGGACCAAAATTGCGTCAATACTTTGTGCAATTGCGAGTTTTAGAAATTCTTTCAAACATCCGAGCTAAGAGCTCAACTGGAGCTACTCCAATACTTGATCAGTATATGGGACGTGGACCGATAGTTATTTTTCATTAGGGACCAATAGTTAGAGCTAGATGTGATGGAAATCTATTTCATAATTGGACTGTCCAGGATAGGGGAGAGGATCCAACTCTTCGAAGCCTGCGCAGGGGGTGAGAGTACCAACATACTCATCTAGAGATACTGTCATGGGGCTTGAAAAATAGAGAGTGGGAATGTAAACATTTCTTCCATCAGAGTGCTTCCCCTGCGCATGATTCTGCATTGCATTACGAGAGTGGCAAGAGCCCAGGAATTGCATGAGGCAACAAAATATTAGTTCCAATACGTGGTGGATTGCTTGGCCCCAACGATGTTCAACTGGTGTGAGGGTTTACTAGCTAACATGAAGAGTCGTCTAACCAAGTGCAAGACAGGGCGACTGAAATAGTTCGGGTATGGGTCAATTATGGTGACCTTCTTTCTAGAGAGAGTACCCCTGTTCTAGTACCAGTGGCTAGAGATCCATGATCTAGCCCCGAGGGATCCGAGGCTGATAAGATGGTGCAACATTATGCCCTATAGTTGGCTGTGACATCAACTTATTGTAGTTGAGGACTACGCATATGCCAACATCGACTTAAAAGGAGATCCAGATCTTCCAATTCCACCAGCACACATTGGATCGATGCAGGTAAATTTTGTTTTTTTTTAACATTTTTACTTTTTGAATGTTTTTTGTTATGTAATTTGACACGTAAAATTATAATGTGTTTACAGATATGGGTCCTCAGAGACCTCCTGGCATGTCATCAATTGCGCGGAGGGTAGCCCGCCCAACAGAGGATTCTCCTTATAAGGAAGAAGAAGATACACTAGTTGAGCTGGAGCAGAACCTGGTTGGCCTTACGAGAGGCATTCCAGAGTATGCTACGTTTGATGAGATTCCTCTATGTCTTCAGAGGCATATAGTCGGAGTTCTAGACATACTACATCGATTAATCTAGCAAGTGATTCGAGTAGTCACCTACTACCATGAGCACCATGTGGGTGGATAAAAACCCTATTTTTACATTTTTGTACTGATGTAGGCTCAGAGAGCCATTTTTGTAACAGAACACATATTTTTTTAGATTTTGGATGTAACACACTTGGCAAACCGATATATCTATATACATATATATATATATATATATATATATATATATATATATATATATATATATATATATATATATATATATATATATATATATATATATATGCATGTTTCTACAGCTACTTGTGTATCATGTTGATGTCTTGATTTTACATATTGTGCAAATGTATATCTAATACATGGTTTGCTAATGTATTTAAACGTCTTGGAATATTTTGATATGTGATAAAATCAAAATGTCTTTCCAATAATCTAACATGCAAATAGATATGAAAAATTTGAGGATTGCACATATAATAATGACCATTTAATTGTAACACAACGAGCTGTGAGTCTAACTTAACAACCAAATCTCTAATCCCAAGATCAATGGCATCCCATAATAGTTTGATCACCGCACTATACTCAGAAATATTGTTATTTTTTGGACCCAAACAAATACCTTGTAAATTAATCAACTCACCATGAGGAGCAAAGAGTGCCCATGCTACGGAAGACAGGTTTTGTGTGCTACGGAAAGCACCATAAGAAAAACCAATGTAATGATTCGAAGACATTTGGAAACCAAGTGGAACACAAGGTGAGTAGAGGAAACATGTATGCAATGAAAAAAATCACACCAAAAATCAACTCAAAGCACACTAATGAATAAAACACTAATGTACAAAGTATCACACTCATGATAAACATAATATTTTTTTTCAGATAGAGCCCATTTCAAAGCTCAACCAATGGATTTCCTTCGTAATTTGCTAGCTCATAGGCTCCTCTTTCTAATACACATTAAATGATATAGGGCCCATGCCACATTGGCTTGAGCTTTCCTACTCCCAACTTTTCATGGGCTTGGTCATAAAGAAAGACAAATTCACCTTCAGAGAAAACACGGTGGATGACACATTTGTCATATTGAACCTTAATTCATTGTTTCTATGCTTAAATAACTAAAGTATCAAGCCTTCAGGTCTCATCGAGATGTTTGAGGTACAACAGACGTTCCTCTTCTGGAAAATTACCAGGAAGTAGTTCAATGGCTAGCTTCAGATAAGGAATCTCACATTCAATTGGGAGTGTGGCCTCTAGACTATACACCAATTGGAATGGTGTGAATCTAGTGGCAGTCTTAGTAGAGGTTTAGTATGCCCACATAGCTGAGAAGAGCATGAGGTGCCAATCTCATTTGTGCTTCACAATGGTGCGTTGAAGCATTATCACCAAGACTTTGTTGACAACCTCAACTTGGCCATTGGCCTGTGGATAATAAGGGGTGGAGTTATCATGACTTAACTCCAACTGAGCAGCAAGCTCTGTCATCAAATTATTACGAAAATGTGAGTCATGATCAGTGAAAATTTCTTTTGAGACACCAATCTAAGCTATGACATGATTGAATAAGAATTGTTCTGCAGTTAGACCTTCATTATTATATGTAGGCATCGCTTCGTCCCATTTAGTGAAATAATCAACATCAACGATGATATAACCATGCCCCTTGCCCGAGCGAGGGTTACAGGTCATGAAATATATGCCCCATTTCGCAAAAGGTCCGATGGTCACAACTGGGTGCAAGGGATAGGGTGGGGCACGCTCTTTCCGAGAGTAGATATGGAAATAATGGATTTTTCGTACTACGATAATGCGGTCTTTAAAAATAGACCGCCAAAAATACCCTGCGTGAAGGATATTTTGATCGATAACGTAACTAGACATGTGACCACCATAGGCCCAATAGTGGCATTCATTGAGAGCTTTCTAATCTTCCTCTAGAGTCAAACATCGATGGAGGACAAAGTCAATACCAGTGCAATAGAGGGTGTCTCCAATGATACAGTAAGGTTGGGACTGGTAACGAATTCGTTGTCTCTTAGAGTGCGATAGATTTGGCCAAAAAGTTTGGGTTTAAAGATAGAAAATGATGTCCCCATACCATGGATCAAGAGTACTAATGAGAAAGAGAGTCTCATTGGGGATGGACTCATCAAGAGGAGTAGGATCATCTACAGTGGGAGGATCACAGATTAACTCAAAAAATACCAAGGATTTATTAGACTTAGCAACAGTGAATTATAAGTCAAACTCTTGAAGGATGATGATCAATTTTGAGTACTTTCCCCCAAGAAACTGACACGTGAGAATGTAAGTCATGGGGTTGCAATAAAAAATCACTAAAGTTTTGCGAAGGAGAATGTAGTGGTGGAAATGTTGAAAAGCATGGACATAAGCCAATGCGAGTTTATCTACATGAGTGTAATAGGTCTCAGTATCAAAGAGATTGTGGCTCAAGTAGTACACTAGATGCTCTTGACCATAGTCATTTTCCTGAACCAGTACCATACCAATAATGCTACCTACAATGGCTAAATACAGGCAATAATTGTAGTCATAATTAGGAGGATGTAGTAGAGGAGCACTAATAAGGGCTCGTTTCTATGCATCAAAAGAGCTCTGAGTAATTTCGTCCCATAAGAATGAGATTCCATTTTTCAATAGGAATTTAAAGCCTTTGGATAGCTCAACATAATTCAACACGAAGTGGCAGAGGAAATTGGCTTTCCCCTGCAAACTCTACAGTTGATGAATAGAAGAGGGAGGAGGCAAATGGATGATTTCCTTGACTTTAAGAGGATTGATGCAGATGCCTTCTTTAGACACCATGAAACCCAAGAGTTGACTGCATTCGATGCAGAAGACACACTTATGAGGATTCAACTTGATATTATAGTGTCGAAAACGAAGGAAGATAGCTCTAAGGTGTTCCGGGTGATCTTGACATTTCGCAGAATGAGCAAAAAGATTGTCAAGATATGGCTGAAATATGTGCTTGATGTCATGAAAAGCATACGACATAGCTCGCTGGAAGGTGGCCCCGACATTATCTAAGCCAAAAGGGAGCTTTTTATAGGAAAATTCCCCCCATGGACAGATAAATGTGGTTTTGTGTTGATCAGCTGGAGAAAATTCAATCTTGGTTATAGCCAGAGAAACCATCCATAAAGGAAAAAATCTCGCGCTTGGCACATTCATAAATGATTTGGTTGATAAAAGGAGTGGGGTAATTTTCCTTAGGAGAGGCTCGATTGATATCACGGTAATCAACACAAACCCGAATGGTTCCTTGCATCTTATTGACAGGAACAATATTTGAGACCCAATCTGTCAATGGTATAGGATAAATAAAGCCATATTTTAGAAGTTTTTCAACTTCACCCTTTATTGCAACAACCTTTCTCGGGTGCATAGGAAGAAGCCGTTTATGAACAGTTTTCGAATCCTGATAGGTGGGAATTTCATGAAAAACGATACTTGGATCAATGTCGGGAATTTCTTCATATGACCACCCGAATACATTGTGGAATTGCTGAAAAAGCTTAGTATACATCTTGATCTCATCAGGAGAACAAGATGCACCGATATGAACATTTTTGAAAATCCATGGTTTGACAGAAATGTCGATGGAAACGGTCGGAGTGATATTTACCATGTTCCCTTCGGACAACACTTCATGAATCAAAGTCAGAATTTTAAGTGGGCCAGTCGGTACCGACAAAGCATGGGATTCCATGCAGGCGAGAATGTCACCTAGGATTGGGAGAAATGAGGAACAATGATGTCCATCATCCCACAGATTTTCTTCGAGAGACATTACCTCCATGATACTCTCGTTGTTGGGGAAAGTCTCATTCAAGGGATCATCAGAGTCCCAAGAACCAAACCAGGGAGACTGTGCATAAGTGTCCAGAGAGGAAACCAAATGAGTGTTAGTTTCAGATGCAGCCTCAGAAGCCATGAGAATACTTTGATACATTTTTTGAGCTAGGCTTAGAGGAATAACGTCACCAAAACTCTCGAACTGGTCGGGATTGGGACCAATCCATGGATTATGACCAGATGAAATCATATTGACGAAGGCAACATTCAAAGGTGGAAGCAGAAAAAATCCCATGAGGGACGAGTCTTCGAACATAACCGACCTGATGTTCTCATAAGGAGTAGTGGTATTCCAAACCTATGGAATGTTTCCTGCTGAAGAATCAAAGGGGAAGAAAGCCAACTGATAGACAATCACTATCTTCCCTTAATGAGAGAAATGAAGGACACAGAAAAGGGTGGAGACCACGCACACCATAGCGTTTGTCGAACTATGTCTAAGCAGGAGATTATAGTTCAAGTTAGCATCTACCACTTCAACTTCTAGGGTTACCATTTTCCCCTCCAACAGGATGGGCAATGCCTTGAGAATATCGTATGACTAAGAACCCCAACCATCGAAAGCCTCTAAGTTATTTGGGGACTGACTAAATGGGGATGAGCTGATGGCTTTCTAGCATGCAACAAACATGATGCAGGTCGAAGTGCATTCATCAACGACAATCTGATGAATATTATTTCCCAAATGGTAACTTGAATCAGAAAAGCTACCTGAGATGGGTATGGTTAATATAACTAACCAGTATGAGCCCCCACAAGGAGGACCACATGTCCCTCTGTAGGGTTATTAATACTCTTCTAGGAATGAATACGTAATGTCCTACTCCCTAACTCCATATAGCAATCAGGGACAATGAAACCAATATTCTCATTTTCTTGCACAATAATAAAATAACCCACCAGCACAAAATAATGTAGGGATTAATCTTGTACAACCCTCCCATGCTCAACATCAACCATAATTTTACCAGGTGAATACAAAAAATCCACCTAATGTTACTAAGAAAAATCCAAAGAGGAAACCAAAGGGAGAACCTGGCTAGGGGGGCAACAGTTAGCAATGCCACCCACGAATGCCAGGTGGGGGAAAACCCAACCGAAATTAGAACCAAGAATAGACCAACAATAACTCACAAAGGAAAAACAAGAACTCAAGTCTTAGGTCAAATCATTCTTGTGCCATCTGCGGGGAATATGATCATTATACCCACCATTTTCCTCGACTCCCTGAGTTGAAAAGGATTCAAGATAATAGGGGATAGGGATGGAAAAACCAACAAACTGTAGTAATGCATGATCCTTTCCCCTAGAATTGAGTGTTTAATAGTCAAAAACACCAACCACCCCAGTCAAATCCCTCTGGAGGGAACCCCATAATAACTCTAATCGTGACATTTACATGACAAGATAAGACATTCTTCTACAAACATGAAATATAAATTATAAATCCCTCGCTGAGACCAACCCACCTTCCTTGACCATGACCATTCTTATAACACCGTTAACCTTTCCTTGTATCCGTTATAGAACCTATGCCAAAAATGGTAGAAGGTCACTTGCGGCGAGTAGTACATAATTCGAAGGATACCCATAACTACAACATAGTCAATGACTTGGGTCAATCTACTTAATCTATGTCAGCATTAGAAGTCCTGAAATCATGCCCAGCCCAAAGGAAAGCCCTACTTTCCGCATTAGTCACAATTTACCCTTCTAATTCTCGCTTAATGGTTTTTGACCTGGATAAAGTGGGCCCACGAATCCCTTCCCCAGTTTCCTTCAAAATATTAGTCTCAATCCAAAACATCACCATTCCTCATTGCATCGTTGATGAAGGAGCATCCACATATGATCATGTACAAAACTATTTGGAAAAAATTAGGATCTCCAGAACTCAAACCATCTGAAATTATACTCAGAGGATATGACAATCATCCTTCCTTCCTCGTAGGTCTATGTAATATTCCCATTTTAGCACATGGCTAAATGGAACATTAAAATTTTTCTTTTATCACCTTGCGGCTTAATAAATGGGTAAGGGAACCCATTATTATTGAATACATGAATAAAATCCCTCATAATGTGGAAGGGATCATAAGAGTAGCTTCATTTTTCATCCTCAAGTGTGAAAAGGGGAATGCAAGAAGACAAGGTCATGTTTGACCAAGTCAACAGTGCTGCCATAGGAGGAGTGGATCACTTTATGAGACAACATAGTGTGAATGAGGAAGAGGATATTTGGTGGAGGAAACCCTAATGGATGGGGCCCATGGAGAGAGAGCTTTCACTTGTTTAAAAGGAGGGCAAGGCAACCATTATTATGCATGTTTTGGATTATTGATTTCATTGTCTATTCAGACATTGTGCATTCTTTTGCTATTTAGCAAGAATTGGTGGGGAATTCATGTTTAGGATTTATTCACCTTCTTGAGAGGCCTCTTTAGGGATTTTTCTTCATTCTCCACATTTCTTGGCTCAAGGCCAAATCTACTCCTTTCAGTCACTGCATTATTCCTTCTGAAACATAACGTAGTGTTGTTGGGTGTTGCAGTGGAGGACACCATTCACCATTTCCTTGGCTCATATGTCAGAGGAGGGAGCTTCTATTCCTCTGGGAGGTTAGTGAGGGAGATTCATGAGAATATTGCAGATCATTTGCATCAGGCCAAGCACTTCCCTTCACCAACAATGCAATCCCTTCTCTAGACTACATTATTTCTGAGTGCAATTGCAGTGGGGACTTTCTCCACTATTTTGGACAGTGAGATCTTCAGGAATTGGATCAACCTTTCACCTGAGAGATCGTTTGGATGAAATTCAGCCATCATTTGCAGCATCATCAACTATCTTCATCCATATTTATTTTCTGAGTTGCAGTGGCTGCCCAGCAACTCCGGCATTTCTGCAGATTTGTCATTTTGTATGTATTTCTGCCAATCCTTTTTAGGATTGTGTATTGTTGTTTCCAGGGGTTGAGATATTTCTCCCCCTATTGTATTTGAGCTGCATATTTTCACATTTGTGTATTGACACTATTTTTCAGCAGTCCTCCTTTATAGACTGCACTATCATAGCCAGGGCTTCTTTTGTATTTTCTCTATTTTTCATGTATATGTTTCTTTAAGGCTGCATTGCCTAACTTGAGAGATAATTTCCTCAAGATCTTGTATACATTGCTGCTGCTATAATCTAATGTAATGGTTATGTGGATCTTTCGGAATTATTGTATTAATTCATTCACTTCTATTCTCCAACTCATGTTTATGTATTGCTGATCTCCACATTGGTAATATCTTGAGGTATTCCCAATAGTGTAGCTGTTCCTAATTTGGAATATTACAGTGGTATCAAAGCATGATCTCTGGCTCAACCTGTAAGTCTCAGCCAAAGAAGATCAAGATGATGAAGAAGATGAGTTTACTCTCATCTATTTTCAGATCCAGAGGAGACCTCTCCAAGGAGGTCAAGAAAATTGAAGAAGGGGAAGAGGAAGAACCATGCACTTCCTATTCTCATAGAGAAGAAGACCAGAAGCATGAAGAACACTTTGAATTCGAAATTCTAAGTAAGTACCTGCCTGAATACCAAGCTAAACCTAGAGCCTTCAAGGAGACTCTAGCTTTGCCACAATTTATTCAGCAGAAAGAAGAAAGAAGACCCCACAGCTTCTGGATGATGAGAGGCAATAGATTTCTATTGTCCACATTTGATGGATCACTCACATGTGCAACAGAGTTTTGGGTGAAGAAACTAGAGGCTTTCTTCCTGCTACATCCTGTAGTAGACAGAGAGGCTATAGAAGTTGCAGCACTACACCTTGAAGGTGAAGCAAATATTTGGTGGATCATGTATCTAAGCCATGCAAGGGTTTCAACTCTTGCTGAGTTTTCTCAAAGAGTGATCAGGAGATTTGGAAAAAGGAGGGAGGAGCCCTCACCACCAGATGATGAGGCATGTACTAGCATTGTTGAGACCATGGAGGAGCAACCTTCATCTTCAATAGTTTGGGAGGCCAACACTTGTGAGGAGGAAACTCTTGCAACTTTGCAAGGAGCTTCCACAATTCACCAAGGTATGCATTAGGGGAATTTTTAGGTCTAAAATGGGCCTCCTAAGGAAATTATAAAATAATAGTGGAAAAATTCAAATAAGATTTGATGACATCATCAAATTTTAGAGGGAAAAATGGAAAAACTACTTTTTCAACTCATATTTTCAACTTATCTCCCAAAGTTTTTACTCAAATTTCGAGCGGGAGTACTTGTTGGATGCGAAATTTAATTCCCCATCCAAGGAGTACCCATGTTGCATACTTTCGATGGGTCCTACTACACGAAAAATGAGAAATACATAAAAACACGTGATTACAATCACGTTTTTTATGTATTTCTCATTTTTCGTGTAGTAGAGTTCATCGAAAGTATGCAACATGGGTACTCCTTGGATGAGGAATTAAATTTCGCATCCAACGAGTACTCCCGCTCGAAATTTGAGTAAAAATTTTGGGAGATAAGTTGAAAATACGAGTTGAAAATAGGGATAATTTTAAGGATGGAAAATCATTTTGAGGTTTAAAATGTTGGCGAATTTCACTAGTCCCTAATATGTGAACTATAAAATTTTATTGATATGTTTGTAAAATTATACAGATTTATAATGATTTTATATATAGTCTCTATATAATGTTGGCTATTTTTAAGGTAAAATAATTTTATATTGTAAAATTTGGGCGAATCATTTTTACAAAAAAATGGAAATTGGCGAATCTTTTTTTTGGAAAAACCATGGAAAATTAGCCCACTTGCGAATATTAGCCCCTAAAATTTTCCATGGTTGAAAAAGTAGTTTTATTATTTTATTATTTTTTAATATTTTTACCCTTTTATTTAAAAAATGGTGAATCATCCCCCATGGTTGACATCGTCATCTTGAATCCTATTGGTTGTTATAAAGTTTATTTTTGTTGTACATTTTTCTTAGGAGGCCCATTTTAGACCTCAAAATTCCCCTAATGATTAAAAATCCATATCTTGTCATTTCATCAAACACTTTGGATGGGTCTACATCATTGCATGCAGTTGACCTAGAGTAGCAGAATAACATTGCGCTGTACAAAAGCAGTGATGGAGAAAAGAGGAATCATTCCTCATGTGAGCACTCAAAGAGCACCTTCATTCACGAAGCCATGAAGGAAGTGGTGAGAAGGAGTAAACATATGGAGATAAGAAACTCTTTCTCCTCTCTAGATGACACTCTCTCAATGAGCATTCCACAGCTCAAAGAGAGACTTCTACTGGCAGTAGATCCAAGGCCTCTTTGGTTTTGGAAGGTCATGCATGAGGAAGAGATCTCACAAAGAGATTTCAATGGAGGTGCACTCCCACACATCATGGAGTGCAAGGATCTTCAACAGTTTGAGGAGGTTCTTCCCTTCTCACAGGAGTCGATAGTAGATGGAGGACATCTCTCATGACTGTGTTGGACATTTCTTGAGCTATGCACATCATGATGGGAGTTTTTTTCCTACCACCTATTTGGGTCCTTATAGGGTCAAATTGATCCTCTCGAAGATTTCATTTCAAGATCCAATGAAATGCAGCAATATGATTTGGGATGATGGTAGTCCTCATGGGAGGAGTGCCAAGATGAAGAATGGAAGGAGACATCCACAATTGGTTGAGTGGATGATGAGCAAGGAGCTGGTGAGACACTTGCAGATTTATGATACCGGGCAGCAGGAGGCTTGGCTGCATTGGTTACTCTTGAAGGAGTTTGGCCATCACTTGGCATACACTCTTTCCAAGGGTATGAGGATGGACAAGATGTGGCAGGATGCTGGCATCATGGAGCAGCAAAGAGTATGGGTTCATAGTGATGATGCAACATTCATGTCATTCATTATGTCTTCATCACATATCTTGCATAATGAGAGCATGAGGGAGCAGCAAAAAAAATTGTTGCTTGGGTCATTCTTTGGAGAGAAAGGGAAAATTTGCTCTCATTTATTGTATGATGTTGCAGGAGTAGGAGATGGCATTACCATGGTGCAAAGGGGATACTTTTTGAACTTTGATGATCAGGAATTACTTCCACTTTGGGAGAGATTCCATATTTTCAGCAACATTATTGGAGGGTTGCCCATCTATGTTGAGGAAGCTAAGGGCAACAACGTTGTGCCATCTAGAGATTATCTAGTGCCTCATGCAGAGGAAGGAGGATCTCTTGCTCCAAGTAGAGGGATTCTTACATCCTTGCAAGGAAATCCCCAGGATCTCATGTATGGAGATCAAGGCACAATCCATGTTCCATTGTTGAGGAGGTGTGGAACCATGGAGACACAAGGATGAGGTAGGGAGAAGACCCAGCATCATGAGATGAGGAGTACACATCCCTATTCATTTTTGGAGGTTGATGCACCTAAGAAGGTGATTGGATTGCAAAGTGGAAGCATGGACATAATTTTTCATTCATATATGCAGTCACCTCTTGATGATGATGTCTCATTGCATGGAGACATTTTTCAGGGGAGCCCACTGGACCAACAGAGGAGGATGGATGCTTCACATGTTGGGGCACCACTCATTGATTTCAGGAGGGTGTAAACCTTGGGAGAGCTGGGTACATCGTTGAGAGTCTTGGGTAGACTCAATGAGGAGAGAGCCATTCCCTCAACATAATTTTCACCCACTCTCATTTCAAATTCTGTGTTGTGGCAGAAGCAACAGGGGAAGGATAACAACCTTCCAACTTGCATCTTTGGCATGGGAGATTTCAGAGAAGGAGATGACCATATGAAAAATGTCCTTCATGGGGAATCGTCAGCGCTGTCACTATGGAGGATAGATCCATGTTGGAGCTTCGGGTTGTTGGTGGAGTACTCCCAGGATCATCTTTCTTGTATGATATTGGCAGATCAGCATATGAGGAGATGCAGAGATCATGTGCAGATGGAGGAGATTCATAACTCTTTGAAGGAGTTAGCACAACCACCTCTTTTCTCTTTGAGGATGAGAGGGGACTCATTTTTGAGCCACTCCATTTGCATGAGCAAAACTTATGGTAAGGGTATTGTTTATTTGCATGATGATTTATATATTCATCCCTTAACCATATATGTACAGGATGTTGCTCCAAGGAGGAGAATTATTTTCTCTAGACCCCATGGTCTACTTGAAGCCATGAGCATTATTGGTGACCACTCCCTAGGAGGAATTTGGGAGGAAATGTATTTTGGAGGACATACTCACCTTGCACCATACGTCATTCACTTTCTCCATACATTTGAGGAGAGTAGGACAACAAGCAAGTGGTTGAGAAGCCACACTTTTTGTCTTTTGCAGTTGAGGGTCAAACTGCATTGGTTACAATTGAGGGGCCATTGTACTTATCCCTTGCCACACATGACAACAAGCATGGGTCTCATTATGGTTCATTATGTTGCTGTTGTCTTTATGTTTGTTGAGAGTATGATTGGGGGAGTGGCACATTGGTTGGATGTGTCCCTTGGGGGAGAGATCTCCCACATTATTTGCATTGCATGTTCTAATGGGAGCATGAGAGCACATGTGGCCACTACAATTTTTTTTTTTTTCCATTTGAGGTGAGCCATATGATTGATTGGATGCCATATGATGGTGACTTCCAACTCATCACATATGAGATGATTTGGGACATCATGTTTCATAACGCTAGAGAAGATATCCTTGGAGGTATAGTCTTCATCTTTCCATTTGAGGGCAACATTATTGCAGCCCAAGATCAGCATATACTTTTCACTTATCCTAAGTGGAGAGGAGGAAAATGTGGGGTAGGCTATTTTTTCTACCAAGATCAGATTTCCAGCCCACCTATATTGTAGGAGCCAAAGGTGGAAGATGATTTTCAGGAGTTGCCATGTTGGGAGGTAACTCACTTTGTATGGATGATAGCTTGGGGATGGAGGATCTACATGAGGAAGATGTTCCTCAACACATTTATGACTCCATGCCTTGGGTGGAGATTTTACAGTTCTAACCTTGTAGTTGCTTGAGGACAAGCAACATTTGGGAGGGGAGGACTGTAATATTCCCATTTTAGCACATGGCTAACTGGAATATTAAAATTTTTCTTTTATCACATTACAACTTAATAAATGGGTAATGGAACCCATTATTATTGAATACATAATAAAATCCCTCATAATGTGGAAGGGATCATCAGAGTAACTTCATTTTTCACCCTCAAGTGTGAAAAGGGGCAAATTCATGAAGACAAGGTCAGGTTTGACCAAGTCAATAGCGCTGCCATAGGAGGAGTGGATCACTTTATGAGACAACACCGTGTGAATGAGTAAGAGGATATTTGGTGGAGGAAACCCTACTGGATGGGGCCCATGGAGAGAGAGCTTTCACTTGTTTAAAAGGAGGGCAAGGCAACCATTGTTATGCATGTTTTGGATTATTGATTTCATTGTCTATTCAAGCATTGTGCATTCTTTTGCTGTTTAGCAAGAATTGTCGAGGAATTCTTGTTTATGATTTATTCACCTTCTTGAGAGGCCTCTTGAGGGATTTTTATTCATTCTCCACATTTCTTGGCTCCAGGCCAAAGTTAATCCTTTCAGTCACTGCATTATTCCTGCTGAAGCATAACGTAGTGTTGCTGGGTGTTGCAGTGGAGGACACCATTCACCATTTCCTTGGCTCATCTGTCAGAGGAGGGAGCTTCTATTACTTTGGGAGGTTAGTGAGGGATATTCATGAGCATATTTTAGATCATTGGCATCATGCCAAGCACTTCCCTTCACCAACAGTGCAGTCCCTTCTCTGGACAATGTTATTTCTGAGTGCAATTGCAGTGGGGACTTTCTCCACTATTTTGGAGGGTGAGATCTTCAAGAATTGGATCAAAATTTCACCTGAGAGATCATTTGGATGAGATTCAACCATCATTTTTAGCATCATCAACTATCTTCATCCATATTTATTTTTTGAGTTGCAGCTGCTGCCCAACAACTCCGACATTTCTGCAGATTTGTCATTTTGTATGTATTTCTGCCAATCCTTTTTAGGATTGTGTATTGTTGTTTCCAGGGGTTGAGATCTTGCTCCCCCTATTGTATTTGAGTTGCATATTGTCACATTTGTGTATTGACACTATTTTGCAGTAGTACTCCTTTATAGACTGCGTTGTCATAGCCAGGGCTTCTTTTGTATAGCAGCATTTCTCTATTTTTCATGTATATGTTTCTTTAAGGCTGCATTGCCTAACTTGAGAGATCATTTCCTCAAGATCTTGTATACATTTTTTCTGCTATAATATAATGTAATGGTTATGTGGATCTTCCGGCATTCTTGTATTAATGCATTCACTGTTATTCTCCAGCTCATGTTTATGTATTACTGATCTCCACATTGGTAATATCTTGAGGTATTCCCAATAGTGTAGTTGTTACTAATTTGGAATATTACAGTCTATGACAATATATATCAGCACATCTCACTAGAAAAGCTGTTCTTATTGACATCAAATTATTGGATACAAAATTGGATTACAACATATTTCTTAGTCAGATTTATATGTATGCAATGACTACAGTAGAATCCTCTGTATTTAGAGTAATGATGTTCCCCCATAGAGGGAAAGTTGTTACTATTGACTAGCTCATGTATTACGAGAAGAAGATAATAATCTCCCTTGAAGACATCCTACCATATGTAGGATCTTTTCTCGAGTTGATTACAACATATACAAAGTTTTCTTTCGGTTAGTTCAAACTATCCACTCTCCTCAGTACATATCCTATAGAACCCCTTGTGTTGTGGAAGATGTTCCAACAACCACAAGAGCAATGGTGTGTATGATGATTTCATCAAACACCCAATGGAGTTAGGAACCAAAATCTGATACCCCGAGTATCACCACTACTGGCTCAACATTCCTCTTATATGCCATCACCCGAAACCCCTTTTTATACCCTCCACATGGTTTTGTCTTACACCAAGTTGTGGAAACACTTATGTTTCCAAATATGGCTCTTGCGTTACCACTCTGGTATCTGGCCCCTTCGGCCATGTTAGAAATCTCAGGTGTCAGCTCTACATGTGTCATTCCTATTTCCCCTCAGGAGGCCATCATAAACTAGGAAGCACCTATATTGACACCAACCAGTTCCACTAAAAGGGACAAGTAAAAAAGGAATAAGGTGGACGCTCCAAAGACTCCCAGGGAACCCCCACATTTTGCTTTATGTAGCATAGTTGGGCAACCTACCAACACCTTCCCCAAGTTAGAGGAGTTAAAAACTTTCTTACATGTCCAAAAAAAAATTGTGACCCCACCTCTAAAAAATCTAAAAAAGGTCACAACTGTACACAACAAGGAATTATGCACCAACCATGCATGAGCTAGATGCGCAGAATACATACTTTACACTCATAATTTCCCTTAAATCCCTCTATATAGAGATGCATTATGAGCAGTCATGAAAACCAATTCTCAGGCCCCATCAATAGCAGTCATGCAGCTAGTTGATGATGCATAAAAAAAAATATTCTATGTACAAGAAGAACCATATTCATGCTCATACTCCCCTCGCCCAAACCCCCATAATAAAATAATGAAAATAGAGTCCACACCTCCTACCCAATCTTGCACCTTATGTAATGAACCAAACAATTTGATCACCCAATGCCCTGAATTATGGGCATTCAATCGATGGTATCCGGTCAAACGTGTTGCCCAAAGAAATGTATCTAGGTGCAAACATCATGATTTTAAGATTTGCACAAGTAACCATCATGTGTGACACTTTACTCATCTTTCCTGATTCCGGTCCATGTTAGAATTCATGCGGCGATTCATCGCTGAGAACTATGACTTAGTCGTATCAAACATTAAATCTTCAGACAACACTACATCCCAAGGGGATGAAGCATCTAGGTCAATCTTATGTGTGTTTGAGGAAAAAAGGTCATCAGTAGTCCCACTGGCCTCCTCTCACCATCACCAACCTAGATATAGGAAAAATACCAAACACACTCAAGCCATGTGGTCCAAACCACCCCTCCCATGTTCCCTATGCGATAAATCATACCACTTGGTTAACCAATTTCGGGAATTGGGAAAGTTTAATGATGTTTTTCACATAGTGGCCACAATTCCCCAAATCCACCTATCTAACCAAGAAAAAATCACATGTTGTTATTTCCACATCTGCTGTCAATTTGATCAAACAAAGAACTATCAATAAATTCCACATTTTAGAGCAACATTAAGCCAAACCCACCCTAGGAAGTCACGCCACACTGATACTAAGACCCTGAGATGGCAAGCAATAAAAAATTCCCCATCTTATGACCCTAACCAAGCTTCTTCATCTTATGCTATGAGTAATATTGAATCACATAGTATCTACTCAGTTAGCACTAGCCCTGAATGAAACATTTTCCCTAGTAATTCTCGTAGTATAGAAGCATGCCTTATGTTACAAAAATTTCGACATCTTAGGATTTAGTGTTGACCTCCTATTGGTGAAGAAACCTTTGCTCCTTGTACACAAACAAGGTCGCAAGAACTCCCTCCCACTCACTATAAACCAACCATTATATAAATTCTTCCACCACCTAATCCTGATGACACATAACATCACATACAATTAATCTCATCATCTTTGGGAACCATGATTTGTGTTGTCTACTCATCATTTTTTGGTGTCGAGACTGCTAAAACTACCACACCAGTAGTAATGCCACCGACAGTGTAGACCCATCCCATATGCACATTGTCAAATTTTCTTGGTTTTACAACATCAACCACTGAATCCTATTATTTCTTTTAAACTATAACTTCTAGGGCAAAAATACCTCCTCACGACATCACAATCCAATTCCACTTTAGATATTCTTTTTCGCTCATATTAAGATATTCTAGAGGCCATGACAGAACTCGAATATCCATGGGATGCCATGCACCATCATTTGTTTTTTCTACTTGAAAAAACATTTGTGCCTACTAACACACCAACCCATGATATTTATGCCATAGAATCTAAGGATTTCCTACCATCAGGAAGAATAAATTCATTCAAAAATCCCATCCTAGCACACGATGTGTTTAAAGAAGGAAAAGTGTCACATATTTCACCTACAATTAAGGTAAATATTTTGAGAAAACCTGGAAAGATCAAATGAATCTCCCATGGGGAAGCATGCTCTCCAGAAGAGGTAACCTCATACACCTTATTCCAACAATACATGGATATTTTTGCATGGGATTACTCGGAGATGCCACGCATCAATCCCACCATTTTGGAACACCATATTGACACGTGGCCTGACGCCCATCCCGTCCGTCAGAAACAACATCAATTACATCCCTCTAAGGCAAAATCAATCAAACTAGAAATAGATAAATTTCACAAATCGAGATTTATCTATCTAATTGCTTACACATCTAGGGATTCTAACCATGTAACCATCACGAAAAAAAAGGTCACCATTTGTGTTTTTACATATTTTTGAGATATGAACAAATCCTGTACCAAAGACAATTACCCCACACCATTCATTGACCAATTAATCAATTCTTGCACCAGCCATGAGGCGCTATCCTTCATGGATGGATTCTCTAGGTAGAATCAAATCCAGATTCACCATATGGATCGATACAAAACTGAATTCACTACCCCTTTAGGTACATTCACATACCAAGTTATGTCGTTCGGTCTTAGAAACATTGACGCCACCTTCGAGCGGGCCATGAACTACATCCTCTATGACTGGGCTCATCTCATCCTCACATATTTCGAAAACCTTACTGTACGATGCAAGAGGCATGCTAACCATTTGGAAGACCTTTGCATGGTTTTTCAAATATTTCGACAGTATAACCTGCGCATCAACCCTCTCAAGTGTGTTTTTTGTGTCAAAGCTAGAATATTACTAGGATTCATATTCTCCCAGAAAGGTATTGGAGTCGACCCTCTCAAATTCTAGGAAATTAAAGAAGTAACACCTCCAAAAACATTGAATCAGTTACAAATTCTTCAAGGTAAGGCCAATTTCTTACAACACTTTGTCCCTGACTGTGCTACCTGCACTTGGATTCCTGCACCTCCATTCCATTCCTTTCCAATGGAATGAACAAGCTCAAAAATAATTTTAATCTTTAAAATATGCATTATCTTCAGCTCCTTTGATTACCCCACCCAACCATAATAAATACTACAACTTATATATATTTTCATCAAATATATCCATTGTCGGGGTGTTAGTCCAAGAAGAACTAGACAATAGGGAACACATTATTTATTATGTCAAAAAGAACCTATATAGGCCTACATTGAAGTACGATCCAAAAGAAAAAACCACCTTAGCCCTAGTACATTCAGTACAAAAGCTTTGGCATTATATCATCCTTCGAACCACCACCATCATAGCAGCTATCAACCCTATGTGATATTTTCTCACTCGCCATATGGTGAA
Source organism: Pinus albicaulis (assembly GCA_034641835.2). Taxonomy (NCBI): domain Eukaryota; kingdom Viridiplantae; phylum Streptophyta; class Pinopsida; order Pinales; family Pinaceae; genus Pinus; species Pinus albicaulis. The sequence continues at coordinate 631,870,491 of CM076574.1, read as the reverse complement.
TCACAAATACGCTCGATGGGTAGTTATATTGCAAGAATTTGATCTACAGTTTAACTCTCCTAAAATAAAAAAGGTACTCATCCTTTCCAAATTTAGAGACCCAAGGATCTCCCGTTAATGATTCACTACCATATGAGCATATTTTCTTAGTATCAACAGACGACCCTTGGTATGGTGATATCCTCCTCTTTTTACGAACTCAAAATTTCAAACCTCATCTCACTCGTGACGAACGAAGGCGCATACCTCATCATGCCCCCCATTACCTCCTTCTAGGAGATGTCATTTATCAAAGAGGCACCAACACCATCTGAGCATGTCTTAAATGACTTTCACAGTTGGGATTGCGGCGGCCAACTCCTAGGGATGGCCACTGCTCAAAAATTCCTTTGTGCCAGTTACTTCTGGCCCACAATTTTTCATGACTGCATCCAAGAAGTCAAAATATGTGAGTGATGCCAACGATATGCTCATGAGGCACGAGCCCATCCAGCTCCCCTACACCTCATCATTGTCATTGGCCCCTTCTGTAAATGGGCCATAGACTTCATGTCCTAAAACCCGCCATCATCTGACAACCAAAAATACATTGTGGTGGTTTTCGATTATTTCACCTAATGGGCTGAAGCCATGCCCACATATAATAACACCTCATAAATCTCTGCATATTTTTTCTTCAACCATGTCATCACATGGTTTAGTGTTCCCAAGGAATTGGTATCTGATCATGGGAAACATTTCGAAAACAAAATAATCCAAGAAATATCCCAACACCTCAGTTTTTCTAATGATTTTGCATCCCCATATTACCCTCAGTCTAATGGTCAGGTAAAATATGTTAGCAAAGTCCTCGAAAAAATGTTGCAGCATATGGTGAAAAATCACAAAACCAATTGGCACCACAGATTTTTCTCATCCCTATGGGAATACTACACAACTGTCAAAGCATCAATACGTTTCACACCCTTCTAATTATTCTATGGGGTGGAATTAATGCTTCCAATTGAATGTGAAATCCACACACTATATTGGGTTATCAAACTTCTCACCAACACCAAACCCTTAGAGAAAAGGTTGGTGCAGTTGGAACTGGTTGTTATGAAACCAACTTCAAAAATAGAAGAAAAGAGAGATCAATTCCTTATAAATAAGCCACTTCAAGGGGGAAGCCTCCTTTACATTACATAAATGAAAAATTATTGGATGATACAAATGACACAACCTCCTTGTATATATAGGAGTCCATGGGGTCACAATATAATCCTAGCCGACCTAACCATAATAATGTAAGGGCACAATAATAAAAATATTGGGGTTATAGGGGTACAACAATAAAAATAAGTGGGTTACACTCACAACAATAAGGGACTACACTAGTAATCTAGGGACCTAACATGCCCTTCTCCTTCAAAAAAGTGTTGTCCTCAATGATTGAGTAGTTCTAGATGCTTCTGTATAAAATTATCATCCTCCCATGTAGAATATTTAGTGGGTAAGTTCTTCCACTTGATGAGATACTCTGAAATTGATCGATTTCATAGCTGTCGAGTTCTTGTTTCCGTGATTGCTTCAGGTTCCATTATGATTTTTCCTTCCTCTTCAAGTTTTGGCAATATAGTTTGAACTATAATTTTGTCACCTATAACCTTATTTAAGCATGAAAAATGGAAAACTGGATGAACTCGCGAAGAAGCGAGAAGCTCCAATTTGTATGCCATAGTACCAATATTTTGCAACACCTTGTAAGGACCATAGTATTTTGGCGATAATTTATTATACTTCTTAGCTTACTTGAGGGACATTTGTTTGTATGGTTGTAGTTGTAAAAATACTCAGCCTCCTACATCAAAACTTCTCTCGTTGTGATGTTGATCTGCCTGTTTTTTCATTAGATTTTGTGCCAAATTTAGGTTATCCTTTAAGATTTAGAGAACTTTTTGTTGATGCTCAATGTGATCTTCCACTGCTTGAACCTTAGAAATTTATCTTAAATATTATGTGATGGACAATGGATGATATCCGTAAAGTGCCATAAATGGGGTCATTTTTGCTGCAGTATGGAAGGAAGTGTTATACCACCATTTAGCCTAAGGTAACCACTTGACCCATTGTGTTTGTTTATGAGATACAAAAAAATGAAGGTATCCTTCCAAACATTTGTTCACTATCTCAATTTGACCATTGGATTGAGGATGATAAGATGAGCTATGAGCTAGTTGAGTACAAAAACAAGAAAATAATTTCATCCAAAAATTTCCAGTAAAAATGGGATCTTTGTTGCTTACAATAATCTTTGGGTTTCCATGCGGATTTTGAATTGTTTCCATAAATGCAGTAGAAACTGTACTTGCTTTAAATGGATGAGATAATACACAAAAGTGTGCATACTTGGTAAGTCTATCAACTACCACCATGATGACACTCTTTCCTTCGAATTTAGGTAAACCTGTGATAAAATTCATTGAAATATCCTCCCAACGTTGACTTGGAATGGATAAAGGTTGTAGAAGACCTAGGGTCTTAATTGTCTCGACTTTATTTTGCTGGCAAGCCAAACATTCTGCCATAAAATTTTGAATATCATATTTAGGGTCATCCCAAAAAAAATATTTATCCACCCCCTGGTAATTTTTTAAAAATCTCGAGTGTCCTCCTGAAGGAGAAGTGTGCAATTCCAAAAGAATATTCTATTTTCGTTGGGAATTATTACAAATATATAAGCGATATTTGTACCATAAGGAATCAATTTTCCAACTAAATTTATGAGATGTACTAGGATCTTGCTTCAACTTTTCAATGAGTGTCCACACTTCTTATTCCTTCTTCCATTCATCCCTTGCTTCGGTTATCCAATCTGGTTGGATAATAGAAATGGAAAAAAGCAATGCTTCCACCTCTTCATCCTTTCTTGAGAGCGCATCTGCAACAACATTTAGCTTCCCTTTTTTGTAGTTGATTTCAAAGTCATAACCCAACATCTTTGTGACCCATTTTTGTTGCTCTTCTAAATATAGTCTTTGTTCCAAAAAGGGTTTAAGACTATCATGAACAGTTTTTACCTTGAAGTGTCTTCCCATTAGGTAAGGTCGCCATTTCTTTAGTGCATGTAGTATTGCCAACATTTCCTTCTCGTAAACAAATTTCTGTAAACACTTTCCTTTGATTGGACGGATTTCAAAAGAAATGGTTCTTCCTTCTTACATTAAAACAACACCAATTCCATTTCTTGAGGCATCACATTCCACAATAAAGGTTTTTTTGAAGTCTGGCGTTGCTAAGACCGGTGCTAGGCACATTGCTTCTTTAAGATGTTCAAAGGCCTCAGTTGCTTCATGAGTCCATGAAAATTCATCTTTAGTCAATAATTTTGTCAAAGGTGCTGCTATTCTCCCATAATTCTTAATAAACTTGCGACAATACCCTGTTAACCGAAGAAATCCTCGCAACTTCTTTATGGTGGTGTGGACTTTCCATTCCTTAATGGATTTATTTTTCTTAGGGTCTACTTTAACACCCTAATGAGATACAATATGACCCATATATTCCATCTCTTGTACTCCAAAGAAATATTTGGAGGTTTTTTCATATAATTTTTTCTCCTCCAATAGTTTAAGCACCCTGTCAACATGTTGAACATGATCCTTATAAGACCTACTATAGATTAGTATATCATCAAAAATTACTAACACAAATTTTCTAAGGAAGGGTTTGAAAATGGAATTCATCAACCCTTGAAATGTAGAAGGTGCATTGGTAAGGCCAAAAGGAATGACAAAAAATTTATAATCACCCTCATGAGTTTGAAATGTTTTCGGAATATCTTCACTCTTCATTCTAATTTGATGATATCCTGAACAAAGATCCAACTTGGTAAAATAATTTTCTCCATGTAATTCATCTAAATTAATCAATCACAGGAATGGGAAATTTAACTTTAATAGTGAGATGATTGAGCTCCCTATAATCTATACACATGCTCCATGATCCATCCTTCTTGTGCACCAATACTACTAGAGTAGAGAAAGAACTTTAACTAAGTTGAATTATACCAGCCTCTAACATTTACGCAATCATACATTCAATTTCTCTCTTTTGGATATAAGGATATCTGTAAGGTATGATGTTTGGAGGAACACTTCCTAGAATCAAATGAATAGCATGATCATGATCATGAATAGGTGGGAGTCCTTTGGGAGTTTCAAACATCTTAGAATGTTTTTCCAAGACTTTTTGGAGATCTGGAGAAATAGATGATTTTTATGTTGGAACTTCTAGTGAGCATAATTGTGAAATTAGGCCTCATTGTTCTTTCTTTAGAAGCTTTGTCATGACATTAGAGCTTATTATATTTCCTGGCTTACTTGCGATACCCCATAATTCGACTTCCTTTCCTTTTGAAAAAAAATTCAAGAAAAATTCTTGAAAATTAAAAGCTACCATCCCCAAAGTTTGTAACCATTGTACTCCTAGTACAACATTAGCACCTCCCATTGGAATGGAAAGCATTGTACTATTCAATAAATAATCCCCCATGTTTAGCTTGATATTATGGAATTTTCCAGAGAAATTTATAGTTCCTCCATTTGCACCCGTCACTTGACATTCTGGTGTTGGGTATAGGAAGCAATTCAATTCCTTGGCTACCTTATAATTAATAAAATTATGGGTACTACTCGAAACAATCAACACTATTACCTTTTTCTTCTTGATATGTCCTTATATCTTGAGAGTTTGAGGAGTGGTAATGCCTGCCAATGAATTATATGATATGATCAGACTCATTTATTCTTTATATAGGGTTGGTTCCTAGTGTATATCCTCTTCTTTTGAAGTTTATTGTTCATTTTCTTCATCCTCTTCACAATTTATGTAAAATCTTCAACCTTGACCAAATCTACAACGTTGTCATGGAGGAGTGGCCATCAATGAGGCACAGTGCAGTTTTATATGGAGATGCATTGTGTGAAAGAAGTGATCTCATTGGAAGTGGTTTAGGGTTTGCAAGCTCTTGTCTTATAAAAGGAAGGGGATCGTAGCATTAGAGGGTTGTTGATGTTGATAATATTTCTAAATATATTGTTTGTTTAGACATATATCTTTCTCTTGCTGTTTAGTTGAGATTGAATGTTGTTTAGCATTGGGTGTTCCTGATCGGGAATCCCACCTCTTCCCATTGAGTAGCTCTTGGGAGAGTTTGTATTGCATTGTACAATATATGGCTTAGGGCCAAGCTTCTTATTTAAGCTAAAATGCAAATCCTATTGAGGGTTTGGTTGTTTTTGCAAGCTGCAGCAAGTGGAGACTAAATCTTTCAGATCTAGGCCATTTCAGTGCTCCTTTTTAATGGAGGAGGTTTCCACTTCATTGGGAGGACAATATTGGAGTTCTTGAGAATAATTTTTAGATATTGGCATGAGGCCAACATAAATTTGATCCCTACAATGTAGTATAGATCTAGATCTGCGTTATTCCTATAGGTGCAGTTGCAGGGTGGTTCAGGACACCATTAGAGAGCTGATTTTCTAAGTGTTGGGGATCTGCCCTTCACTTTGGAGATCTATTGGAGGAGGCTATTCTATTTCTCATATCAGATCAACCACACTTTCTAGATCTGTATTTTTCAGTAGATCTGTAGTTTTAGATCTCATATATACAACTTGTGCTTGGTGTTTTGCTGAAAACCCCAAGGGGGTTCCATAAATGAGCTTGTATAGTGCATGGATTTGCTATAGATCTAAATTTTTATGCACTTATTTGCTCTAGGTCTGATTTACAATATACTACTATTGCAGGGGCAATAAAATAACGTTGTAAGGCTTTTCCAGTCTTTATATATGGTTGCACCACCTCATTTTGATGGATTTCTTTCACTGGAGGCTTTCTTTTCTTGTTATGCATCTTATGGGCCACCTTTTACATACATTTTGCTGCTGTAATAACAAATGAAAGGTCTCCATATTGATCTCTTTCTTTATAAAATATGATCTGCGTTATTTTCCTATATTTCTACATTGTATTGCTGCATTCCCCATTTGGGAATACTACATTGGTATTAGAGCATTGTCTTGGCACATCCTGTGCATTCTAAGAGCACTATGTCTTCTGAAGAAGGATAGCTTCTTGCTGACAGAGAAAAGAGGTATCAAAGAAGAAGCCACAGAATAATTGATTATACAAATGACAAAGAATATAAGAGTAAAACCCCATTATCTGGAGGAATGAAAGGGAAGGAGTTCTCAAGATTTTTTCTCCAAACTATACATGAGCTTAAAAGAGAGATGAAGTGAATGAGGAGGGAAAGACATGAAGGTCCCTCAAGAATATTTGCACATGAAGAAAGCTCTAGTTTTTCATATTATGGGTGTGAGCATTCAACCACACAATTAGATCTACAACATGGTACCATGCCTACATTCTTGGCAAGAGAAGAAGAAGGAGGAGAAACACCAAAGGAGGAGACTCTTGGTGACTATCTCCAAGAATATGAATCTCAGTCTAGAATATTCAAGGAGCATCTAAGCTTTCAAGGGTTTTTTCAAATAAAATAAGATAGAAGACCCAGTAACTACAATAGAAGATGAGGGTGCATGAAACCCACTTTGGGTAGATTCTTTCTACCTAATTTTGATGGGTCACCCAAAAGCACATCCAAGGTTTGGGTAAAGAAGCTAGACACATATTTCCCGCTGCATCAAGTTTCCGAAGAGGAAGCCATTAGAGTAGAAGCGCTGCATCTTGAAGATAAGGCTTATTCTTGGTGTTTATTTGAATCTTATTCATTTAATAATGCAAATATATCTACTTATGCAAATTTCACTAGGAGGTTAGTGAAAAGATTTGATTTAAAAAAATTTGAAACTTCCTTGGGAGAGAAAACCAGGCCCAAGAAATTAGAACCTTTGTAGGAGTTGGAAGGATCCATGCGGCCAACTCCATTTCAGAACATTGTTGAAGGGGTTAAATATCTACAACATGCTTTACCAAGAGAAAAGACCCCACTTTAGCAAGAAATTTCTTCTCAAGAGGAAGACATGAGGATTCCTTATTCAAGAGGAGATCAAGAAAAATGATCTCTTAATGATGAGGTATTATCCATTGATGAGGAGGAGGGAGAAAAAGAGCTGGAAAGATCCTCCAGTGCTATGACAACATGAGGAGATCTACTTCTATTTGGAGATGGTGATGAAGCAATTTATTCAACTAGAGGAGCTCTTGCATCTTTGCAAGAAGTTCCAAATGATCTTACATATGAAGATCATGAGTGACATGTGTCTATGTTGATAGGAAATGAGACAAAATAATGGAGGAAGTGTGTTCCAACATTGAATGAAATCTTGGGGACACACACTATGATAGGTCATTCTTTTTTTATCAAGAATTTTGACACCAATGAGATGTTGGGTGTACATAGATTTATTACAATTGAAAAATACACCTTAGACTGTGAGATCGTGTAGAAGGTAGGAGGAAATGAGAAGGAGGGCTAGCACGAAATTATTGGGAAGATATACACCCATCCTTTTCAGGAGGTTTATGTATAGAAGTAGGAGGATGATTTGTGCAGTGAGAGCCTTGATGTTTCATTACATGGAGACATTCCACCAGGGAGACCCCCTGATTGGAAGAGGATCAAAGAGTTCTCTCAACATGTTTTACCACTTATAGATCCAGGAGGAGTGGGAACAGTGGGATATCATTGTACAATGTTGAGAGTCTTGGGTAGACTCAAGGAAGAGGGAGACATTCTCCCAACATCATCATTACCCATTCTCATTTTAGATTCTGCACTGTGGGAGGAGAAACATGGGGAGGATATCAGTCTTCCAATATGTACCTTTGGCATGGGAGATGTCAAAGAGGAGGTCAGCCATATGACAGATGTTCTTTGTGATAGATCATCAGCGGTGTCACTATGGAGGATAGATCCATATTGGAAATCCCATCTATTGGTGGATTATTCCAAGGATCTTTTCACATGCATGATACTTGATGACCAGCTACATGAAGAGGGCTATTCAATCCAAGATGAATTCATCTATTATCATGGAAGGATATTCTTATCTATAGCCTCCAAGCTCAAGGAGAAGTTGTTACAAAGAGCACATGAAGATTTTATTTTCAGCCATACTTATTCCATGAGAGCCTACAACACTATCATGGAGAGCTACACTTGGGAAGGATTTGAAGAGAAAATATATCAGCATTTGAAAATATGCATGGACCATGTGGGGAAGGGAGAGACAAATAACTCAATGAAGGAGTTATTACATCCACCTCTTTCCTCTTTTGGAATGAGAGGGGATCTATCTATGGACCACTCCATTGGTATGAGTAGAAATTTTGGTAAGGAACATGCTTATGTACATGATGTTTCATTTAATGTTTATTTGCATTCCTTTACCATTTATGTGCAGGCCATTGATCCAAGGAGGATCATTCTTCCATATAAACTTCATGGCCAAATTTGGGCCATAAACATTTTTGAACATGGCCACTCCCTTGGAGGATATAGGGAGATGTTGTATCACTGTGGGTGCACTCCAAAAGCACCAAACATTTCTCACCTTTACATCCATTTTGAGAAGACTTGGGAAAAAAGTAAGTGGTGGGAAAACCACTTACCATATCACTATCTGATGCAGTCAGGAGATATACTGTGCTGGTTCCACATGTGGGACTATGATCCACCTCCATTATTGCATTTGATTGTTTATGTATCACTAGTTTTGATCCCATATGTTGATAATGTTTTTATTATTGTTGGGGACATGATTGGAGGGATGACACATTGGTTGGATGTGTCCATTGGGAATGAAACTTCCCACATTTCTTCATGCTTCAAGGGGAGCATGGGACATTATATGGCTGATACATTACATCACTTGTTTCCTTATGAAGGGAGCCATATGATTGTTTGGAGCACTTCGAACATGCCTCTCATGAGCATTTGGGGGGATATTTTCTATGAATTACCAAGCTGGAAGGCGATTCATTTCATTTGGATGATAGCAGGGAGATTAGAGTTTCTCATTGGGGTTGAAGCACCCAACATTTATCATCTCTCATGTCTTTGGAAAACATATAACTCTTTCCATATATTTCCCACTTCTTCATGATGAAAGCTATTTGGTTTATTCACCAAAGGCAAAATTGTATTCTTGGGAGGAGACATATCCATTGGAGATTTTGCAATATCCTTGTAGTTGCTTGAGGACAAGCAACATTTTGGAGGGGAGGGCTGTAATATTAATGGGAATATTAATTTTTTTTTTTGTTACTTAGAAAGGTGAATAAGTGGGTAGGGAGACCCATAAAAATCTTTATTGTGAATAAAACCACTTCTCTTGTGAAAGTGGATCATATTTTCAACTTAATAAAACACCCTAAGGTGTGAAAAGGGGCTAAAACATTTTGATTGGGTAAACCTTGACCAAATCTACAACACTGTCACGGAGGAGTGGCCATCAGTGAGGCACAACGTAGTTTTAGATGGAGATGCATTGTGTGAAAGAAATGATCTCATTGGAAGTGGTTTAGGGTTTGCAAGCTCTTGTATTATAAAAGGAAGGGGATGGAAGCATTAGAGGGTTGTTGATGTTGATCATATTTCTGAGTATATTTTCTGTTTAGACATATATCTTTATCTTGTTGTTTAGCTGAGATTGAATTCTGTTTAGCATTGGGTGTTCCAAATCGGGAATCCTAGCTCTTCTGATTGAGTAGATCTTGGGAGAGTTTGTATTGCATTGTCCACTATCTGGCTTAGGGCCAAGCTTCTTCTTTCAACTACAACATATATCCTGTTGAGAGTTTGGTTGCTTTTGCAAGCTGCAACAAGTGGAGACTAGATCATTCAGATCTAGGCCATTTCAGTGCTCCTTTTTAGTGGAGGAGGTTTGCACTTCATTGGGAGGAAAATATTGGAGTGCTTGAGCATAATTTTCATATCTTGGCATGAGGCCAACCTCATTTTGATCCCTACAATGAAGTATAAATATAGATCTACATTATTCCTATAGGTGCAGTTGCAGGGTGGTTCAACACACCATTGGAGAGTTGATTTTCTAAGTGTTGGGGATCTGCCTTTCACTTTGCAGATCTATTGGAGGAGGCTATTCTATTTCTCATATCAGATCAGCCACACTTTCCAGATCTCTTATTTTCAGTGGATCTATAGTCTTAGATCTCAGATCTACAATTTTTGCTTGGTGTTTTGCTGAAAACCGCAAGGGGGTTCCATAGAGGAGCTTGTATAGTGCATGGATCTGCTATAGATATAATTTTTATGCACTTATTTGCTCCAAATATGATGTACAATATACTGTTGTTGTAGGGGAAATAAAATAACGTTGTAAGGGTTTTCTAGTATTTATATATTGTTTTTTTTTTTAACAGAAACATATATGGATTTATATTAGAAATTGGCCAAAATGCCTTTCACCGGTTACAATAGGTTGGGCATAGCCCTGGAGATTTATTCCACTAACTGATCATAGGCCCCAAAATTTGGATATCCGTGATGTTCACTCGAGACTAGAGAATCAATCTCTGTTAATTTTCCTATCTTAATTGTACAAACGAACTGTTTCAGTATAATGCAGTAAAACATAACTCTATTTTATGGGATGGAGTCCCACTCCTCAATTCCATCTTTCAAGAGAGAGCCAGCAGGAAGAGGCACCATCCTGTTGGCTTCCAGATCAGCATCTTTATTGTTCCCCCTCAATACATGAAGGAAATTTTTAGTCTGAAAATATTTCACCAGAATTCTGATTCTTGAAATCACTCTTGCCAATCTAAGATCTGCAGGAGAATAATCCTCCAGTAAGACTTTAATAATGGACTGAGAGTCTCATATAATATTAACATCTGATAAACCAAAGGCCTTTTCTTTCTTGAGAGCTTGAAGAAGTTCCAAGGCTTCTGCTTGGATGCTGGTGGATCCCCAAGCAAACTTAGTCACAATTCTGCCCTCCTTATTCTTTATAAATCCTCCTGCCCCAGCCAAACCGGGGTTTCCTTTTGCTGCCCCATCAAAGAACAGAGAGTATCTGGATTGCCTGATGAGCAAATCAGATAGCTCATTCTTCCTCCCTCTGAATTTCCACTCTTTTGTATCCTTGAGTTGCCTTGTTTCTCCAGAGAATTGGAGATCCAACGAGGCACCCCAGTCTAAGTCTTGCTGACTTAGGTTCGAGTCCGACAAGTGCTCCCCCAGAATTTCTTTGCATAGAATTTTTATTTTGATGATGGTGAATTGCAGATTTAAACTTTCATCTCTGAAGACTCTTCTATTTCTCTCCAGCCAGATTTGCTAGCAGATAAATTTCGGCAAGGAGAGCCATGTAGCTTTAAAAATTTCATTTTTTGGGAACGTTTCTGGGTAGAAGTTTTGCCAGTTTGCAAATAAGTCAGAGATAGACGTAGGTAGGATGAATTATTTTTTCTAATGACTCAAGAGGTTCTGCCAGATTTCTTTTTAGAATTTGCAGTCCAAGATAATGTGTTGGGCGTTCTCTTCACTATCACAGCACAAGTGGCATCTTGAGGGACCTTGGAACCATTTCTTCTTCAATCTGTCTTCTGTTAAAATTCCTTTGTGGCATAACAGCTAGCAGAATGAGTCCACTTTTAGCATGGGTTTGTAAGTCTAGAGCCCCTTCCACACAGCAGGGTCTGGGGGGACATGTGGAAGCTCAAGGAGGCTTTTTTACCCCTGCACAATAGTGTACAGCCCTGGGGCAACTCCCCAACCACGGGTGTATTTCCTTCCAACGCATAGAGGTGCCTTACCGTTCAATAGAGAGAGAAGGAGATCGCGTTGTTGTGTCAGCTCTGGAGGAACAGGAGGAAATCTCCATCGCAGCTAGTTGCTGCCAGTCCACAGCGAAATATCCCATAGCGAAACGCAACCAGCTCTGTCCAGCCACGGTCGCAGCGCATGTAGAGAATTGTAGCTCGATAATGGGGGATGCATCATGATGCTGTCGTCCCATATTATAACTTCTTTGCTGTTGCCAGGTATCCAATACACTCTGTCTCTGATTAAAGGAGCTACTTTGTGACATAATTTGATCAATTGCGATCCTGAGGTGGGCAGTGAGGTTTTGAGGCATCTTTTCCGCTTCCCCATGAAATAATTCCTCCATAAAGCTCTTTGCGCCCACCCTGGGTGAGGACCAATGATTCTCCAGAAAATCTTGGCTCCCATGGTTGTGTTTTGGAGACTGAGATCTTTGAAGTTTAGGCCTCCTTCATTCTGAGGCTTACATATTTTCTCCCAGCTTACCAAAGGGGTTTTCTTATCATTTTGATTGCCACCTTTCCAGAAGAATTTGCGAATTAGGCTTCCATTTCTTGATGATACCAATGGGAGCTAGTAATACAGAGAATTGAAAGACGGGGAGACTACTAAGAACAGATTTGATGAGGACAGTTTTTCCGGAAAGGTTTAACCATGAGAATCCCCATGCTTGAATTTTAGCCTTGAATTTATCCAATAGAGGGATCTAGTCTCTGTTGTAAGCTAGTTTTCAGAAGATAGGAAGGCCCAGATAGGTAAAAGAGGTCCAGCTGAGGGAGACAGAAAAGCCAAGAATTCTGGTGATGGCAGAAAGAATGGAGGCAGAGATATTCCAACAAAAAACTTTGAATTTGCCTTTGTTCAAACTACTGCCTGTAGCTTCGGTGTAATCGTCCAGAACCTCCTTGAACTTTAAGGTGGATCTGACAGAGGCAGCGCCTAACAAGAGGGTATCATCAACAAAAAAAGTATGATTTACATTTTTTACCCCTTTGGCTATGTTGAGCCCCAGGATCTCTTGATCAACCAATTTCTGGTCTAGATAGAAGCTCAGGACAGAAACATGGAGGAAAAAGAGAAGCGGAGAGAGGGTAAAACCCTGCCTAAGCCCTCTTGAAGATTTGAAAAAGCCAGCTGCTCTCCCGTTCACCAAGGGAGCGATCCAGGGATCGACAATGAAAGCATGGATCCAATTGATAAAGCCCATTCCAAAGCCAAATTTATGCAAGACTTCCCAAATAAAGCTAAGTCTAACACGATCAAAAGCATTTGCCAAGTCTAGTTTAATTACCATACCTTTCTCTTTGCGAAGATGGCTCGAATGAATCGCCTCTTACACTAGAATGAAATTGTCAGCTAGCTATCTCCCCTGAACAAACCCACCTTGATTCTCTGGGATGATGGCTGGGAGGATGCCTTTTAGCCTATTTGCAATCAATTTTGTGATTATTTTATATCCAATATTGCAAAGAGAGATGGGGCAGAACTGATTAAAATATTTAGCGCCGTTTTCTTTGGGTATGTGGGCAAGGAAGGCAGAGCTAGTGCTGCCCCCTATTTTCTGGAAATTTTGAGATTTCAAGATCATTTTGTAGAGGTATTTCTCCACAATCTGCCAACAGGTTTGAAGGAATCTTGCAGTGAAGCCATCCGGGCCTGGGGCTTTGTTGGGCTCCATGTCAGTGAGAGCATATTTTATTTCTTTTATAGAGATATTAGCTTCTAGATGCTGATTCATTAAAGGGGAGATCTTAGGAGGAACCACCTCCAAAAATTTAGAGTTTGGATTAGTCACTCCCTCTTCTCTGTACAGATTTTTAAAGTGATTGAAAGCTGCTCTCTTTATGCTTCCAAAGTCTTTGTGAATTGAGTTTCCTTCTTTGATTTTTGCAATAGAATTGAAGCTCTTTCTAGCTTGAGCTTGTTTATGAAAGAAGGTGGAGTTTTTGTCTCCCGCTTTAAGCCATAAACTCCTAGAATTTTGTCTCCAATGCTCTTCCTCCGAAAGGCAGGCTTTATGGAAGGTTTGATAAAGCTCAACTTCCTTATCTAACACTTCTTTAGTGATTTCTACATCTTCACTTTGAGCATGATGCTGAGCAAGTATGTCTTGGGCCTGTTTTCTCTCTTTTGCAAGGGAGGGGAGAGATTTGGCCCATGATTTAAGAACAACTTTCAGTCTTCTAAGTTTTTCTTCCCAGATGAAGAAAGGAGAACCCTTCACTGGAAATTTCCAACTGTCCTGAACCAAATTTAGGAACTCAGGATCCTTGACCCAAAGAGGATTGAATATGAATGGTATGGGGCCAAGATCCTTGTGATCCGACATCTCAAGCATAATAGGCTTATGATCAGAAACGCTGCAAGGGAGGATATGCAATTTGGGTTCTAAGCCTAACAAAAGAAAAGAACTCTGCACCAAGCATCTATCAAGTCTAGCAGCAATGTGACCGGGGCCTATTATTTTATTGGACTAGGTGTACTTACCATTTTCTGAGGGGATATCAAGCAGATCCCAGTCCTGCATGAGATCCTACACCCACTCCCTTGCTGGGTCCCTTACGATTGTGCCTCCTCGCTTTTCCTCCATGCGCAGTGTGAGATTTAGATCACCTGAAATAATGATGTTTTCCAAGTTCTCTGACTCCAACAGATGTCTGACGGAGTACCAAGACTCCATTTTCTCCCCTATATTTACTGGGACATAGACATTAAAAAGGAAGAATGTCTCCCTCGAGTCCACAGGTTGTAGCTTCAAGAACAACCAATGGGTATTGTGTATCTTAGTGACCAACCTATACTTGAGAGGATTCCAGAGAGAGCCTAGCCCCCCAGAGGCTCCCCATGCTGAAACTGCTTGGCCTCTGCTTCCCTTCCAAAAAATTTTACTGGTTTGGAGAAACTCATTGTCCTCCATTTTGGTCTTCTGGATTAGAAGAATGTCTGGGGCTTCCCTTCTAATAAGGCTTCTCGTTGCTTCTTCTTTCACTTTACTCCCCATTCCTCTGCAGTTCCAGGAGACGATCTTCATCATTTATTTTTATGATGTTGGTCTCCCTTGGAGCCCTGTGCTTGGATTTTAGATATCTTCGGATTTTTGCCAAGGAGTTTCTCCAGAGTGGGCTGACTACCCTGAAGTTTTTCTTTGTAAGTTTCTTGATCTCTCTTTTCCCTAGCAGTTTTGTGGCCCCTTGCTGATATTCTGACCGATGTCTGCATATCTCCTATTTCTCCTTCCTCCTTTGACTCCTCCGATTCATGTTCCTCCTCAGAGGCTTCTATTTGCTTATCCTTATTTCTTGCTGTGGCACTTTCTTCAGGTCTTGATCCTGCTGAGGCCATTTTTTTAGAGGGCTTATCTTGCCTATTCTCTTCCTGAGGAACCTCTTCTTCAGAGCTTAAGAACTCATACCTATTCTTTTGACTTTTTGGCAAAGGAACATTTTGGATGGAGGCAGGTTGGGGGCCTTGGCCATTTGGGGCCCCAGATTTCTTGTGAGAGGTCTTTGACCGCTTAACTTGATTCCAACCATCTTCCTTTCCTTTCTCTGCATCCCCTTTGTTCGGACACCCTCTTGAAAAATGACTGTATATGTCAAATTTACGACATTTGAAAGGGAGCTACTCATATTCCAGCACTTGAACATGCGTCCAACTACCAACCTTTATTTTGATAGCCTCCGAGAGTCCCACCTCTAAGTCCACCTTGACATAGATTCGGGCGCAATCATACTGATAATTGTTGTTTGCTCTGTCAATGAACTTTCCCAAAGCATTGCCTATGTGCTTGAGGGAATCCCAGTTCCAACAGTGCACTGGAAGGTTTGGGAGTCGAACCCAGACAGGGACTGCCATCAGGACATCCATGGCCGGATCAAAGTCAGGGGTCCATTTATTGAGGTAGAGACCCTGAGGGCCCATGAAATAGGGCCCATTCCTGAAGATCAAGTCTTTTTCCTCCTTAGTGTTGAACTCAAACAGGAAGTAGCCTCTTCCCAGGAAATATGAAGTGACTTTGTTCTTGATCAGCGAGATCCAGTTCTTAACAACCCAATTTTCCTTTGATTTTGGCGAGGGCCAAAGGCCCGTGAACTGACCCACCAGGGTTCGATCTGCTAGGGACAAAGCGACCTAGATCGGGCCCTCAGGAGGAAGTTTTACCTCAGGAACATCAACAAGTTTTTTGACAAACTTGGCAGCTTCAAACTTCTTCTTCTTAGGCAACGAAGCTAGCAAAGAGGAGAAAGCAGCTTCAGCATCAGGGGGAGAAGAATGGGAAGGACCGAGGGGCGAGCCCTGGGTCTCCATGGCCGAGAAGATCAGATCAGTAGTAGCACACCCAATCTGCACAAAGAAAAAGAAAAAGATGAAGCATCTCAGAGCCGATGAGAAGCAGGAAAAGATCTGGTCAGAACCTGCAGGAAGAGGCCCCGAGCAGAGTGGAGCCCAGCAGGTCCGGCAAGGAACGGATCAGAGACCAGGGATGGCCGAGAGGGCAACACCCTAACTCAGCAGAGTAGATCTATAGGATGCGGCAGGAGGCAGAGGCGCAACAGGACGCAACAACAGCATGAGGCGTAGAGGCGCAGCAGGACGCAGTAGCAGCAACAGGCGCAGGAGGCGCAGGGGCGCAGCAGGATGCAACAACCCTAGGAGGCGCAGAGGCGCAACGATTGAGAATTAGTATTTATATATTGTTGCATCACCTCATTTTGAGGGATTTATTTCATTGGAGGCTTTCTTTTCTTGTTATGCATCTTATGGGCCACTTTTTACATAATTTTTTGCTGCTGTAATAACAAATGAAAGGTCTCCATATTTGCCTCCTGCTTTATAAAAGATTATCTACGTTATTTTCCTATATTTCTGCATTGTATTGTTTCATTTCCCATTTGGGAATACTACACAACCTTGTAGGTTGTGGAAGTCTAGGAGTAGAAACACATCCATCTTTATATATGTGAATGGTAGGCTTCCTTGTCACCATAATTTTACATTCAATTTTTCTTGCCAACCCGAAGGCCTTCTCCAATGAATTAGGTTCCCAAACGCGAACCTCATGTTGGATGTTATCCTTTAAAGTCCCTATGAAGACATCAATCATGCATTCCTCTAGAATATCAGTTACCCTTAATTCAATTTTTGGAAGTCATCAATGTCCTCCACCACTGAACCCTTTTGTTTGAGATTTATCAATTGGATAAAAAAGGTGTTGCTCTTTGTATCTTCATAATGTGCTATCATTTCATCCATAAAAAATTGACCAAGTGACAATTTTTTACTGGAGTAAAGCCATTGATACCATACAAATGTATTTTGTTCTAAATATAAAGTTGCAATGCATACCTTTTGTGTGTTTTTCACATTATTGAGATCAAAATATTGCTCCATATGTAGTATCCATGTTATAGGATCCTTGGCATCAAACTTCCTTATATCGATCTTTGTAATATGGCGAGTCTTCCTTCCAACATTCAAATTTACGAAATCATGATTAACATTTGTTTTTCTCTCATCATGAATTTCCTATACTATATTTTCGCCATTAGGAATAATTTCTTGTATCAACTTTGTCAAACCTTCCTTCAAAACTTCCATGTCTTTCTTCAAACCTTCCATTTTTTCTTCGATACCACCCATCTTAGCTTCCACGCCTTTCTTTAAACCATCCATATTAGCTTCCACACCTTTCTTAAAATCATCAATATTAGCTTCCACATCTTTCTTCAAACCATCCATCTTGTCTTCCATGCCTTTCCTCAAAACTTCCATTTCATTTTTAGTTTCTCTTTACGAAAGCGAAATTTGGTGCACTTGCTCTTGTAATTTTGACATATCACATTGCACTTCTTCATATTCATGAGTCATAGTAGAGTATTCTGAGGGCTCGATGGGTGTTGAATTATTTTTAGGGGGGAATTTTAGAACCTAATACTGATATCTATGCTTCAATATTCTCTTGGAATCACTTCAAACTGATTTTTCAAACAAGACTTATGCAATTTGAAAAAAACACACACCTTTTTCTTTCTTTTGAGGAGCTAGATATTGAAAATGAATTATCTATAGGATTTCAGATCTTCAATATCTGAAATTTGGTACTATATTAGCCTTATGAATCTTCTTTCGAAGGCCACAAGTCTGACCTGATTTGGATGCTTCAAGGAAAAGTTATGCCCAATCTCTTACAATGACCTAATTATGGATTGGTTCAGTAGAGTGCACTTGTATGACGTGCCACATGTCAATGTTCTATACTTCAGCTCTGAAACTGATACACAGGAAATGATCTTTCATCTAATGTTAGTTGCTTTTCACCAAATTCTAATCTGAGGCTTAGAGAGAGAGTTATTACAATTTTCCCAAGGTCACCTCTTTTAGATGAAATTCGGGAGCCTGCACAAACCCTAACTTCCACAGATCATATCTCTGTAAATTTTGTGAACCAAGATCTGCAATTTTTACATGAAGTTCCTTAGGATTTGGGCTTTGTGTGATAAAAATTTCAGCTTCTTAACCTTCGTAGAAAAAACGTTATAGAGAAAATGCCACGATAACTTGTTTGGAGCAGCGAAACCCTATAATCCAAAGCTCTGATACCAAATGTTATGAAATCAGCTTCAAAAATAGAAGAAAAGGGAGATCAACGCATTAAAAATAAGCCACTTCGAGGGGGAAACCTCCTTTAAATTACATAAATGAAAAATTCTTGGATGATACAAATGACACAACCTTCGTGCATATATAGGAGTCCAAGGGGTCATAATAAAATCCTAGCCGATCTAAACATAATAATGTAAGGGAACAATAACAGCAATTTGGGGGTTACAGGGGTACAACAATAAAAATAAGGGGGTTACACTAAAAAAAAAAGGGACTACACTAGTAATCTAAGGACCTAACACTGGTCGACGAAAGTCGACGTGAGTCTCTCCAACATAACAAAGCCCACAAAAATAGGGTCAAAGCCTTGTTTGATTGCAACATCACCCAACATTCATGCACCGAAGGAGAGTTAGTCCTCCACTCTGATGTTGCCTAAGAAGATTTAGGACCTGGAAAGTTTGAGACATTATGGAAAGGTCCACATATTGTCAATAATTTCCTCCTTGAGGGGGCATACATTTTATTAGAACCCGATGGGATGTGCCTAAAAAATCCCGTCTTAAGACTCTACCTCAAAAAAAATAACCCATAAAAATTCTCAAAATTCCATAGAATCTATATGTATTCACCATAATTTATTTTTGTGATGTTCACCTCATCATGGATTCGTCTAAAACCAATTTCTCATCATGTGTCGCATATGGATCATCTGCTAGTATATCATTATGGATTTGCTGGCAGCGCCTCTCGATGGTCACAAAATCTCATTGTTGCATCTTGGGGCATATACTCTCTTAATTGGACACCTCATATCACTAACATAATATGTATCAGATTAGCCACTCATAATCAAGCTAAATATGACGTTGTCATAGGCCTCTTGTTTGATGCCTCCCTTATAGGTATCTGTCACCTGCACGTATTCCTTGAATCCTTGCTCGTCGTATTGAAATTGAATAAAACCTTTAAATTTCATGATTGATGCCTCTTTAGGAAATATCTGCATGCAAAAAGGTTAGCTCGAAGCTTTGATCACATCACATTTACACACATATCAAGAGATCAAATCTACATAGTTGATCGCATAGCTAACCAAGTCCTAGAATGGAATGCATCACATATATACCATCAACCATAAAGCATCATATCCATCACATATATAAAAAATATAAATAACATACATCAAATACATCATCAAGTATAAAAATATGCAGAAAACACATCACGAGACTTTCCAAAAAATATATATCGCGCATATATACATGAAAAAATATATTGGGTACAAAAAATAACTATACAATCCACTAACTCACGATCAGGAAAAATAAGTCCTCAAAACATTGGGGAGAATCTGCATAATGGATTCTTTCCCTGGTACCTATGTCATAACATCAAAATATATGGCCAAGGCCCTCCCTCCCTCTCTTGAGGTCCAATCTTCGCACCTGGAGCCAAAATAGGACGAGTCGTGGCCATCACCATAGATATGCAGTGCAAAACTAGTCTATGAGCCCACTCACACACCATTGTAATATCCACAACAACCTCTCCAAGTCCCACCAAACCCTCGTTGGGTATCCTCTTCATCATGGCCTTAGCTATGACTCAGACTTCCTGATATTCCTATGGTTCAGCCTCCAGAGCTTCCGACCGCTCCTCTACTGCCTCAACACGTTCACGCCATCGCTTTATCTCCTTGGTAGCCTTGGAATCTACCCTCTTTGGAGGCTCAACCAATATCCAACCGACATAATTGCACTGACTTCTCAGGCTCAACAGGTTGCATGGCATCCCTCGACCACTGTGGTAGGGGCACTGCCCTTATGACACTTGTACAAATCAGATCATGACCTACCAAATAGTTCAGTGGTTGACTATGGGGTCCCGAATTTGCAAGAAAAAATACATGGTATCAACATAATTATATATAAAACATATATATACATGTAAAAATACATAAATGAATAACTCAAAAAAATTCCCATACCTGTTGGTCCCTAAGCATCACCTGGAGGAAGCCCCATGTCTGGTTCTCCCCTGAAATCCATGCCATGATACGGGAACTCCAAAATCAGCTGAGGGTTGGATGTGAAACAACCCTCCATGGTGGTGTTCCAATAATGCCTTGCAACACTGCCACCATCCTATGGCATCATCGATGCCCAATGTCGCATATGTGTGTCTCTACAAGGCCTTGGAGGCATTTCCATGAAGGGTCAAAGCATCACGACCCTCTCATACATAATTTTTCATACGATTTTAGTGTAGAAAAAGATATGAATCTCTCCATGTTTTACCTATGCCAGCTAGGATGTCATGTCCCTATACACAAAAAGAGCCCGGTAAAAGAAGTGGACTGCATGTAGCCTATGTAGAATATAAATATGAGACACTGAGACTCTGTGTGGGGATGTCAATCCATCCAACCTGATGATCATCACTAGCATGGTTTGATAATAAAGATCCAAAATCGAGGACACCATGATGCAACCCTCCTCATATGGATCATACCCACAATGGCCCTTAGTCTCCGCCCATTTGCAGATATCCACATGCCCAGTTGGCAGTGGATATGGAAAGGCCTCACCATAAGGAAAAAATCATGTCAGAAAATACACATCTATGTGGGCTAAAATCTGTAGATAAACCCTACGAATCACAAAAATTGTAATTCTACATCCTTAACGAATAAAAAAAATCAAGAATCGATCCTATGATCTCAAAATGGGGTTCTAAAGAAAATTCAACAACACCCACCCAAAAAATGTCTGGCTAGCAGCATGGTTCCCCACAATCACCATACGCAGGGACTCCCAGTCACGCTCTCACCAAATAATCCTCATCATGCCATCAAGGATATCAAGGATTAACAACAACTCCCTAGGCTCTAAAAAAGAGAAAACAACATTTTCAGTAAACCATGCACCTATGCCACACACACGTGCATGCTCTGCGTGTCTATCGGGCCTTAGGTTGAGGTGACCATCGGAACAAGGTCCACGCCCCTATTTTCGGCATAGACGCACAACCCATGCATCTATGTTTAACAAAAATGAGTGGACTATGCATCGTTCGGTGGCCAAGCCGTAATGTCACCAGGTGGACGTCGCAGCGACTTGTCTCCAATTTAGTTTCATGGTCTCTGCAACTAAGGGTCATTTAAGCATGGCGTCGTCATGTAAATCTAAAATACTCACGTGGTGACCATGCGAATGTATCCCAATCGCCTTCGTTACCCTACTTTTTCACCCTAAAAAGCTCATACAAGGGACCCTGTATGACCTATATACCCTAAAAACTACCAAAATCACAAAGGGTAAGGCACAAGATCCTACTTAAATCTCCTCTTTCACGTCCCTGGTACAATGGCTAACCACAATGGCAAGAAACACTCCTGGAATAGCCTCTGGCCTCCTAAGCTCGAAAATGAAAATGAAATGGTATTTGGCCCCCTTAGCCCTATTTATCACCCTCTTTCCCATATTTGGGAGCCCATTAAAAAAGCTCAAAAGCTTTGTTTTCAAAACCGCGAGAGAAAAAAGGATTAGTACCACATCATCTTCATCATGGAACCCTCCATTCCAGTTATTTCCAAAACTCATTTTTGGACCCGCCAGACACCCAAAATATAACTTCAAGCGTGAATTCTCTTGTTTTTTAATTCATATCATTCAGTCAATCACAAATTATTCATATTTTTAAAAAATATGCTTTCACTTGGGGTATTGGTCATGGATATCTTAGGTACATCATGAACAACTTGCCTAGATCAACACCCTTAAAGAAAAATAATAGAAAAGGTATCATTCACCACCCAAGATGATAGGCTTCCTCTAAAGTGTTTCATATCCTGACATCATTTCTCCAAAAATACACCATAGGGTCCATAATCTCGATTGTGTTTATCACCCCCTCACCTTGAAAATGGTAAACATCCATGTTGGTTGATATATCCTTCCCACTCATGGCTCACCTCATGTTCATAGACCCCCATTTACTATCATGATCCATGACCACCTATTCAGGCTTGAGAACCACTTCACTTGCATGCCCTGAATATTAGCCTCATTCTGCATCACTCATTGCTTATCAACCCCATTTCTGGGCCACCCCCGATATTTTACAATGGATCAAGTAGGACACACTATTGCGTTCTACATTTGGCATATCATCCCTCTAATTACATAGCCCGTTTGTGTCACTTCATTCGCCTCATAAACCCCGCACCGAGACCAACCAATGGGACCCCCACCCTCAACAAACAACACCATACCTACATCATTATATAGACCATCATGTTTTTTGGGCACTCGTATATGTGTTTGTACATCCAAACCATATTTACATTATTTTGGAAAGTGTACAATTTTTTTTTAGGAAAAATATTCCCACCCATATTTTTATGTCTTATACCTGGCAGTAGTCTATATTCACCCTTTTTTGAAGCTCACACATTATCCACTTACCCACATCACACCAGTCAGAACATACTTACACATACCCTGGACATCCTACCAACTCCAGGGCTATCCCTACCAGATTGTCGCCACTTGCATCAAAGCTCTGACCTCGAGCCAGTTTTCCATATCCATTAATATATAAAACTTTCATTATCATTCCTTGTTGACCCACCATATTAAAATATGCTTCACCAATATTTCTTGATTCCCTGGATCAACACTTTTTGGAAGATTGATGCTTCTTTCCTGTCGACTTCACCTCTGATATTCTAGTATTGAGGCTATACCTTGGATGTGCTCCCCCTTTAAGGAACATATTTAGGTGGCACAATGGGAATCAAAATTTCCTATTGATTTCATTGGTCCCCCTGGAATTCAACACCAACACCAACTTTCATGTCAAGGTGGTATTGTGCTTAATGACTGTTATAGGTATTCATTTAGTCAAAGACCCAAACATCATTAAGAACCTCATTCAGCAGTGCTTACACCATGATGCAAGGGAGGTACCCAAATTCAAAGACCCATGCATACATAAGCAACTCACTCAAGAAGTTCTTGACCTTGTTGATGCAGGGGGGTACCTGATTCAATATATTTTTTCAAGAAATTCCCTTGAGGGCATCAACAGTTATCATCACCATTCATCAACATGTCAACTACTACAATGTGACTTGAAAGAACCAATATCTATCGAATTTTATTAACTAGTCATCATAATGAGCATGGGACATGCCTGCCCCATGTAAGAATTTTTTATTTTTCATTCAAGTTTTCTTTAGAGCATGGTAATTTTTTCTCCTCAGTCAAGAGGTTCTTATACTCATTTCCGCGACTAATTATTCTCTGTCGCTCTCAATGAAGTTACTCATACTCTCAGTCAGAAAAGAAAAATGTGATGTATTTGTCTATATGCTTCCTCCTAACCTCATACATCATGGGGAAATTGTTAACAATAGAAAATTGTGCATTATAAAATACATCTAATGTTATATAGCATAATGTACAAATAAATATTTTTCAATTGAAGACATTATGAAAGTTCTAAAAATTTAACTTCGCCTAAGGATTTTAATGAAAAATGTGGATCTTGCACCAGATAAGAAGGCAAAATGCACAACCGCACGAATTTTCCTTTGAAAGCCGCGCGGTCAGGGAAAGATGCGACTTAGAAATTCGGGACTACTTCCCACACTTGGGGGAGGATTCCTTTACATTTATAGTCAAGGAAAACTAACTTGGAGTTTCCCTTAAGATATGAAACCATCAATGGAATCATCTTTTCCTACTCTTGAGTCACTATCATTCATGAACCAAGAGAGCGAAGATGGATTCTAAAAATTTCTATATAAACAGGCCATGGGAGAACCAAAATATGATACATTTTTATGATTTCAAAGTTTCTATCAAAGCAACCCCATATTTCATTGTTGCAAAAAAATAAAATAAGAGCACACACATGTTGGCCATATTGCTTCTAATAAATCCACATCTTACTGAGAGTAGAAGATTCCACCATTGAGAGAGTATTCACACTTCTTTTGAGATAGAGGAGAAGCTTGCAAAGAGATTGACGAAAGGGACCTCCTCGCTGATTATTTTGAGCACCATAGCTCAAAGAATTCCCTTCAAGTGTTTTTAGTATTCTGTTGTATTCATGTTCTACCAAAAACAGTTAATAAAGGGAGTCTTTTTCCATTATTGTATTGAATTGTTTCTTCATTAAGAAATATTTTTTATTTATCTCTTTTGTTTAGTTTATATTTGTAGATGCATTCTTTTCATCATTTGCAATGCTTTGTTTTATCTAAGTATGTCCACTAACAACACCAACTACCTATGTGATCCTTTGCAGGGAGAAACCAACTGTTAAGGAGGTGTTATTTAGTACTCCATTTCCAAAAAAACACTAACACACGCTTACATGAGGATTTATGAATATATACATTCTCAGTTAAGTGATTTGTGTGGATCAATATACAAGATAAACATATTTCCTTGGAATTATTTGGTTTCTATTTTTTCTCCTCATTAGTAAAGGGCCTCTGTATTTGGCACAAGAGGGAGGATCCACTTGTAACTATGTGGTATGGATGATTAGTAAGCTCTTTCATAGCTTATTTGTGCTTGATGCATTATGTTTTTTTTCTTGCATTGAATTCATCAGCGCACAATATCACTGTTCTCTTGGATGTTGTGTTATTTGTGGACTTGGAGAATCTAGGAAAGGGATCAAACCTTATTTTAAGAAAGTGGATGAAGCATAATGTGGAATTATCATTGCAAGGATAAGGTGCGAAAAGGGAAAATAGGATTTAAGTGAAATAATTAGAAAATAATGTAGCTAGGGATGATTGTGCCTTTAACTCTACAAGATACATAGTAGAATTATGCAACTAGTAGGAGGAAGTCAAATGGGTAATGGATGTTCAATGTAGTAGGAAATTATAGGTCACAAGACAACTCATCTCAAGTAGCTTATGGAATGTATCATGGCACACCTCACCTTTCCAATATATGTGGTCAAATTCCCCCTATTTTACCTTACATTCTCTCTATAGAATTTTCTTGGACTTCTAAAGGTCCCTTGTAAACTACTAAGCTAGAATTAGATGAAGGAAACATTCTTTAGGTTGTATCCTTTAAGGATTAGTACAACAAGGTCCTAGAAGCAAAGGTAGTACAAAATAATTGAATAGAAGAAGGCTTTATGGGGTCCAACATATAATGATATATTCTTTTTATTTTAGTTTTTTTCACATACTTTATCTATTTCATTAATTTGTTTTCTAGTATACTTTCCAAAATAACTTTTTTAAGGTATAGCTTGATTGAATTTTGCATTTTAGAACAATGGCCTTGGCTTAATCCTTTGTATTTTTGTGCAAGTTTCTTGTCTCTACCACAACCCTCTTTTTTTATACAAGGCTTACCCATTATTGTTTAAAAGAAAGAGAATGTTTCTTCATCCTATTTTGATCCCAAATATGAGATTTTGAGTCGGTTCCCTAAATATCAAAGCTTGAGTTAGCCAAAGAATCCATCCTCTTGTGTAGTATGCTTTAAATTTAAGGTTTGTATACGTTTTTGGGTTTTGTTATATTGTAGGATTTTTAATATTAGGATTTGTAGTGTAGGGTCTATATAGATAATGATATATTCCATCATTTCTCCTTACTAGAGATAAAACCTACTTTGTCCCATTTAATGTTATTTTAGCCAATAAGTTGTGGATTATGCATTTAGGAATTTTAAGGTTTTTGGAGAATTCCTATTAGGTTTTCTTTGGATTTTTTCTATTACTATATAATTAGTAAATTGTTAGGTGACGGTAGTATATAATTCAAAATTTTCTACAACTTAAGGCCCTCAACAAACTTCCTTGATCTTATGTGATGTGAATGTTAATAATTACAAGAAAAATGTTGGTTTATTGATGCAAATGCATACAATCATGAGATACAGTAAATTAGCTACATCAATTTAACCATGTCTAAGTTGTTTTTAGAATTCAAGAAGTTGAAAATTCACTTTATTATTGTGACTTTGTTACATAAGAACCCATAAGAGTTTGAGGGGTCCAAGAGTAGGAATGATATTTTGTACTAAATGACCTGAACTGAGCTAGGTGAATATTGGTTTCCACCTACCTTTCCACTTGGACCGATAACAAAATTTTCTATTAGTTTCCTATTTTTCAGCACAGTTTCCTATTTCAACATTTTTCTCTTTTCGAATTTTTTGGGTTCTAAAATTTTAGATCCATTTTGAGGCCCTAAACAATAGTTTTTAGGGAGACATGTTTCGAATTGAAGGTTTTTGTCCTGGGATAGAAATTTCTATGGGATATCCTGTGCACCAAAAAGAGATCATATTCCAAAGATACGACCCTAATAATTTGACGTTCCAACTAACTGCATCGGGGCCCACACCTTTTGGCACTTCATCTCCTATGGTTAGGTTTTTGGATATTTATGGTTTCTCATTGTTTCTTCACGATAAAAATTCCTTCAAGCCTCATTTTAACACATTTCATAAAGAATGTGGCCGTCACATATATTCTAAAAGATAAGCTACCACCACTTGAGCTAATTTTCTTTCATTATGAATGTAAACAATTTTCAACATTTGTTATTATTAATTGAATTTTAGTTTTGATATATCTTTGTGTTTCTATTTTAAATCTTTATTTCATTTAGTTCTTTCATAAATCCATATCAGTGGTATCATAGTGGTCTAATCTTTCTCTATTTTTCTGTGCATGTCCCCAACGAGGTCAGCGTATAAGGAGTTGGTACTCGAACTACTTGAACCCTTGCAAGACCATCCTTTTTGATCCTGATGACATCTAATGGTGAAAAAAATAAATATGAGGAATTCCATTTTCAAACCCTTCCTTAGAAAATTTGTGCTAGTATTTTTTGATGATATACTAATCTACAATAGGTTTTAGAAGGATCATGTACAACATGTTGATAGGGTGCTCAAAATATTGGAGGAGAAACAATTATATGCAAAAACATCCAAATTTTTCTTTGGAGTACAAGAGGTGGAATATCTGGGTCATATTGTATCTCACAAGGGTGTTAAGGTAGACCCTAACAAAATTAAAGCCATTAAGGAATGGAAAGTCCCCACAACCATAAAGCAGTTGCGCAGATTTCTCGAGTTAACAGGGTATTATCACAAGTTTGTTAAGAATTATGGGAGAATAGTAGGACCTCTTACAACATTATTGAAGAAAGATGCATTTTCATGGACTCCTGAAGCAACTAAAGCCTTTTAACATCTTAAAGAGGCAATGTGCCTAGCACCAATCTTAGCTACGCTAGACTTCTCAAAAACCTTTATTGTGGAATGTGATGCCTTAGGAAATAGAATTGGAACTGTTTTAATGCAATAAGGAAGACCCATTGCTTTTGAGAGTCGTTCAAGCAAAGGAAAGTATTTAAAAAAGGCTATTTATGAGAAGGAAATGTTGGAAATACTACATGCACTAAAGAAATGGAGATCTTACCTAATGGGAAGACACTTCAAGGTAAAAATTGATCATGATAGTCTTAAACACTTTTTGGAACAAAGACTATCTTCAAAAGAGAAACAACAATGGGTCACAAGGATGTTGGGTTATGACTTTGAAATCATATACAAAAAAGGGAAGCTAAAATTTGTTGTAGATGCACTCTCAAGAAAGGATGAAGAGGTGGAAGCATTGCTTTGTGCCATTTCAATTATCCAACTAGATTGTATAACCGAAGCAAGGGATGAATGGAAGAAGGATGAAGAAGTGTGGAATCTCATTCAAAAGTTGCAGCAAGATCCTAGTACATCTGATACATTTAGTTGGAAAAATGATTCCTTATGGTACAAATATCACTTATATATTTGCAATAATTCCCAATTAAAACAAAATATTCATTTGGAATTGCAAACTTCTCCTTTAGGAGGACACTTGAGATTTTAAAAAGCTTTCCACAGGGTGAAGAAAGATTTTTTTTGGGATGGCCTTAAATCTGATATTAAAAATTTTGTGGTGGAATGTTTGGGTTTCCAGCAAAATAAAGTTGAGACAATTAAGACCCGGGGTCTTCTACAACCTTTATACATTCCAAGTCAATGTTGGGAGGAGATTTCAATGGATTTTATCACAGGTTTATCTAAGTCCGAAGGAAGGAGTGTCATCATGGTGGTAGTTGATAGACTTACCAGGTATGCACACTTTTGTGCATTATCTCATCCATTTAAAGCGAGTATAGTTGTTATTGCATTTATGGAAACAATTCAAAAGCTACATGGAAACTCGAAGATTATTGTAAGTGACAGAGATCCCATTTTTACAGGAAATTTTTGGACGAAATTATTTTCTTGTTTGGGTACTCAACTATCTCATAGCTCATCTTATCATCTTCAATCCGATGGTCAAACAGAGATAGTGAATAAATGTTTGGAAGGATATCTTCGTTTTTTTGTATCTGATAAGCAAGCACAATGGGTCAAGTGGTTACCTCTTTCTAAATGGTGGTATAATACATCCTTCCATACTGCAACAAAAAAGACCCCATTTATGGCACTTTATGGATATCATCCACCATTCATCACATATTCTTTAAGAGAAAATTCTAGGGTTCAAGTAGTGGAGGATCACATCGAGCATCAACAAGAAGTTCTCCAACTCTTAAAGGATAACCTAAATTTGGCACAAAATCGAATGAAACAATAGGCATATCAACATCGCAGTGAGATAATTTTTTATGTGGGAGACTGGGGATTTTTAAGGCTACAACCATACAAACAAATGCCCCTCAAGCAAGCTAATAAGGATAATAAATTATTGCCAAAGTACAATGGTCCTTACAAGGTTTTGTAAAATATTGGTACTATGGAATACAAATTGGAGCTTCCAACTTCTTCGCGAGTGCATCCAGTTTTCCATGTTTCATGCTTAAAAAAAGGTTATAGGGGATAAAATTCCAGTTCAAAAAATATTGCCAAAACTTGATGAGGAAGGAAAAACCATATTGGAACATGAAGCAGTCACGGAAACAAGAACTCGACAACTATGAAATTGATCAATTTCAGAGTATCTCATCAAATGGAAGAACTTAGCCACTAGAGATTCTTCATGGGAGGATGAGAATTTTATACAAAAGCACCCAAATCTACTCAAGCGTTGAGGAAAACACATTTTTTAAGGAGAGGAGCATGTTGGGTCCCTATATCACTAGTATAGTCCCTTATTTTTGTTAGTGTAACCCCCTTATTGTTATTTTTGTACCCCTGTAGCCCCCATATTATTATTATTGTGCCCTTAAATTATTATTGTTAGGTCGGTCAGGATTACATTTTGGCCCCACTAGGATTACATTGTGGCCCCATGGAATCCTATATATAGAAAGGAGGTTTTGTCATTTGTATCATCCAATAATTGTTCTTTATGTAATGTATTGGAGGTTTCCCCCTCAAAGTTGCTGATTTCTAAGGCGTTGATATCTCTTTTCTTCTATTTTTGGAGTTGGTTTCACAACATTGAGTAGTGTTGTACCTATAACTCAAAATTACGCCCTCTAATTGACATGATACATCTATTAGAGACGAAACGTTGGGATCTCATCAATATAGAACCTAACAACCACAATGGAAGGCAGATCGCCCATAGGCAGCCTACTCCATACCCATTCCAACATATTGGGAAAATTAGGAAGGCGCACGAACCAAGCACGACCCATGTTAAACCTAGGATAACATGCGGGTTGTGCGACAGAATTAGCCACTAGGTCAATTAGTGAAAAGAACTGAAGCACCTCACAAAAAAAATTCGCATAGTCTCTTCCCTCCCGCAAATACATCTCTTTAACCAAGAGAAAATCACGCATTTCTATTGCCGAATTTTCTCACATTTTCATCATATAATAAAATTTGATCATCTCTCAAAGCTTATAGCGTAAATAGAGGCATTAAGTCTACACTCCCAGAGAGAGTTAGACAAACCCAAGCCAAAAAATTAGAAATGACAGTTGAGGATCCTCTCCTCTACGTTTGATCCCTTTCGAGCGTCCACTTCTGGGACAAAAAGTAGTGTTGATTCTCACACAATATACTTAGTTGGCACAGTGGCACTGTGCACAATTTGTATTGTCCATAACCACAAACCAAAGGCGTGCCCACTAATGGAAACATTCAGGCACCTCTCTATAAGGCATAACTTCCAACTCCGAGAAAGTGCCCAACCCAACGAGGAATATAGCATTGCACTCGTGCAAGATCCCATAAGGGAAATTCCTCCCCCACCAAACACTGATGACACGATAGACCATATACGATTCATATCATCATGTATTAGAACCATGAATCGGGCCGTATGATCATCTTTCATAGGTTTCGAGTCAACTGCAACCACAAGAGTAGCTATACCAACGACAGTGCAAACCAAAACCATACACACTCTGTCAACCGCATCTGGTTCCACCATGTCAATGATGAAATCCTTTTCGTGTCTATCAACCAGCTTTTTTTTGACTGAACCTCTTCTACATGGCCTTACAAAGAATCAATCCCCTTGAGGATCCCTATTTCATTCAGATGAGGATATCCTTGAGGCCATGACAGAGCTAGATTATCCATGGGATGCAATTCATCACCACTCGCTTTTTCTCCCAAGAAAAATGTTTATTCTTGACAAGATAGGAGAACAAGAGATTTATGCGATTGAATCAAAATATTTCCTCCCATCAGGGAAAGTTGATTGGTTCAAGAACCCCATCCCGGTGCTCGATGCGTTCGAGGAAGGAAACATGTAAAACATTTCACCTATCGTCAAGGTGAATATATCTCAAAATCCTAGAAAGGTCGAAGAAATATCACTGGGGGCAGCATGTTCACTAGAAGAGATAACCTCTTATACCTAATTTCTACAATATTATCGAGATATCTTCACGTGGGACTACTCAGAGATGTTTGGGCTTAGTCCCACTATTGTAGAGCATCATATTGACACCTAGCCCGGCGTACCACCAATACACCAGAAACAACGACAGCTACACATTGCACCCATCCAAGGAAGAAGCAATAAAAAGAGAAATCGATAAGATTCACAAAGACGGGTTTATCTACCCCATTTATTACACATATTGGGTTTCCAACCTTGTTCTCGCCATGAAAAAATAGGGAACCATACGTTTTTGCACCGATTTTTGTGATTTGAACAAAGCGTGTCCCAAGGAAAATTACTCTACCCCATTCATCGACCAAGTCATCGATGCTTGTGCAGGTCATGAGGCCCTCTCCTTCATGGATGGCTTCTCTGGGTACAATTAAATTCCAATCCGTCACACTGATTGGTACAAAACCGCGTTCACTACCCCCTGGGGCATATTCGCATACAAGGTAATGCCATTTGGCCTAAAAAACGTAGGAGCCAACTTCCAGAGGGCCATGCATTGCATATTTCATGACTTGGCACACCTTATCCTTGCTTACTTGGATTACCTCACCATCCGATCCAAGAAGCATTTAGACCACCTCGAGGATCTGCGACTGGTATTCTAGAGATGCCAACAACACAACCTACACTTGAACTCGCTCAAGTGCATCTTTTTCATCATAGCAGGAAGAATTTTAGGTTTTATTGTGTCCCAACAAGGAATTCGAGTGGACCCCCTCAAGGTCCAAGCCATCAAAGAGGTACCTCCACCTCGAACCCTTAGGCAACTACAAAGCTTGCATGGAAAGGAAAATTTTATGAGATATTTCATCCTGGATTATGCCACTTTCACTCAAGGATTCCTGCACCTCCTTCGCCAGTACATTCCATTCAAATGGGATGACCAAGCCCAACAAGAATTAGACATGCTGAAAGACACATTGTCTTCAACACCGCTCATCAGTCCCCCATACTACAACAAATATTACACCCTATATCTATCAGCATTCGAGACCACTTTGGTGGAGCATTGATCCAGGAGGGCCCAAATGGGTAGGAGCAGGTAATCTATTATGTCAGAAAAAACTTATCAGGCCCTGCATTAAGATATGAACCTGAAGAAAAGACTGCCCTAGCGCTAATTCATGCAGTCCAAAAGCTTCACCACTACATCATCTTAAAGACCACAACTATTGTCGTAGATATTAATCCCATCAAATATTTGTTCATTCAATGCCTAATGAACCAAAAATACGCCCAATGGATAGTCATTCTACAAGAATACAACTTATAGTTTCACTCCCCCAAGAACAAAAAGGCGTTAATCTTAACAGAGTTCATTATGGACCTCCCAAGTTATACCAAAGGATCACCAGTAAGTGATTTGCTACTAGACAAACATCTCTTCCTCGTAGCAACCGATGACCCTTGGTACAGAGATATTATTCTCTTATTACGAACCCAAAATTTCAAACCTCGTCTTACTCGAGACAACCGTTGGCACATTCGCCATTAGGCCCCCTGATACCTCCTCATGGGAGATGTATTATAGCGATGGGGAATCGACAC
Organism: Pinus albicaulis; assembly: GCA_034641835.2. Taxonomy (NCBI): domain Eukaryota; kingdom Viridiplantae; phylum Streptophyta; class Pinopsida; order Pinales; family Pinaceae; genus Pinus; species Pinus albicaulis. The sequence continues at coordinate 631,837,634 of CM076574.1, read as the reverse complement.
CATATTACGTCGATGCCTTACCCACGACCAAGCAGAACAAGCCCTTAATGACTGCCACAGTGGAGCTTGCAGTGGCTACCTTTCTAGAATGGCCACCACCCAAAAAGTCCTACGAGCAGGATATTTCTAGCCCAATTTATTTCGTGACTACATTACAATATTCAAGATGTGTGAGTGATGTCAATGCTTCACTCATAAGGCAAGAGTCCCTCCTGCTCCCCTGCACCCCATCATCGTCGCCAACCCCTTTTGTAAATGGGGGATCGACTTCATGACATGGAACCCTGCATCGTCGGGCAATCATAAATACATCATTATGGCTATCGATTATTTCACCAAGTGGGTAGAGGCTATGCCCACATACGAAAACACCGTAGAAACCATTGCAAGATTTATTTTAACTGTGTATTCTAGTTTCCGTTCTAAAGATATCTCGACTATGAAACACTGAATGAAGTTTTCTCTAGAGCTATCCAATCCTTTCCTCATCATATTTAAATTTGCATCACTTTATTACCCCCAATCCAATGGACAGGAAGAAGTTGTGAACAAAGTCCTCAAAACTATGTTACAGCATATGGTGAATAACCACAAAACAAACTGGAATCACATGCTTTTCTCCGCCCTGTGGGCATACCGAATGACTATGAAAACATCCATTGGGTTCACACCCTTTCACTTGGTATACGAGGTCAAAGTCATGATTCCTATGTAACACGAGATCCCGAATTTACATGTTGCCATCAAACTCCTCGATGACAACCAGCCTCTAGAACAACATTTAGTACAACTAGAGTTCATCGATGAAAGCCGACGGAAGTTGTTGAAACACAACGAGGCCCAAAAAAAATGGGTAAAAGTATCATTCGATCACCACATCAACACTCTTTCATTTACTGAGGGAGATTCATTCCTATGCTACGATGTTGCAAAAGAAGCCCTAGGGCTAGGAAAGTTCGAAACTTTTTTGGAAAGGACCCTACATCATAAAACATTGTCTCCACAAGGGGACATACATCTTGACAAAGCCGGATGGAACATGCCTCAGCAACCCCATCAACGACCTTTACCTCAAGAAATTATACCCATAAGGGCCAAGAGGGCTCACCCCTAGAGTCAAAGTACACAGAACAAACACTTTAAATATTTGACCAAAAGCACAAACTACGCTCTTGTGTCACAATGGATTCGCAACTCGACCATTACTTTGGATTCGCTGATGGAGCATCACAATGGTCTCAAAGTTTAGCAGAAACTTCTTGGGTCATATATCACCCTGATCGATCGCCATTATTCACAAATGGTGTATGCATCGACTCAACGACAAAAAATCAGGCAGAATATGATGCCTTCATCAGACTTATGTGTGACGCCCTCTATAATGTTCCAAATTTTTCAATAAGGTAATTGGAACATTAATTTTTATTTTATTTTAATAAAAGGAATAAAATGGGTAAGGAAGCCCATGTAGTAGCAAAATAAACTCTCCTAAGGTGCAAAGAGTCAATTAAGTGGCTAATTTTGACATTCCCTAGTATGAAAAGGGCCAAAAGGAAAAAGACTAGGCCATGGTTGACCAAGTCAACAACGTGCCCAAGAGGGGAAGCTTGCACAAGAATACTGCGCAGTTTTGAATGGAGGGAAAATAGAGGATGAGAGAAACCCTAATGGGTGGGGTCCATGGCAAGGAAGCATTCTTTGCACAAAAAGGTGAAGGAGAGCCATTGTTCATTATGCTTGAGAATTTCGAATTGTAGCTCTCTTCAGTTGTTGAACTGAGATAGCTTGTGCTGCTAGCAAAAGAGGGATTCCTGTTTAGGAGTTCCCTTATCTTCCTTGGGAGGCCTTGGAGGAGTTTTTCTTCATCTTTCTCACATCTTGGCTTGAGGCCAAATCACTCATCTTTAGCTACTGTGTTATTCTATTGGGCAGAAACATTGGAGTTGTTGGTGTTGCCTTGAAGGATCACCATCACACATTTCCAGAGCTAGTTTTGTGGAGGAGGAGCTCTCTCTTTCTCTAGGAGATCAGAAATGGAGATCCATGGAGCTTCATTTCAGATTTTGGCATTGGGCCATTGTTTCATCTCATTCCCAGCGCAGTCCCTTCCTCTTACAACGTTATTTTCAGAGAGGGTTTGCAGAGGAGTTCACAAGGTGCACTAGAGAGTAAAATCTTCAGTGGGAGGAGTAACCTTTCACTTTGGAGATCATTGGAGGAGGTACCATTGTCTATTGTAACATATACATCCTTCTCCCATGTTGTATTATTATTGAGTTACAGCAGCTAAACTGCAACTCCGACATTTTTTTGTTTTATGTATTTTAGCTAATCCCTTGGAGGATTGTTGTATTGTTGTTTCATAGGGTTGAGATCTTGCTCCCCCTTCTTCATTTGAGCTCATATTGTCACATCATATTGTATATTTCAGTCTGCATTCATTTTCCCTTATAGAATACACAGTTATAGAGTTGTTGGGTTATGTAGCAGAGTGTTCCTTCATTCTATGTACATTTTCCCTTGAGGCTGATTTGAGCCCACCTTGAGAGGTCCTTTCCTCAAGGATTTTGTATATCATTTGCTGCTACAGATTTTATTTCAGATTTATACTCTTCTCACATTTCATGAGTAAATATATTTCATTGTTGCTGTTGCTTGTTAAAGTTCAGATGTTGCTGTAGCTCATCCTTTGAGCAATTTCTTCTTAAGGAAGAAATATTTGCATAGATATAGGTAGAGCCTGAGAAAGGGCCAGATAGCCTCTAGTTCTCATCCTCTCTTTAGAGGTGACATAAATAGTAAAATCCCTCTTAGTCCATCTCTGACATAGCCTTGTTCATATTTTCCACAAAGGAGTTCTTCGGTGGTGTAAAAGTTGCTGATTTCCATTTCGAAATATTATAGTGGTATCAAAGCTTCGAACTTGGCTTAGCCTGTGAAGTTTGGATTTCAGAGAAGAAGAGGTCAAGATGATGCAGAGGATGAGATTGATCTCATCAGTGTTCAGATCCAGCAAGAACTTCTCCAAGGAGGTTGAGGAGACAGAAAATGGAGAAGAGGAAGGACCATGCACTTCCTATTCTCACAGAGAAGTAGAGCAGAAGCATGGAGAACACTTGGAATTTGAAATCCTAAGTGAATATCTTGCTGAATATAGAGAAAACCCTATAGTATTTTAAGATACTCTACCTTTTTCACATTTTTTTCAGCAAAGAGAGGAAAGAAGACCCCACAGTCATGGGAAGATGAAAGTCAATAGATTTCTATTGTCCACTTTTGATGGGTCACCCACATGTGCAGCAGAGGCTTGGGTGAAGACGCTAGAGGCTTTCTTCCCGCTACATCCTGTAGTAAATAGAGAGGCTGTAGCAATTGTAGTGTTGCACCTTGAGGGAGAAGTAGAGGCTTGGTGGTCCAGCCATGGGAGACATGCAAGGATTTCTACTCTTGCTAATTTTTCTCAGATCTTGATCAAAATATTTTGCCACAGGAGGGAGGAGCCCCCACCACCAGTTGAAGGGGCACATACCAGCGCTGTATTTATCATGAAGGAGTGGCCTTCATCTCTAGAAGTTGAGGTAGCCAACACATTTTGGGAAGAGACTCTTGAAGCCACACAAGATTCTTCCAAACTTTACCAAGGTATGCATGAGTTTTCATTTCCTGTTGATTCAATACATGCCATGAGGGATTGCATACCATGGCAAGCTGATTGTCTAGAGCAGGAGACTCTTACTGCACTATGCCACCTTGAGGAAAGAAACCCTCATCATCCTCATGCACCATTGATGAGCCATGTATCACATGTGAGGTTGGGGTTTAGGAATTTTTTCATGGAGGAGATTGCATTTCAATGTCCCATGAAATGCAAAAGGGAAAACCTATTTTGGGATGATGGTAGCTCTTGTGGGAGAGGTACCAAGTTGCAGAAAGATGAAAAGCATCCACTAGGAGCTGAGTGGATGTGGATGGGAGGCAAGAGGATGGTGAGCCTCTTGCAAATCTATGATACATGGCAACAAGAAGCCATGATGCGTTGGTTGCTCTTGAGGGAGTTTGGCCAACATGTGACCTATTCCTTTTCATGGGATTTGAAAGGGAAGAGGAGATGGCAGGATACTTACACCATGAAGCAGAAAGGAGCATGGGTGCATTATGATGGGATGGAATTCTTTTTACCATTCATCATGTTCCCATTTCATATTTGGAGTGGTGGAAGTATGAGGGGGCAGAAAAAAATTTTGTTGCTCAAGTTCTACTTGGTTGTTGCAGGAGAAAGAGGAGGCACTAGCATAGTGCAAGGGGATTGCTCTTTGATCTTGGATTCCAAAGCAACACCTTCTTCATGGGAGGGGCTCTACATTCAGCAACATTATTGGAGGATTATTTGGCAAGATTCATGTCAAAGAGGGGAGCTTTGAGATGACAGTGGCCCTACTCCAAAGGCCAGCAACGCTGTCACTTAAGAGCTTGGATTACTTGTTGGAGTGTCCTCAAAACCACGTCACAAGTGATGTGATTTGGAGGCATGTAGGAGATGAGGATGAGGAAGTAATGGATGGCAGCATCCCTTCCTATGTTTTGATCTTCTTGGCTTGGGCTCACAAGCACAAGAAGAGACACCTACATGCAACAACTTTGGATTCTTTTTCCATGCATTATAATGCAAAATATCTACTGATGGATGAGTCTACTTGGGAAGGCATCCTAATGGATGTATGTCAGCACATGGAAAGATGCACAACCCAAGAGATGAGGATATGGTTGGCACAACCACTGCCCTACTCTGTTCTAGTAATAGAGACTTTTCACTTGAGCCATTTCAGCTCAAAGGCCAAAGTACATGATGAGGGAGGTAACCATTTGCTTTATGTTTTACACTCTCTTAATTTTATGATCAACATGTTATATCAAGGAGGATATTTGCTTCTTGCACATTATTTCTGGTTATACTTATGGTCTATTGCAGCAAGAATGATGGCCATCTTGTTGGTGGATTGCGGGAGGAAGCCACATGGTTTTTGGTGTGCACCTTTGGAACCAAAGTATGTTTTCATGATCACATCTTGCAGGATGAATGTGGAAGAAAAAAAGTGGCTGCAAAGACACTTGTTGCACCATATGTGGAGGCAGGCCAATGATGCCCTGCGCTGGTTCCATACATGGAACTATATTTCACCTCATTTCTCTCATAAGTTTATGCTTCCATATTTTGCTAGTGGAACGTTGTTCAGAGGAAGCACTTTTTTGAAGGGGGGAAATGAATTTAATATTCCCATTGGGAGTATGATTCTCTCCACTTTGCATGGTGTATGTTTCAGGGGAAACAATGGGCAGCCCATGATTTCCAAGCTTCACCTCTTTTCTTCATGTGGGAGGAGCTATTTAGAGAGTCTGAATTTTTGGAGGAGGCATTTCATGGTTTACATGTTGGATGGGGTGGCTTGGGTCTCTCTTGAAGACCGTTATGTTTCAGCCATATATCAGCAGAAACCCCATATGTGTCATGAGGAGGAAGATACTCATTGGGTGGCTGTGCCCTTTGGGAGAGAAGACCTCCATTATTTCTGCAGCACATGCACCAAGGGGAGTATGGAAGATGATATGGTCACCCTGTTCAGCCATTTTTTTTTCCATGAGGTGAACCATATGATTTCTTGGATGCCATATGATTATGAATTCCAACTCATCACATATGAGATTATTTGGGCCAGCTTGATTTTCAGCATTGTAGGAGAGATCATTGGGGATCCAGACTTCACCTTGCCTCTTGAAGGCAACACTATTGCAGCCCAAGTTCAGCTTTCACTCCAAACTTATCATAAGTGGAGGAGAGGACAACGTGGGGTAGGCTATGAAGCTTACCATGTTCAACATTTCAGCCCGCCTTTCCTACATGAGCACAAGGTGGAGGAGTATTTTCAAGAGTTGCCTAGTTGGAGGGTGACTCATTTTGCTTGGATGATTGCTTGGGGATGGAGGATCTACATGAGGAGATTTTAGACTCCATGCCTTGAGTGGAGGTTCCTTTTCAGTTCTACCCTTGCACTTGCTTGAGGGCAAGCAATCTTTGAGAGGGGAGGACTGTAATGTTCCAAATTTTTCAATAAGGTAATTGGAACATTAATTTTTCTTTTATTTTAATAAAAGGAATAAAATGGGTAAGGGAGCCCATGAAGCAGTAAAATAAACTCTCCTAAGGTGCAAAGAGTCACTTAAGTGGCTAGTTTTTACATTCCCTAGTATGAAAAGGACAAAAAGGGAAAATACTAGGCCATGGTTGACCAAGTCAACAATGTGCCCAAGAGGGGAAGCTTGCACAAGAAGACTGCGCAGTTTTGAATGGAGGGAAAATAGAGGATGAGAGAAATCCTAATGGGTGGGGTCCATGGTAAGGAAGAATTCCTTGCATAAAAATGTGAAGGAGAGCGATTGTTCATTATGCTTGAGAATTTCAAATTGCAGCTCTCTTTAGTTGTTGAACTGAGATAGCTTGTGTTGCTAGCACAAGAGGGATTCCTATTTAGGAGTTCCCTTATCTTCGTTGGGAGGCCTTGGAGGAGTTATTATTCATCTTCCTCACATCTTGGCTTGAGGCCAAAGCACTCATCTTCAGCTACTACATTATTCTGTTGGGAAGAAATGTTGGAGTTGCTGGTGTTGCAGTGAGGGATCACCATCACACATTTCTGGAGCTAGTTTTGTGGAGGAGGATCTCTCTCTTTCTCTAGGAGATCAAAAAAGGAGATCCCCAGAGATTTATTGCAGATTTTGGCATTGGGCCATTGTTTCATCTCATTCCCAGCACAGTCCCTTCCTCTTACAATGTTATTTTTAGAGAAGGTTTGTAGAGGATTTCACATGGTGCACTAGAGAGTGCAATCTTCAGTGGGAGGAGTAACCTTTCACTTTGGAGATCATTGGAGGAGGTACCATTGCCTATTGCAACATCTATATCCTTCTCCCATGTTGTATTATTATTGAGTTGCAACAGCTACACTGCAACTCCGACATTTTCTGTTTTATATATTTTAGCCAATCCCTTGGAGTATTGTTGTATTGCTGTTTCATGGGGTTGAGATCTTGCTTCCCCTTCTTTATTTGAGCTCATATTGTCACATCATATTGTATATTTTACTCTGCAATCATTTTCCCTTATAGACTGCGCAATTATAGAGTTGCTGGGTTATGTAGCAGAGTGTTCCTTCATTTTATGTACATTTTCCTTTGAGGCTGATTTGAGCCCACCTTGAGAGGTCCTTTCCTCAAGGATTTTGTATATCATTTGAAGCTACAAATTTTATATCATATTTATACTCTTCTCACATTTCATGAGTAAATATATTTCATTGTTGCTGCTGCTTGTTAAAGTTCAGATGTTGCTGTAGCTCATCCTTTGAGCAATTTCTTCCTAAGGAAGAAATATTTTCATAGTTATAGGCAGAGCCTGAGAAAGGGCCAGATAGCCTCCATTTCTCATCCTTTCTTTAGAGGTGACATACCTGGTAAAATCCCTCTCAGTCCATCTCTGACATAGCCTTGTTCATATTTCCGACAAAGGAGTTCTTCAGTGGTGTAAAATCTGCTGATTTCCATCTTGGAATATTACACCCTCAATCAAGGCATATTCCATTTGCATATTGGTGGGCTAGATGCAGGTGTTAATGATAAGATTTCAAATTTTGAAACTATTGCTTCAATTTCGAGTCGAAATTCTTCTCGATTTTCCTTTGGAGTATCAATCATCAACCTCCAAATTTACTTACACAAAACCCACAACAAATTAAACCCAGTTCATAACTTTTTCATAACTGGCAGAACCATAATTGTATAAACTATACAGAATGCATAAATAGTGGAACCACACATAGTAATTACTCGCAATTTCCCCCTTTTTTTATTTAATGATGGACCCAAACTGTATTAAATTATTTACCATAAAAATATATTGCATCCATTTAAAATGTTAAACCCTGAGCAACTTGATATGCGATATTCGTCGATTCACCAAGCAAATGGATGGTTACAATTTCCGGATTTTAAAACTCCGTTTGATAAAATTTTGGGTCCAATTAAATTGTTAAGTCTCACACAATTTAAATTGCGATAACCGTCAGATCTCAGATCAACGGTTGTAACTCCTCTAAAATCCTTATGCACTGCTACTAACTGATTTCCTCATATTCTTTAGATTTGACATTCTGATAAGTTGTTTTTGAATATTGTGAAAACCAAACTGATGGATCAAGCAACTAACAAAGTTATGATTGTTGCAAAAAACAAACCTGGTTAGGAAGGTTTACAGGATTTCGATGCCTCCACAATTTCACTTGAATTACAATAGCTTGATATTGCAAGATTGCACAGCTCAAATTGGACAGAGAAAAGTGAACACAAGTGCCATAAGGAAATCTCACGCATGCTTTATCACCGTATACAATCCAGTTTATAATAACTTCAATATAATTTAACACAAATAATTAATCTGGAAACCAAATAAACTCAGATATTTCAAAGGATAATTAGAACCCTCCAGGATTTGATATTCACACACAAAGAAATCAATTTCTGGAAATCAAACTTTCTACAGCCAAAATCCTCATTCGCACTGTCCAAACTTACATAAATAGTCCATACAAATGTTCAGATCCACTTCAAAAGGATCAAATTTTCCTATTTTTAGATAAAATCGCTTGGCATAATATTTTCCATAAAATCCTGAACTAAAAACTAAATGCATTGAACTAATTACAAAGCGGTACAAATCCCTATCTACCAAAATAGTAAATTTCTAGCTAAAGGAACCCACTCCTTTGCTTGTAATTTTTTTTAGTTTTTTTGGTATAAAATTGAAGTATTTTATCTCGAAGCTTCATGCTCTTGCATCAGATTCCTGAAATCAAATCTATATGATGGCTGATATTTCTAATAGGTGGCAGTTCATCTGGAAAATCATCTACAATGATATCATAGTAATTTTCCAGTATCTCTTGAATTTCAATTGGTAAATCATAAATTTTAGTGGAAGTAATTACTACTTTGGGTTTGCAAATTAATGCAAAGTTTACCTTATCATCTTCAATCTGCTATAGATATTCTTTTCCACTCAGTAATAAAGCTTTCGGATCAGGTCTTCTTGATGGATCCTCTTATTCTATAGGAAACAATGTATGATTGACACCATCTTTACAAAACTTGTATGCATTATTTTTCCCATCATGCATAGCTACTTTGTCATACTGCCAAGGTCTACCCAACAATAATATGTGACATACGTCCATAGGAATCACATCACACATAATTTTGTCTTTGTAGCTACTCAACTGGAATTCTACTTCACACTGTTCATTCAATAACAACTGATGTCCTTTATGAATCCATGACACTTTGTAGGGTGTTGGATGTTTCTTTGTCTTCAATTTCAATTTATCCACTACTTCTGTAGAGACCAAATTATCAGTGCTGCCACCATAAATTACCATTTGACAAAATTTTCCTTGAACTTTGCACAAACTTCTAAACAAATTTTTTCTCTGTGTTGGTTCAACAACTTCCTTTGTTGGTTTTAATAGAACTTTGTTAACTACCAAAGATTCTCCTTTCTCTGGTATATTCTCTGATTTTGGCACTTTTGCTACTTCTTCTTCATTCTGAGCAACAATTACATTTCTTTGATTTTTCCTTACATTATCTGGACATTCATAAGCTGTATGTCCAACCTTATTACATCTATAACATCAGATTTCTCTTCCTCTCCCTTTGCCTCCTCCTCCTCTAGAAAAAATCCTTCTGCCACTTGCATCACCTTCTGTGGATGTATGTTGACTTGAGCTGCTGTTAGCTCCTTCTCTAGGTGTTGTAGATCTTCCTCTACCACCTTGAATTCCTCTTCCTCAGAAAGTACCTCTACCTCTGGCAGATTGCTTCCTCATGAGTTTTTCTTCAGCCTTCAAGGCCATATGAAAGGCCTCTTATACTGTTTTAGGAGACAACAGACTTATCTCATCTTGTATCTCCATTCTGAGACCATTAATATATCTTGCAATATTTTCTGTTGTATCTTGGATTTTTCCTGCACTTATGCTCACTTTGTAAAATTCCTCTGTATATTCTTTTACTGTCATTGACCTCTGTCTAATATTTTGCATCTTTCTAAATAATGAAAGTTGATAATCACTTCGAAAAAACTTACCTCTCAGCTTTGCCACCATCCTTTTCCAATTTTTATTGGTTGTTTACCAAGTCTCCTTCTTTCTTCCTGCACTCCATCCCACCAAAGTGCTGCATGTCCTTTCAATTTTGTGACAAAAAATTTCACCCTTTTTCCTTCTTCCATTTCTTCATAATCTAAGAACTTATCCATGTCATTAACCCAATCTATTAAATCTTGTGGGTTTTAGCCTCCTATAAAAACTGAAACTTCAAGTCTGGGTTTAGATGTGGATCCCAACACTGATTTAAAAAATATCATTTCAGGAGTAACTTCTACAGGTTCTCCCTCTTCCATAGATTCAACTTCAGGCTCACTGACATATCCAACATCTACATCTCTTTGATTTTCCATTTCCATTGCTTCTAATATAGCTTGCATCTATTGCATAAATTCCATCACTTCAGCATTTGCAACTAGTCTTCCTCTTCTTCAACCAATACCACCTCCTCTTCTAACTCTGTAAGCCATGTTGGATTTCATTCCCTGATATTTGAGATCTTTCTCAGTGTCTAAATTTTTCTCTAATACCACTAATGGTGGGCTGGATGTAGGTGTTAATGATAAGCTTTCAAATTTCCAAACTATTGCTTCAAGTTCAGGTGGAACTTCTTCTCGATTTTCCTTTGGACTATCAGTCATCAACCTCCAAATTTACTTACAGAAAAGCCACAAAAAATTAAAACCCAGTTCATAACTTTTTCATAACTGGTGGAACCACAATTGTAAAAACTATACGGAATGTAGAAATAGTGGAACCACACATAGTAATTACTCTCAATTTCCTCTCTTTTTTTATTTAATAACAAACCCAAACTGTATTAAATTATTTACCATAAAACTCTATCACATCCATTTAAAATGTTAAACCCTGTGCAACTTGATATGCGATATCCATCGATTCACCAAGCGAATGGACGGTTACAATTTTTGGATTTTAAAACTCTGTTTGATAAAATTTTGGGTCCAATTAAATTGTTATGTCTCGCACAATTTAAATTGAGATAACCGTCATATCTCAGATCAATGATTGTAACTCTAAACTCCTTATGCACTACTACTAACTAATTTCCTCATCTCTGTTAGATTTGACATTCTAATAAGTTATTTATGAATATTGTGAAAACCAAACTGATGGATCAAGTGACTAACAAAGTTATGATTGTTGCAAACAACAAACCTGGTTACGAAGGTTTATGGGATTTCGATGCCTCCACAATTTCACTCAAATTAAAATAGCTTGATATTGCAAGAATGCACAGATCAAATTGGACAGAGAAAAGTGAACACAAGTGCCGTAAGGAAATTTGATACATGCTTTATCACCGAATACAAGCCAATTTATAATACCTTCAATATAATTTAACACACACATAATTAAACTGGAAACCAAATAAACTCAGATATTTCGAAGGATAATTAGAACCCTCAAGGATTTGACATTCACACACAGAGACATCAATTTTTTTAAATCAAACTTTCTACGGCCAAAATCCTCATTCACGTTGTCTAAACTTACATAAATAGTCCTGTTGTAGCTCCTACAACACCCTCCAAAAATACATAAAATCATATCACGCACTTCAAAATTTTTGGAGCTCCTTTGAAACTAAAGAAGGAAAAAAGCCAGGTAAAGTTTTTAAGAGCAAGTCGCTAAGTCGCGGATCCATGATTTGCGACCCATGCGACCTATGCGACTCTGCGACCCTAAGGTCGCAGAGGTCGCCAGGTCGCAAGAGTCGTAAGTCAATCAATTTGCGACCTTGCGACCCAGCGACCTTAAGGTCGCAAGGTCGCAAGGTCGCAAAATTAAGTATTAAGGGAATTAGCGACTCAGTGACCTTTGCGACCCAGCGACCTTAAGGTCGCAAGGTCGCAAGGTCGCAAACTTACAACTTGCGACCTCATTTAGTACTCGCACGTGCGACCTTTTTATATAAGGTCGGGTCGCTAGGTCGCATTTGTAGCTCGCGGCGAAAACCGTGGAATTGCTCTGACAGGTCGACTGGCGCGTTTTCTTCCGGGTAAGTTGCCTTTTCCTCCCTATGTTTCCTTCTTAAGCATTTCTTGCCATTATTGAGCCTCCCCACGGTCTTATTTACTTGCTGGAGAGGATGTAGGGTTTTTCTTTTGAGTTTCATCATTGTTTTGTCTCTCATGAACCCCAGGGTCACCCGTCTCTTGCCCAATTCCTCATGGCTATGCCTTATTGTCAGTTTAGACCCTTTCAAGCCGCGTATTTTTCCCTGTAGGGAAAGTTTATCCGCAAAACCGCGCGCGCGCGAAACCCCCCGGCAGGCTCAAGTGCGACCTGCGACCTAGCGACCCGGTCGCAAGGTCGCAAAACTCCCTGTTAAGCGACTCTGCGACCCTGCGACCTAGTCGCAAGGTCGCGAGGTCGCGTGTGAGTCCTTTTTGTAGATCAGCGACCCAGCGACCCCCAGAGAATAGTCAATTAAACTTTGCATGTGTAGACTTTATTTAGCCGTTATCATCATGTCTTTCTCATCCTGGGATTCTTTCTTGAATGCAACAGGTGAATTTAGAGCAGACACAGTACCGGTCTTCTCCGACTCTAGCAATATGGCACCCCGGGTATCCCGAAGGAGAATTAAGCAGGTGGTGGAGGAAGAGTCATACACAGACATACAAACATCTCCTCCACCAATATACAGAGACACCCTTTGCACCTTCTCAAAGGAGGACAACCTTAGGTGGTATGAAGTATACCGCGAGTTCGCCATAACAGAAGATGAGTTTCCAGAAGATCTCCCGGACCAGGAAGTATATCTGAAGGTTAAGAAGTCCAAATTGCACCTAGCAGGGTCACATCCCGCCATCTTTCCGTGCCCAGAAGTGTTGGACTGGATCATACAGAAGACGGATCCTAAGAACTTCGCAATCCGAGATAGTGGAGGTAAAGCTTTTGCAACATTGGAGAGCTCAAAAGCACAGGTCTACTACTCACTACCCAAACCAGAGGTGAACTTCACCCCAAGATGGTTTTCTGCAAATGAAGTGCCGATGGTTGATACAATCAGAAAATGGTGGGCGGAACCAGATAAATTTAAAATCAAAAAGGACCAGGAATACCCGGTGGCCGGTCTGAGGAAGGTATATAAGTTGGTAGCCGCCATGTTGTGCAGAGTGTATGGACGTTCAGACGCCACCACTTTCAACGGAACATGGGCAACCATCATGGAACACGTAACAGTACACGGCACTCGGTTCAATTGGGCCGGTATATTAATGGGCTCCATGCACACAAATTTGGCTTCAGCTTTAGCCCCAGATGAGGGAGCGCCATCAGAATTCTATATGGCTTCGTATCTATTAGATGCTGTCTGTGCCCAGCTGCATGTTGAGGGATGGCCACATAACTGGGACTCCGAACAAACCCAGGCAATACATTTGCAGACCAAGGTATTCTGGGAATCCAGGTACAAGTCAGACATCGAGAAAATCTCTCATATATTCATTCCCGCCCTTTACGGGAAGCTATTTGGTCAAGACACCCCCTGCATGTCTTGGCGAGCAATGGAGACACTAGGTCAGGTGGCACACTGGTTTCCGTTCACTGAATTTACAATCATCCGAGTATTTGGCTCATTCAAAGCACCACATGCTTTGCCTAAATTTATTACCGATAAGGTGCTCATGCAGGAGGTATGTTACCAGATGACCTCGGGCTTCTCCAATGTCCTTTCCAAAGGGAAGAAGAAACCTTGGCCCGCTCTACCTCTCACCATTGGTGCTTATACAGTCAAGGACTTCAGAGAGGTAGGGCGTGAAGGGGAAGAGGTAAAGAGTTATCACTTCAGAAATCTGGATTGCCGAACTTATGACCCAGTCAAGATAGTTCCTGAGCATTGTAAAAGGGCCAATTTTAGATGGAGTTATCAGCATGTCGAGCGCCCGGCTGAGGATGAAAAAAGAAACTGGTACAACGCAGACATGCATCTAGCTCCAGGGATCGACTCTAACCGAGAGGATGAGGATCACCAGAATTTAGAGGATAGAAGCCATAAGCTTGGAGGCTCTTCTTCCTCCAAAGATAAGAGAACACAGACCGGTACGGGGCCTGACACCTCGGATCAGCAAAGGGAAGCAGAAGCCCAAGCCAAGAAGGGAGAGGAAAAGAAAATGAAGGAGGATGAAGAGAAACGTAAGAAAGATGCCAGGACAGAGCGGAAAAAGAAAAAGGAAGAGGAAAAGGAAAGACAGGAAAAGGAGGCACAGGCGGCGGCAGAAAAAGAACTTAAGGAAGAACTCGACAAAGTGGATCGTCAAAAGAAGGCAGAACAAGCCGCCGCGGCAGAGAGAAAGAGAAAAGCTGAAAAGGAAGCAGAAGCAGCGGCAGAACGAAGGAAGAAGGAGGAACACGACAAGGCGGAGGCCGAGCGCCAGCAAAAGGAAAAAGAAAAGGATAAAACACAGGATGAGGAGGACGAGCTAATAGACGACATTGACCTATCTCCCCTGGATATCCCTTCAGGTGGCGCGAAAAGTACCCTCAATGTTGATGATTTTCCCGGGGAGCAAGAAGAAGAAGTCTTCGACCTGACCAGATTGACATTTGACCAATTCTCTTTCAAAATACGGCAAGAGAAAAGGAAATCCTTAGCGCAAGGCCATCCCGCCATCTCTACGGTCGCCACCGGAAAGGACATAGTCCCAGACACAAGGACTAATCCTGTTATGATAGCGTCAGCAGGCACCGCTTTTGCCGCGGCCACAGAGGAAAATGTCACTAGGATGAGCAGGGAAATTATTTCTTTACAGAACAGGCTAAAAGCAGCGGAGCAAGAGAAATCAAGACTAGAAAGTGAGATGCTACAACTCCAAAGTAAGCACGCCCAAGTGAATGAGGTCCCACTGGTGGTCAGGAAAGAGTGTGATGTGCTGGAAATGACCATGAGGCAAGTATATCAGGAAATGCTCACCTTAAAACAAACAGTGGTCCCGTTGGCAGAGGCACGAGAAGAAACCAAACAGAAGCATGAACAGCTCAGGGAAGCCTCGACAACTTTGGACAAAATGATGAACTGGATAGCACAGTATCCGCAAGCTCCCGAACATGTGCCTAGGAAGGATTGGAGTCATACACAAGAAGCCAAAATACAAATCCGGATGAATATGCAGTCCAAAGACAAGCTGGCCAAAGATTTGGACAAAGTGATGTCTGCATATAATCACCTGATCAGTGGCATTGACTCCATGAACGCTCTTCATCACATTCCATCATTAGGGGCACTGGATGAAACTAAAGACTGGGAGCAGGTAGAGCAGGAAATTCAGTCGTTTCTGCAACCCGTGAGACAAGCTGCTGCCGCGCCAGAATTCGAAGCATCACAAGAGAACCTAAATCGGTTGCTTGTCACTCCAGTTCAAATCTACACCAAGCTTGCCTCCCTCTCAATGCTGATCTCTCAGAAGAAGGAGACTCTGGTACCGAATGCCCTAGAATGTATGCATCGAATAAAAGAGGAAAGCCCTCTTGTCGCTCCTATAACAGCAGATTATCAGACTTGGCGAGATTTCCTCAAGGGCAAGAAAGTTGACGTTCCAGAAACCTCAATTACGCGACCACCTCCATAGTTTAACCGCTAAGTCGCAGGTCGTTTTTTGTCCCCCAGGTCGCAGGTCGCACCTGCGACCAGGTCGCAGGTCGCAGGTCGCAAGTGTGGCAAAGGTCGCAGGGAAGCTGAACCGTCGGGAAGTTGAAGCGTCGGAAGGCCATAAGAGCGTCTCTTGAATCTATAAATACCCCTGTGGGGCACATAGTTGAGGGCTCCTCTTTTTGGGACTGAAAGGCAACATTGCATTGTAATTGAAGAATCATGCTCTTGACATATGTAATACAAATACTTGTTAAAATCCCTTTGATTGGATGATGTGTCTAGCTGTGACAACACTGCGTGTATTCTGCGTATAGTTTCAGAATATCTTTTGATTAATGAATCTGTGTTATTAATAGTATCATTCATGCTCCATAGCTATCTGTGATGGTCTTGATGATGCTCAAGTTTGCTATTTACTCTTATGATGAATGTTAATGAACTGTTTTATTAGCATTTCGTTATATCTTTCGGAAAGTTAAGGGATATTCTCGCCATTAAAGAACTGTTTCTTTGGTGGTCAGATTATCTTGTATGCATTACCCCATAGATGTGTTGCTAACGACATTTCTTGGGCGCATGCATTTTGTTTATTACCTTGCTACGCACAGTGTCATATATCAGTTTTGATACATCAGTCATGTATTCTGTATCATGTGAATGAGTGTATGTTTGCAGATTTAATCAGGTTGTTCGAGACCGAAGAGGAAGTCATTTAAGTGGTAGCCGGACCCACACCCCGGACGGGATCCCTACTCCAAACGGTTCAAAGTCTAATTGGGACTTTCTACCGGGGAGATCCCCTACTGTTGGCCGGACATATTTTCTCGTCAACAAGTCCATACAAACGTTCATATCTGCTTCAAAAGGATCGAATTTTCCCATTTTTAGATAAAATCGCTTGGCATAATATTTTCCCTAAAATCCTCAACTAAAAACTAAATACATTGAACTAATTAAAAAGCGGTTCAAATCCCTATCTACCAAAATAGTAAATTTCCATATAAAGGAACCCAATCCTCTTCTTGTAAACGTTTTGTGTGTTATTGGTATAAAATTGAAGTCTTTTATCTCGAAGCCTAATGCTCCTGCATCACATATCTACCTCGATTCCCTGTTAGTGGTGTCATAGTTAAACCAAGAGTTCGAGGTATGGGATTCACATATGTTTAGAAAATAATTACATGCAAAAATATTAAGTCATAAATTTGATCACATTACATTCACACATGTACCAAGAAATTAAAACCAAATAGTTGATCGCATAACTAACAATATCCTAAAATGGAATGCATCTCAGATAAACCATCATACATAAAAAATCAAAATAAAAAAAATATATATCCATCAGAAAAACACATAATCCATAAAAAAATATCAATAAGGGACACACCATATAGAGCCGCAAAAAATCTCTCCCATATATACCAAAAAATATGTGTCTGAGTACAAAAAAATATCGTGTCTATGACCCATAAGTCAGCCCAAAGATACACTTATACAAGTTGACAAAATAAGGGAAGCATCCTCATAATGGGAACTTTCCCTATGTACAATAAATCCTCTAGGGAGTTTCCCCCCTCGTTGGGGCACCTAAACCCACGGCTTCTCCCGGTACTAGCACTAGAGCCGTTGTCAAAACAAATGTTGCCACCCAGCGCAAAGTAAACTGATAGCCCCTCTCCTGGGCCATTAGTGTCTCTAGCCACGCATCATCGAGGTCATCCACAAAACCTTGGGTAGGCATCCCCTGGGTCAAGCGATTCACTTGACCCCATGCATCCTCCAAAACTCAGGCCTTGATCTCCAAGGCAGCCACCTGCTCTGTCACATCTATGACGTGAGCCTTAATCGCCTCGATACGAGCAAGCATAGCAGCACACTCAACAGCAGCCGAGACACTACCCTCCCCCAAGGTACCAGCCTCCCCGCTAGGTGCTCCACCTTGAGGCTGTACTGAAGCTCATCCCTATTCCCCGGCTATGCATAGAACACCTCGAGGCCTCTGAATCAGATCATGTCCCACCAACCGAGCCACGGGATGACCGACCTCACCAACATCTACAAGAGTAACAAATCTATGTCAATATCATCATAATACACATATAAATCACAAAGACTCACGTAAATGTAGAATAAAACATAAAAACATACATGTTGGCCCCCATACATATTCAATAGGAAGACCCATGTCTGGGTCTCCACGGAAGTCCATCCCCACATAAGGGAAGGGAAGGAACATCTAAGGATTGGCCTCAAACCAAGCCTCCATAGTGGCATTCCAATAACGCTCCATGCAACCTCCCCCACTGCGAGGCATCACTGGGGCCCATCTCCTCATACGCAGCTATGGAGATCCCCTAGTAGGCATTACCACCATTAGTCTCAGTAGCACCACTCACTCATACATGATGCTACACAAAATAATAGGATATGTAAACAATGTTGATCCATCCTAGACCTTGGAGAGTTTAGCCAACATCCCGTCATAGCAGTGACGGGTGAAATCAAAAAAGTGATTGGCCCTCAGCCGATGCAGAACACCATTCTGTGGGCCCAATTCCCGGTTGGGCACAGAAGACCCTGGCAACCTCACAATAGTTGCTAGAGCACACTGCTCAACTAGGTTAGTGACCAAGGCTATCTAAATACACCCCTCCATGAGAGGTTCCTCGCCAGAATGTCCCGTCGAGAACTGCTGAAGATACACTCTCCCAGAGGGAAGTGGATAAGGAAGCACCTCACCCTGAGGCAGAAGCCTAGTCACAAAATAGATATTTGTCTCGGGACGGATAGTCAGGTCGCACCCCCACAACACCGTGACCTTGCGTCGCCTGTTCCAGCATCAGATCAGGTCACATAACAAATGATCATGTGATTGTAAGAGGTCATTCTCCATGAACTTAAGGAGACCCCATCGCACCAACTGCTAGCATGCATTGGAAGCAGTTGCCAAAGCGACTCGGAGGTTAGGCCAATCCCTCTCCCTCCACAACATCCTGTCATAAAAAAGGCACACATCAGTGACATTAAAAAGCACCAAAAAATTGTCAAATTTCCCAAAAAAATTCAAAAAATTTCTTTGTCTCTCCACGCCCCTGTTTCTCAGACAGACGCAAGAAATGCGCACATGAGTTTTCCATAAATGTAGAAATGACACCCTCAAAGCCAGTATAGGCATGATAATTTCGTGCAAAACTCTCATTTTTGCATGAAAGTTACACGCATGTGCCTTAATCACCCGTGTGATCAAGGAAAAGCCTTGTCTGGGTTTCGTACAAACCCAGTTTGTATGGACCCTGGCCCAGGCACACTAAAAAAATTAAAATATAGGACGTCATAGGGCTTACCTTGCTTAAGAATCATGAGTCCCAGGTATTCAAGCTGACTGCAACGAAAAGAACAACTCTGCAAAAGCCTCTGACCTCTCAAAAAATCAAACACTCCAATGTCGCAAATGAACTGAAATGAGCCATATTTTCCTATATGTCACCCTTTTCATATTTTTTGGAGGACCATAATGAGAGCTCAGAAGGCCCAATTGTAGAATTGAAAGTCACACAGTGATCAACACCTCATAATTCCCAAAGGAGGCACCACACATTCACACCTCCAAAAAAATAAATTTTCAATGCCGGCATGTATGTCCTCTCATCTTCTTTTCATTTAGCACATGTATTTCAATAATATTTGAATGAAGAAGATTCTTTAACTTGGGGTATTGTTTTGCAGGCATTGTGCAAACCATCCATCGCTCCATCCACTGAAAGTACCAAAGCAAGTATAATTCTACCCTTAGCATGATAGAGTCCCAGAAAAACTCTACATATCGTGACATAATTTCTCCACAAGAAATTAACCATAGGTTCCAAGCACCCGACCATGTTTATCATTTCCCCACCTTGCACATGATAAACATCCTTGTTGGTCGGTAGAGCCTCCCCTCCATAGTGCCCATCACTCAAAGTAGACCATACATCATAAAAATCATGACGCATGGGAATACCACTTCAGTCCAGGAAGCATTTCATGCCCATCCACCCACCATGCATCAAGTCAAGTTTTACCATATAAAAATAACCCCTTTCCTGGACTACCAGGTTTTGTAAGTAGATCGAAAGTGCACCACTATGCTTCACAATTGGCCTACCATACCTCCATCAGCATAACCCATCTGTATTTTCCATCTGCTTCATCACCCCCCACACAAGAGACCAACCAATGGGCCCCCCACCCTCAGCAAAAACGCCCTCCTTACATCATCAGTGATATATCTCTTTCATGTTTGGGGGCACCCGTCTCTATGTTTTGTACAATCCAAATCCAATTGTTTCATTCTTTTGGTAAGTGTACAAAGACCACAAACTGTGAACAACATCCCCCACTCATCCATCCATTTTTTATCCCATGGCAGTAATCCCTAGTCACCCTTGGTCGGAGTATCACACCTTTCACACATAAGCCACCATGACATTCATAACCAGCATGTACCCACCTTGGACTTCCTATTGACTCCAGGGATTTCCTTATCAGAAATAGTTATGACTATTGCCAAGCTTCTTTTTATACCCCAACCTTGGGCCACTGAATCCCCATCATTAGTTTTCAGTCACCCCTCGCCATCATGACTATGTTAAACCTATCAAATCCAAGATCCTGATCCCTTGAATCAGTAATTATCTCATTCGGTTCAAGATTCCTTTTTCTCAACGTCAACTCCTATTTTCCAAAAAGGAAGCAGTACCTTAGATTGCACCTCACCACAATAGGGACATCCTTGGGTAGCACTGTGGGAATCATCATTGCCCACAGATGTCATCGATCCTCCTGAAATTTGACTACAACACAATCTTTCATGTCAAGATGGTATCGTACCTTACAACCATTTCACTTTTCTCAAATTCGTCGAAGACCCATGCCATTATAAGCATCTCTTTCAAGCAATGCTTACACGGGAAGGTCCCAGTCATACACCCATGCGTACCAGAAGTTTATATGTCATACCAAGCTTACGCATGTGGGTACCATATTCCACCTATTGTCAAATAAAAAACGGCCCTCAGGGTGTTAGAAATCATTGTCATCAACCAAACC
Source organism: Pinus albicaulis (assembly GCA_034641835.2). Lineage (NCBI taxonomy): Eukaryota > Viridiplantae > Streptophyta > Pinopsida > Pinales > Pinaceae > Pinus > Pinus albicaulis. The sequence continues at coordinate 631,816,712 of CM076574.1, read as the reverse complement.
AATAGATCACTACCATACTAGTGACACAGATAGAATCTGTATTTGTCAAATAGATTTGTTTAGCTAGCCAAAGAATCACAAGCATGGGACATGCCCGCCTCGTAGAAAAATTGTATTTATTGTATCATACTATTTCTTGCAGGGTTCCCACAAGACATGGTTACTCTTCGACCCGTTTTAAGGCATTTACAACTTTTTGCTACATGCAACTATCTCTCTCTCTCTCCACACAGTACACAAAAGAAACTATAACATATTTCAACTATACAACTCTTCCTAGACCTCACACATTAGGAGGAAACTGTTATCACTGGAAAATCAGACAAGAAAATATTACATTATTAAATTTGAGGCAGAAGGATTTATAGGGCTGAAGCACATTAGAGAATCTAAAAATTTTAAAAAATATCTAAGGCCCAGAGGAAAAATCAAATTGTGCACTCAAGACACAGGAAGAATGCACCTTCACGTGCATTTTTCTTCGATAGGCATGACTTTCCCTCAAAAAGTCGCATGGACCTGAGAGTGACGGAAGTCACTTTCCGGGACCACAAGGCACACTCCAGGAAAATTTTCCCGCACTTGAGGCCACCCAAGGACAATTGCCTAAGCCTCCTTGGGACCTCAAGGGAGCACACAATGGAATCAAGTGGCACACAATGGAATCAACCCCCTCTCTTGGGTCACCATCCATCAGTGTAACAAGAGAGGGAATGATAATTTGACTTAATCTATAAAAGGCCACCAAGAGATGAACAAAGGGAGAGCACATTTTTATGTTGGCCAAAAATTTCTTTGAAGCAATCCAACAGTGTGTAATCCAGAGCAGAAGTAGAGAGGAGATTTGGTTGTTGGCCATCCAACAACTTCAATCCTTTGTAGTAGAGAGAGATACCTTGCACCAAGTAGCTAGAAGGTAAAAACGTCCTTGCATCAGGTATTATAACTCCACAGTTCTAAGGGTCCCTTGGCAAGTGTGTAAACGTACTATCTTTCTCCTTAATAGCAAACAAAAAGAGGGTACATTGATGCCACTGTTAGTATTATTGTTTTTTCTAAGTCTTTATGAGATTTTATGTTTATGTTTAGTTTAGTCTTGTTTCTTTTTGCATATGCATACTATATCATTTTTTAGTGTGTTTAACGTTTTATAGCATGTTCAATAACTTGCTAAATATCATTTTTATCTACTTGTGACCAAAGCTTAAGAGGTAATGACCACTTCTCTTAAGCAAGTGTGGATTGGTACACTTGTGCACCAAATACACCAGCATAGTGGCATACTAAAAAATACCCCTAATTTGACTACATATTGGAAATAGCTCTAAAAATCACATTATTTAAACCTATACCAATATGAACCCAATACACCTTGGAAATTTAAAAAACCCCTACTCTCACAAGATATTGTAGTGTCCAATTTTCCATTAACATTTTTTTATACCCCTCTGTATTTTTTCATTAACTTTGAGCTCCATCTTTTATACCTACCATTATACAAACCCTTTACCCCCTAATATATGATCAATATATTATGTCATTTTTTCCTCAGTATATATCGCCCAATATGAATGCACGTGGTATGATATCCCCCCCCCCAGTGAAGCCCCCGTGGAAAATAACAGTTGTGCAGAGATATGAAAGCTTGATAAAACTACAAGATTCTAAATTGATTCACCTTTTCTCATTTTCTGTTTGAATTTGGAAATTTATTTGAAGTATGTGTGGGAGAGCGGTTGCGTAGAGCTCTGATTTTATAGCTACTAATAAGGGGGGGGGGTTTTGTGAATGCTATGATAATGTGTTATTCCTCTAAGCATTGTTATTAGAATTGAATATTTGCAAAGGAAGGGATATGTGTGAGATGAAATGATGATTAATATTGCTATGTTTCATTATGTGGAGCTTTTATTGTGTTGAGCTTTTACTATGTATGAGATGAGGTATTTCTGGGAGTCAAGTTATCCAAATGAAAACTCAATGTTTTGTTTTCCAATTACAATCTCTCCATTTGCAAGTCCAATATTTCCATTTTATGATTTAGAAGGTTGAAATTGACATGCAGAATTCAAGAGAACCAACTATTATAGTTAAAGAAGTATTGAGCTCTTGCTCTGCAACTCCAGAATTGTGCTCCATAAACTTCAATCTATATAACACTCGCTAATAAACTTGGTGAATTACGATTCTAATATATGAATCTATGTTTTCCATAGTCACTCTAGAAATGTAAATATTTCATCGATCTAAATTTCCTTTATTTTAGGCATTTGTCTTTTTCGTTAATGTCTAGTTTGAGTCTGCACAATGTAAATGTTCATTGTTATAAGGATGTGCGAAGGATGGAATACGGGAGAGAAAATGGGGGTGCATAAGGAAATTTATTTTGTCGAAGCGTAATTAATTTAACTATGAACCAATTTTGAATTAGTATTAATATGTTTCCTTTTGTGAAGCTTTCCTCGTGCGAAGATTTTACTGTGTGGAGGATGGGTAACATGTGTAAGAATAGGGATGTTTTCTAGTTTGCATTTTTGTTGGATCCAATACAATATTTAGTAAATTATTTAGAAATATTTAGAGTTAGAATATTACCAATAATATATAATAAAATAATAATAATAATAATAATAATAATAATAATAATCCATCATTCCCAAAGATGATAATCCCATGACCTTCAATGACTACAAACCTATCTCCCTATGCAATTGTATATACAAGATCATTTCCAAGATAGTTGCAAACAACATAAAGCCGATACTATCTCAGCACATATCAAAGGAACAATTTTCCTTTCTCCACTCTAGACAAATTCATGAGGCTATAGGTACCGCACAAGAAGGTTTGCATTCTATCAAGCTTAAAAGCCTTAAAAGCATCATCCTCAAGATTGACCCGGCAAAGGCATTTGACTGTACTTGTTGGACTTATCTTCAACTCATCCTCACTCACATTGGCTTTCCCCACCCTTTCATAAAATGGATCATGTGTTGCGTCACATCCACATCCTATAACATACTCATTAATGGTGATGTTGATGAGAACCATCATTAGGTATCTTTTGAGGGGTTAATTTTCACCTTTTTATCCTTATTAGTCTCTCTTTCTCTCATTTAATTACATTATGGTCATATGTTGCTTAGTGGAGATGGTGATTAAGGCTTGTCATACTTCGAATATCTAATATGGTTTAAATGCAAGATAACCACGAAGATATGCCACTTTTGTTGAATATTGTGCAATAAAAGCTTAGAGTAGACAACAAGGAGAGATTATAGGGTGGTTGACCACCTCCTTAACTCCTAAAGGTAGCCAAAGGATCCTCGATATTCCCTCCAACAACTCGAAATCAAAGGCAGCCAAGGAAGTGGAAGACCAAGTGAACCAAAGCTCCACTTCTCTTGCAGTAAAAGGGGACAAATCACCTAATTTTTAGGGATTTGTTGGTAGCTACCCTTTAGGTTAATTAGGGCAGAGCAAGAGCTCATTAGGATTCACATTTTGGAGATAGCTAGAAGACTCTTAGCTCTTGTAATAGAATTTTGTGAATTTAATGGCTATGTAATGAGATTGTTTCTACAATAAAATGATTATTTAGTTTATCCTGCAATGGTTTAGCTTCATAGAGTTGAGCTTGTGTGTTAGGGCCCCATCCATTGGCCTCAGTCTCTCTTTTGTATTTATGTTTACTTTCCATGCCATTGTAGCTAGTTTATTTCATGTGTTGTATTTAGTGTGCTTAAATTTCATTTTATCTGATTAGTTTGCTTCCATTTCATGTTGTTGTAGTTAGGCTCTTCTAGATCATGGTACAATAGCATATAAAACTCCAAAGTTGTGTGTCAAAGCCTCCCTCTCTCACCTCTTTCATTGGAGCTTGAGGAGGGCAGATATTCACCACAGACCCAATTTGTTTTTCTATTTATGATTTCTTGGAAAGGGTAGATAGGTTGTTGTATTTATCATGAACATGTTATGAATGTTGAGTTAGGTTTATGATTCAAATGCATAGGTAGGTTTTATTATTAAATTCAACTCATCATTTCCACCATTTTCATCATAGATTTTTCAATGTTAATTGCATGAACATGTAGTTTTCTTGCAAGTTTGAGTAGAGTAGCAGAGGAGGACTCCATTGGCATCCCTATCTTCAGTTTCCACCCTCCACCAACCTACTTTGAAAAAAATCACCTTCAACCCTGTTTTTTTGAGATCTTCACCACAATACCGAGAGCTACCCTAGAGGTGCAAGACGAGATTTGAAATAATTTTTGAGCTTGGCCAAGGGATTGGACACCTTCCATCCATATCAGTATGCCTCTATCCCACCTTTCCTACCCCTTTCCTCATAATTTCTAGCCTCAAACTACCCTCAACCTATTTCCTGTAGCGTTTCAGGACATCCTGTAGCAGCACCAGTTAGCCACTTCTTCAACTCATAAACCATCTCTTACCTCACCTAGACTTGACACAACCTCCAAGAAACCTTCAAATTTTAATACATGAATCCAATACCTTCTTAAGCCACCTCAGCACGTCCTTATTTTGCTGCAAACTAGAGTATTTACAAGCTTAGTTAGCTCATGAATAGATGCATTGTTAAAACATAGTCGTCAAGCATGAAGTATTTTGAGGTTAATTAGCCATTTGGCCCAACAATTTGTGCTTAGATTAGTTTCCTTTTCTGCAATTTTAATTCAGTAATTTACTTTATGAATTACACTTGCTTTAACTTTGTTTCTTGCTTTAGTCTAATTGTGGATTTCCTTTCTTACAAATAGCTAGGTCTCTCCTTATTCTTTAGACTAGTTTCTTTCTTGTTAATATAGTAATAATCTTGAGTTTTTTACGATCTTAGGTTTCATTCAGATGTGTGACAGACTTCATCCCCTAGAAGTAGCCCTAGCAGTAGCACTCCTCCATATGACTATGAAGAGGATGGCATGAGTGGAATGTATCTGTTGTGTATATAGCACTGTCACCTCCAAGTTTGTACAAACCCCAGGTTGATAAAGTAAAGTAGAGTAGCCTCTGTGAGTTGCAACACTCTTGGTGTAATACTAGGGCTCACCACTTTTTGGCGTCATTTACGGGGTTGTGTCTAAGTAGATGCATTGATTATGTTTTATCATTATTTTATGCTTTTATTTTACATTCAGTTCCAAAATATTGAAAAATACAAAAACAATTTGACTTTCATGCGTCGTATGAGTAGGGATAACCAAGGAAATTTTTTACCAAAAACCCCCACATCCCCACATAGTCACCCTTCACTCTTCTTCAATGAATGTAAGGTTGAACATGCCATAGGTGAGTTTCTTGAAAATTTTGAAGAATCTATTGGAGAATAATAAGAACTTGCTTCACTTGGGGAACCTGCTTCACCAATTAAAGCCATGGTTGAGACTGGGACCTGTTAGGCACCTATAAATTTTGTCAAGAAAACAGGTGGCTAAATTTGTTTCTAAGCCTTCAAGAGATACATTTCCTCTGAAAATCTCTCATTCTTGAAGCCTCTTGTGTCTTTTGCCTTTAAAAGATCTTCACTGTTGTTTCCATCAGAAAAGCCTAATTGTTTGCAAAAGAAACTGTTGTTGAAAAGGCCTCCATTTGTCCATTTTGTCCCCTAAAAACCCCATTTTTCATCCCTTTTTCCCCTAAAAAATTTCCTCTCAAAATCCCTCATTAACCCTTCAGATCAACCTAAATCCACTTTAAACCTTGCAATTTCCCTTTTTCTAGTTTAAAAACCTCCTTTTCTGCCTACCGGAACCCTTCTCTAAGCCTTAAAAATCCTCTTTTTGGCTTAAAAACACTTATTTTTCATTACAGGCTTAAGCCCCTTTCGGCTAGCTCCTAGCCCCTTTCACCGCATAGAACCGGGCATCAGAACCAGGTGCTAAGCCCGCAGGCGCCAATTGTAATAAAAAATTTCTTTCAGCGCTTTTCCTTTGTTAACTTAAAATTTTCCGATGCGAGGTCTTTTGTTCTATCGACCGCGGGCTCGATTTGAGCCATTGTTCTCCATAGATCTGATGACCAACACTACCCCCCCGATTGAGTGTTGACCATTGATCTCCCCGCTATATCTGATGGCTCTGGTGCAATCGCACATCGCAAAGAGCCCAATCCCATGCATTGACTGCTCCTGATTTGCGAGCCCCGATTGGATCTCGACCGTTCATCCATTTAGATCCAACGGTTTGGATTAATTCATGCTCCGCTCATTTGCCTCCCATCTCTCCCCTTCCAATAAATCTTCATTGTTGATCCCCCGTTGATCCAACGTCTGAGATCCAATTGCACTGCCCATTTGCCGTTTGTTCACCAGGCCTGAAGAGATTTCTCCAATTGAATCACAGTCGTCCATCCCGACTGATCCAACGACTCTCGTTTCTCCCACTCATTCACATACCCCTTTGCCTTCCCACTCCCTCTTTCAATCCTGATCGTCTATTCCATAGATCCGACGGCTGGGATCTAACTCACCTTTGACCTTTCCCCCACCTAACCACCAGCGCATCTTTCCATATCGCGATGTCTCCTCCACCATCAGATTTCTTCACTCCATATCCAACGGTCAACGTGCATATCACATTTTTTCTTCATCCGGGCTTTAACGTTTCTAAATCACACGATGAAATCAGTTTTGTAGAGGATGCGTGTCATGCAGCGACATATATCACGTTTCTTCAGGAAAAAGTTCAAAACTGTTCTGTAGCCGCGCGACACTGGCAGTTTTTCCACTAAAACCACCTGCCTCCCCTTTGCTCCCGCAACCTCCATCATTAATCTCGACCATCTGATGAGCTAGTCTAATGGTCCACACTGTATCATGTCCCTGTCCATTATCATCCATTGGACCTTCCAAAGAGCCCATCCTTTAATCCCCGCTGTTGTTCTCCTCCTGATATCCAACGGTTCACATTTAATCACCCTTCGCCCTTTTGGTCCCACTGCCATAGGCGTCTGACTTTCATTCATTTTAATTGTTTTTCTTTGTAATTCACCCAAATGTTAAAATTTGGGTTTTGACATTAAATCTTGCTTCTTCTGCTTAACCTTCTAAAAGGATTCCTCGGTGGATTTTGACCGTTGATCGCCCTTGGCTAATCTAATCTGATGGCCCAGAGTCCTCCTCGCACCAAACTTTCATCATCCCTATTTCTTCACCATTATGATGCTTTTTCGCCCGTTTTCACTGCATCCACCATTTTTGCCACCATTCCACAGGCCTCCACAGCAATCTTCCACCACTCCCCTGGATTTCATAACAATTTTATTGTATTGTGCAGGGTTTACGGAGTGAGAACTTCACTCTATCTCTATAGTCACAGTCAATGTGATCCAAAGCGCAGAAAGGCCATCGCAGCAACGGCAAAGAGTATCAGAGATGGATTAAAGGATTAAAGAGCCCTTATTGAAGATTAATAAACATAATTTGATGATCTGAAAGGATAAACACAACATGAAGACCTTAAACGATATCGGAGGCCTAATTGAGCTTAAAACATGGATCGGAAGGTAAATTAACAATGTTTTAGGAAAAGACAAGACATCTATTAGTCCAATAGTGCCTCCACCACCACACCAGAGGAAAATTGACCCCTCTTCAGCTACCAAGGACACCTGTAGCCTCACAGAAACCAAAGAAAGCCTAGTAACTACCTGAACAGAGGACATTTGCCTAAAGATAGATGAATAGTTATTTCTAACTGTCAGCAGAGTTATTTTAAAGATAAGGAACAGTCCCGAAGTCAATTTTATCGTACACTAAACCTCAAAGGGTAGAAGCAACATTTATAAAAGTATGGGAACCTGCAGACTTTTCTACCCCTTTACTTGTACCAAAGGTCAAAGACAAACATCTAGAGTATAATACAAGCAAAATCCCATTTAATGAAGCATGGAGCACTGCCAAGAAACATTAAGTTCTTCATTTAATCGGGCCAACTATCTCTCCTACTACTCTTCACTTCCTCATTCACCTATAAGTATTCATCAATAATTCATTGTTATTGTTGGTTGGGGGTGGGTTGGTTGGTTGATAGAGATTCTATTAGTTGTTAGAACTGTTATTGAGGGGAAATAATTAGGTAGTCTGTAATATAGTAGGCTGGGAAGAGAAGTCTGATTGTAAAAAGGCCATTGAGCTCAAAGTATGTGATTGGTTTTGCACATCAATTAATCAAGTAGATTCACAGGATCCTGGTCTATATTAATGGTGATGTTTACCTTACTGTAATTGTTTCCTTTCATGTTTTTACATATTTTCCATATTTATCTGATAAATAACAACAAGCATAGATTAGGATATACTATTTAAAGTACCCCAAGTCTCACTGTAATCTTTATCTTTGATGTTTTCTGCTAAGTTTCATATCTAAGAGCTAATTCATCATAGTTTAACTAGTATAGTAATGGGTTGGACCATGCTTAATAATGTCTGAATTTGGAGTTAGTTTCTTATGATGGTCTCTTTTGAGTTAGTGCTAAAGCATTGAAGGTTTAAAGTCCTTCTCTGATCTTCATGCCTTACTCTTTGTCTTATCTTATATGTTTTCTACTACTCTGAAAGCAGTTATGAGGACTACTGGATTGCATTTCCTTAAGAGTATGCTGAAAGTAGGTCAGGAGTTAAATGATCTATGATCTGATCTTTAGCTACCCTTTGTATCTTTTATGAGAGTTTCCTTTGAATTATGCCAAAGCAAGCCTGGAGTTAAATGACCTCTGACCTGATCTTAAAATGCCCATTGGTTTCTTTCATTCTTTCACCCATTCTTAATGTCCCATTCCATCATCTATCTAAGAATATCCTTTAGTATAGATGACTTTCCCTATGAAAAACCTTGGATAATTGCTTTGCAAGTAATCTCCTTTCATGACTCCATAGCCCAATGGATTGATACTTTTTGACCTATTTTCCCATGCTGAAATATCCTTCTATTTAGCCCCTTGTTTACTTCCATGACCTTCTCAGTTAATGATCTCCAACCAATCAATCCAATCAATCAAAATAAAAAACCCTTATGCTTCATACCTAGCCTAATACCTCAATTTGAGCTTTCAAAGATATATCATGTCTTTTCATTTTATAGAGAGATCCCTCTCTGGATCCAGGAGGGCTAGATCCTAGGATCCCAAAGTGGTTTGATGTTGTCTTATCTTTTGGTCTTATCAACCTGGCCAAAACATAGGAACCACAAGATAATGGCGACTCCACTGGGGAACTGAGTGAATTATATCTGATATACTCCTAAGACCTCAGAAGACCCAAAATCTCTGGTTAGGTTGATGTTCAGCTGCTGATGGTGGACAACATCCTACTTCAAACATTATAATTCATCCACCTGGCGACTCCACACTCTATAACTCTAAAAGGAACAAATGACTCCACTGGTAGAAGACCCTGAACTGGTTGAGAAGATACAGTGACCTCTTTGTACAAACATGGATCCAAGTATGGATCAAGAAGCAAATATAAATGATTTAGAGGATGAACTTATAAGATTGGTGAACAGATTTGGTGAATTAGTGATGAAGATGCATGAGGCTAATTTAAATACAAATTTGGATTATCTAGAGCAGCCCATGTTTCTTCTAGAGAAAGAACAAACTCAAGTTCTAGATTATGAGCGAGACATGTATGATGCTCAAGAATATATAGAAGATGAAGAGGAAAGTGATCAAGAAATGCCTGAATTTTTACCTATGTCTTGCACTATGATGATAAGAGAATATCATGACCTAATGGCAAATTTTCACTCACCTAAACTTCCCAGATTGTCAATATCATGTGCAAAAGAGCATCTAACATGGTTTTTAATTATATTTTTGTGTTTGCTATTTGATCTAGATTTTGTTCATTCAGCTGCGGAATCTTGCCACTTTCCGCAGCTGCTGCAACTTTCCGCAACTATTTTGTGAAACTCTATGCTACAGGTGTCTACAAGGGAAACGAACCACATGGGCAGGTCAGGAATGACGTGGACATGGTTCGTGTCCTATTGGTTCAAGCAAACTCGTCCAAAGAAGCCACGGTCAAAGGCGTCCACATGGAAGTCAACCATGGAGTTTCATGTCGGCCGGACTCTGTTTCGTGGCACATAAAGATCCATACGGCCGTTTCTAAGCCTGCGGAGGTTAAATCGACATCTGTACAGGGTTCTAGAGTCGAATTCAAGCATCCACCTTTTGTAGATTCACTTTCCAACACGACCATACTCCTATATCCGTGGACGTAGTGGTCTATGTGCTTCCCACCAGCATGAACTTTAGGAGACAGTTACAGTTTGTTGTTATATATAGTGCGTTTGCATACGCATATGAAGTTAGTCGTTGTTAGTGAAGTAATCTCTGTTATCTTTTAGTTTGCTCTGTAGTGATTACGCTGCACTTGTGCCGTAACATTACCATTCTGTAATGAACTGCTTTTTAATATGAGAAGACTCTTTTTTTCAACTTAATTCGTGTTTGAGGACCGTTACCAAGGCTGTGTAGAGGGCCCCTGCTCAGCTAAGGTTTTGTGTATTAGTGTATATTTCTCATTTCATTTCTTTAAAAATCATTGTATCATAATCCATCCATATGTTCATACTTTGCAGTTGTTTCATTTCTATTTATACACTTCCATAATTTCTATTTCATTTCTGTCTTTCATGCTTTATGATTGTTAATCACTGATCAGTGTTTATGTTTTTCAGGTTTTAGATAGGCAGCCCGGGCATTTTCATAGCTTTTTGACTAATGACATGGAACTAACATTGTTCTGTTGCTAGTTTGCTTTTCATAGTTTTTGTTTAATTTCAGTATTGCTCTGTACATTTCAGTTTTGCTTATCTGCTTCAGTAATTAAATTTAGATATACTAATATGCTCATAGCATCTTCAGTTGCCTCCGAAAGCCACAGCTGGACTGATGGCGAGGGATTGCATTATGAAATGTGTAGTTTAGTATTAGTTCCTTTTCTGCAAATTTAGATATATTAAGCTACTCATAGCATCTTCAGTTGCCTCCGAAAGCCACAGCTGGACTGATGGTGAGGGATTGCATTATGAAATGTGTAGTTTAGTATTAGTTTCTTTTCTGCAAATTTAGATATATTAAATCATACATGACATCTTCGGTTGCCTCCGAAAGCCACAGCTGGACTGATGGTGAGGGATTGAATCATGAGTGTATGGTTTAGTATTAGTTTACTTTCTGCAAATTAAATATCAGTTACTCAAATTGTTTATGATTACTTCCGAAAATCATAGTTGGACTAATGATGAAGGGTCAGAAGATAAATTGATGTAATCTGATTTAGATTTATTTTGTTGCAATTTTGAATTTCCTTAAGCATAGTTCTTTTGTGTTTAGTTGGCATCAAGAATAGTTTAGTTTTCATGCTCACTAGTTTACTGTTTTTATTTATTAGATTAGCAGCACCTTTTCATTTCAGCAGCACATTTTCATTTTTCCTTTTTAAGTCTTGTCATTGTAAATTTCAAATTGCTTTTTAAAATTTCAAGTTGGTAAATCATTATAGGGGATATCACTTCCTTGAACAAACATAACCAAACTTGTTTTCATCTTAGAATTTCCATTTCACCTTAGAAAACCAAAAACGACAAAAAGTTAAGAAATAGGTTATCTTGCACATATAGTGCGCCGCACTTCATCGGCTTACGATTCCCGGATTGACAAATTAAATGCAGCAATTTAGGACACACTAAATTGACCAAACATTTTGGCGCCGTTGCCGGGGAAGTGTAACTAGGTAGCCAATTTCTTAAAAAAAAAAACACATAAAATCATAAAAGAAGGGAAAACTTGATAACTTCTTGAAGTATGCTCTCCTCTTGCACCTAGTGTGATCTGGAGGATCAGAAAAGAAAGTTATTGGTTTAGTAATTTCTTAAGTATGCTCTCTTCTTGCACCTAGTGTGATCTGGAAGATCAGAAAGAGAATTATTAGCCCAACTTTTTAAAAAAATAAAAAAATGACATGCATAGAGCAAGAGATTCTAGGGGAAGGTTTATAGCTAAAGCCAAGAGTTCGATTTTCACAACTCCATCTTCTTCAAGGCATAGACCAGATTCACCACCATCTACCTCTAGCCTTAAGATTTTTGGAAGTCAAAGAGCAGCTGAATTAGAGGATTCTCCTATATCACCTACTAAAACCCACTTAGAAAACAAAGAGACTTTCTCTCATCCTTCCTTGGTAGAAGAACTAGAGGACTATAAGGACTCTAAAGAAACTATCATGGCAGAGGAAGTAATAAATAGAGGTGGAGGTCGAAGAGGAGGAGACAATGGAGACAACAATGGTGAAGGAAATAATGATAGAAATAGGGATTTGTTGGGATTCCCTATAGTTGATGAGGAAACTCATGCAACAATGAAAAATATCTCACCATCTGTTCTCCCTAACTTTTATGGATTGCGAAGTGAGGATCTTGAAACATTTCTGTTTGAGTTTGAAGTTGTGTGCCGAACTTATGACTATATGGAAGACTCTCAAAAACTCAAACTGTTTCCTTCAACATTGAAGGGATCTGCCTTGAAATGGTTCATGGGATTAGCCACTCAATCTATTAGGACTTGGAATGATATGAAACAAACATTTTTGGATAGATACTTGGACTATTGTATGCCCACCAATCACAAGGATGAGGTATTCAAAATGATGCAAAAAGAAAATGAAAATTTGGAAGACTTAATTGAAAGATTTCAATACAACTTGAAAAGAGCAAAGATGAGCAACTTAGATAATGAAACCTTGAAAGCCCTCCTATTAAAATCCATTAGAGATGAATGGATAGAAATTTTAAACATGATGGGGAAAGGAGACATTTCTCAACTTCCATTTCGTGATATAACAGAACTATGTATCCATCTCTCAAGGGGAAAATCTAAAACAGGAAAAGGGCCTAGGGATTCTTATCTTATTAGGGCTAACAAATCTGCAACTGGATCAGTAAGTAGGGCAGAGATTGGTAACATGCTTGATGAGTTTAAAACTAATATTTTAGGGAGTCTTAGTGAACAACTAGACACCCTTAAAATCCAAAACAAGCAGAAAGCAGAAACAGATGCTTTAGGGGAATGTCCCTTGGATGCAAAAGTTGTAGAAACATGTATGATTTGCTCAGAAAATCATGAGATCAAGGATTGTCCTTCAATCCCTGGACTCAAAGCTGTTTTTCAAGAAGATCCAAATTCAGTAGAATCTCTCTGTTTTGTCGCAAGGAGACCTTGGCGGGGACAACAATCTCAAGGGTTTAATAACCCTATGAATCTTCAAACCCCACCAAATTGGACTCCTTGGCAACAACCTTGGCCCCAACATCAAAATTCATATCAGCCATGGGTACAAGGGATACAAAATCCTTATGGGAGATTTGCTCAATTTTATCAATATCCTCCATCTTTTCAAAATCAACAAGCTCCACAATTTCCAAGCCAAAATCCACAACAACTTTCATTGCCATTTCCACAACAACAACCTTCTCAACAAAATACAAATCCTCAACTCATGCTCCCATACCAACAGAAGACAAATCAACTTCCAGCTCGGCCATTGCCAAATCCTAACAATAAGAATCCTCAAACTACTTATATGGTAGAAGGACAACAATTTCCTACCTATATGATTGTTCCTCTCAACGATGTACAACTCAGATCTGGTAGAGTTTTAGAAAAACCTTCTATAGATATTCAAAAGCAAGATACCTCTGAGGAGGACTCTCTTCAAGTCAATAAGGGTTCTGAGGAAGAATCTCTTCAAAATTCAAGCATGCAAAAAGAAAAAGAAAAGCTAACACCCACAACTCCTATAGTTGAGCAACCTGTATCTTCATCTACACCTCCTTTTCCGGAAAGACTACAAATTGATAAGGGGGTGGAAAAACAAATCTTGTTGCCTAATTATGACTTTCTAGATGAATTGAAGAATGTTTGTATCAAGATTCCATTGCTACAAGCCATTCGAGAAATTCCTATTCTAGCAAAAACCATAAAGGAGTTGAGTTTCAAAAGACCGGGAAGGAAGCTAAAGGACACAAGAAGAATCCACCTGGTAGGAAAAATTGCAGACATTATGATGGGAAAAATTACCATGCAGAAGTATGTAGATCCAGGAAGTCCAATTGTCAAGACACATATAAATGGGATAGAAATTCCAAACACATTGATTGACTTAGGGGCTGCTATCAACATTATGAGTAGACGGACTATGGAACAGTTAAAACTTCCTAACCTTCTCTTTACACCTACTTTATTGCAACTTGCAGATCGATCGGTTATTAAACCAGATGGTGTATTAGAAGATATTTCAGTCTCCTTAGATTCTTGGGAATATCCAGTAGACTTTATGATTTTGACTCCCAAAATTAATCTAGGAGGACATCCACTTATCTTAGGAAGACCTTGGCTAGCCACAGCTGATGCTTTTATTAGTTATAGATCTGGAGACATGTACATTTCAAATGATAATTCGACAAATAAATTCAATTTGTATCCTCCAGCAAGAGCAATCACAGAAATAGGAGACAATGAATGGGTCGATGATGAGAACACTATACAACCTGTCTTTACCATTTCTGAAATTAGTGAGGATAGTCAAATTCTGAACACATTAGAAAATTTTGAGATAACTTCAGAATATGACTCCACACAATTTCAGTTGGAATCTGACATAGAATATTTATCATCAAGACAAATGTCTCTCTACTCTATGGAAGAGTTTGGTAATTCTGCTTTTGAGATTTTTCGAGAAAAGACATTGAATATTAATAAACATCTGGAGAAGTCACAACAAGAAGAATTAACCAGAATCTTGCAAAAACATTCTACTGCATTTGCATGGGAGTATACTGACATGAAGGGTATTGATCCTAAGACTTGCATCCATCATATCTATATTGAGGAAAGCAGTAGACCAATCAGACAACCTCAAAGAAGGATGAATCCAAATCTTAGGGAGATAGTGAAAGAAGAGCTCCAAAAACTACTCAATGTAAACTTCATTTATCCAATTTCAGATAGCCGATGGGTTTCTCCTCTGGTTATAGTACCTAAAAAGAATGGTAAATGGAGGGTATGAATTGATTACAGGGAATTGAACAAAGCAACTTTGAAGGATCACTTTCCTTTGCCTTTTATTGATCAGGTATTAGATACATTAGCAGGTAAAAAGTACTTTTCATTTTTGGATGGTTTTAGTGGCTATAATCAAATACAGGTAGCACCTGAAGATCAAGATAAGACCACATTTACTTGTCCATGGGGAACTTTTGCCTACCGAGTGCTTCTTTTTGGGTTATGTAATGCACCAGCAACATTCCAAAGAGCAGTACTAGGAATTTTTTCTGATCTAATCCATGATTGTGTAGAGGTTTATATGGATGATTTTACGGTTTATGGTAATTCATTTGAAGAGGCATTAGAAAATTTGGAAAAAGTTCTTATAAGATGTAAAGAAACAAACCTTTCATTAAGCCATGAAAAATGCTTTATGATGTTTATTGAAGGGATTTTTTTAGGACATCATATTTCAGGAGATGGAATTAAGGTTGATAGATCCAAAGTTGAAGTCATCTCCAAGTTGCCTATTCCAAATTGTCAAAGAGATGTTAGAAGTTTTCTAGGATTTACTGGTTACTATAGAAGATTTATAGAAAACTTCACTAAAATAGCATCTCCACTCTTCAAGTTGCTTACAAAAGACTGTGAATTTAAATGGGATCCTGATTGTCAATCGGCTTTTGAAACTTTGAAAACAAGAATATCTGAAGCACCTATCTTGAGAGGACCAAATTGGAAACTTCCTTTTCATATTTCTACAGATGCTTCAGATACAGCTCTTGGAGCTGTGTTGGGTCAAAAATATTTAATTCCTTATGCCATTTATTACACCAGTAAAAATTTGACTCCCACGGAGTTAAACTATACTGTGACTGAAAAAGAGTTTTTAGCTGTTGTTCATGCAATTAATAAGTTTAGACATTACATAACAGGCTATGAAACTTTTATTCATACCGACCATTCTGCAATTAGATATTTAATGAACAAACCTGTTACTAATGGCAGAGTGACAAGATGGCTCTTACTTTTGCAAGAATTCAATATTATTGTGTTGGATAGACCA
Source organism: Pinus albicaulis (assembly GCA_034641835.2). Taxonomy (NCBI): domain Eukaryota; kingdom Viridiplantae; phylum Streptophyta; class Pinopsida; order Pinales; family Pinaceae; genus Pinus; species Pinus albicaulis. Next base: position 631,800,571 of record CM076574.1, on the reverse strand, counting down.
GGAAAACAGAATACAGTAGCTGATTTCTTGTCTAGGATTCAAAATACTAAAGAAGATTCTCCTGTAGAAGATAAGTTTCCTGATGAATATTTGTTTGCAGTAACTATTAAGACCCCTTGGTATGCAGATATTGCTAACTATTTGGTTACGGGGAAACTACCTTCACATTTATTTCCAAGAGAAAAACGAAAGATTATTCAGGAGAGTTCAAAATATTCATGGATTTCTAACGAATTGTTTAAAACAGGGCCAGATCTTGTGATCAGAAGATGTGTCGGGGAAGATGAAATGCCTGATATTCTTAAGGCATGTCATGATGAACCATGCGGCGGACACTTTGCAGACAAAAGGACGGCCTATAAAATCCTTTCTTTGGGATATTATTGGCCTTCCCTCTTCAAAGATGCGAAACAATATGTCAAAAGGTGTGACAGCTGCCAAAGAGTAGGGAAACCTACCCTTTCAAATGAAATGCCATTGCAAACACAGGTACTCATTGAACCCTTTGAAAAATGGGCTTTAGATTTCATTGGACCTATTAATCCACCATCTAAGCAAAAGAAGTATATATTGGTTTGCATTGATTATGTTACTAAATGGGTAGAAGCCAAAGCATTAGTATCTGCTACTGAAAATTCAGTTGTTCATTTTCTTTATGAGGATATTTTTACTCGCTTTGGTGTTCCAAGAGAAATTGTGACAGATCGGGGGAGCCAATTCACATCCAATTTGGTGGAGAAGTTGATGGAAGAATACAAAATCAAGCACAGAAGATCTACTCCTTACCATCCACAAGCAAATGGTCAAGTGGAGTCCACAAACAAAGTACTTGAAAGTATCATCACCAAAACTGTTCATCTACATAGAAGAGATTGGGCAGAAAGGCTTCCAGAAGCCTTGTGGGCCTACAGAACTACATGGAGGAATACAACGGGACATTCTCCCTATGAACTTGTTTATGGGAAAGAAGTCTTGTTCCCCATTGAGTTCCAAGTCAAGACCTTCAAGATAGCAGTTCAGTTGGGAATGGACTTATCAGAAGCCCAAAAGCATAGAATGGAGCGGTTGAATGAGCTAGATGAGATCAGACAAGAAGCAATTCTAAGAACTGATCTAGTTCAATATCAAAGAACTAAATGGCATGACAAATATATCAAAGAGAAGAAGTTTCAAGAAGGAGATTGGGCATTGTTATTTGACTCCAAGTTTAAAGATTTTCAAGGGAAATTTCGGACTCATTGGCTTGGGCCATATGAGATTGACAAGATCTTTAACAATGGAGCTGTAAGAATCAAGACCATTGATGAGTTTCAAACTCCTCTTATAGTGAATGGCCATAGATTGAAAGTTTATCATAAGCCACTCGAAAGTTTTGTCAGATGTTTTAAAGTTCTGTCAGTGAAAATTACGAGAAGAATTCTTCTTCTCCACCAGCCTAGCTTTTGTTTTTTAGTTAAAAAAAAAAAAAATGGTATAAGCCTGAAAACCAATCATTGATTGGCAGTCTTATGCAGAAAATATAGGGTGAAAATCAGGGACACCTGACACTCTATATTTTCCAAAAAAAATTCTCTCTCTTTCATTTCATAAGCTTTGTCACCACCCACTCCATTTCATTCCACTACATTCCATTTCATTTCATTTCATTTCACTTCATTCCACTTCATTTCATTCCATTCCATCAATAAAAATCTTTTTCATGACCATTTCCATCAGGTCATTTGTTATTTGTTCATTTCTATTCAACCAAGTAATAGCTGTGTCAGTTTCTGCAGCTAACATCTGTTTCCGCAGCTGACTCCAGTTTCCGCAGCCAGAAGCAGATTCCGCAGCTACTACTCTGTTTTCAAAGAGAATGTACAGTTAGATGTTATTTCCATAATTATGAAATAAAATGCAGGTGAGAGGATCAAAGGAGTATTCAGGACACCAATGGAGATCAATCAGTTGAAGACCAAAGGAAAAGGCAAAGATTCCAAAGGTATGAATAAATTTTATTTCAAATAGTATTGAAAAACACATTTTTATATAGTTTTAAACCATGAGCTCTACCCATTACGCGCAATGATTATATTGACAGTTCCGTAACCTTTCACGATCTCCATGTTATCCTCTTGCATTCATTCATAAACGGTTTCATCATTGAAATTTCGATTCTCACTCATGTTCCAATATCCCACCGGAGATAATGAGACGTATTTGAGTTGACAAAGGACTCTTACAAGCCACATAACTTCATAACCGTTGATTGAAACATGTTCATATTTATTACACAGCCACCAAAATTCAAAACGCTGCCGAATGTATTATACTTTGTTAACCTCTTTGTCGTGTCTCTACCGTGTTTACAAAACCCCAACTTACCCATTCTCACTCCCCGTTTCACACCATTCTTCGTTTTTGCTCACTCTCTACTCCGTATATCTACCCACAAATTTTACTCCATTCGTTTTTATGGTGCTCATTTCCATTTTATGATAACATCCTGCGTATTGTGCTCGATCCCGTGTATTCCACTGCTCCATTTCCACTTAAACCCTCACAGAGGCAAGCCCGTAGCTACGTAGAAGTAAAATGGGAAAATTATTATGGTTGTTTCAAGGACCAAAAGTTTATAGAGGGATTTCCGCAAGCAAAAGAGATGTTGAGAAAGCTAAATGACCGTTATTCGTAAATTGTAATAATACAAGAGAAGTTACAAAGCATTTGCAAGATCATTTGATGGCTCAGCTTAAGTGGGAGACCTCAAGTTTTTGGTCAATGAAGCATCAATAGTACTGCCTACGTAGCTTCTTCGTGAAGGAGAACGTTGGTTCAAAAATAAAGTATCAAGGATGAGGCATGGAGAACAATCCTACTGAATCAAGGTATGGATATCACTGCTTTTAAAAGAGGTACCGTGCATGCAATAAAGATGAATGGGCCACTTTATCACTCATTGTCTTGAAATTTATTACATGTGAAGGCCGTTTTGGCTCTTATGTACATGTATCATACTAGGCTATTGATGAATTTTTCTTGAAACCAAACTTTAATCTCCCTTATTTCCTATTCAATAGCTTAAAGAAAATGGTCATGATTGTTCAAAAACACTTGGGAGATGTAGAGCCTAATTTTATCACCACGGCCTTATAAAAATTTTGATTGAAAAGGAGCTAAAGGAAAGAAAAGATACATGGGAAAAATTCCTAGTTAGAAACTTTTTTGAAGAACCTCAGAAATTCCCGAAGGTAGTCCAATTAGAAGGAGTAGAAGAAAGAAAATGAATGTTGAAACCCAAGTTGCTCCTACACAGAAATTCCTGCCAGCCTAGCACAAAGAAAAGAAGCAGAAGGAAAAGAACAAGAGATGAAATCCAAGATATTTCTACCACTACTATGAAGAAAACCGATAGGGAAGAGAGATTGCAAAAGGAAGAAGAAGGAAATCGAAACCAAGAAGCCAATAATACCAAAAGGAAAGAAATGGCTGAGGCCGTCCATAAAACTCCTTCTTCCTCAAGAAGAAGATCACCAAATTCTATCTCGAAGATTAGTTTTTCTTCAAAAATGGGTCATCTCTATCCAAGAAGGCAAAGAGGAAAACAAGAACAAAAGGGTAGTGTACCACAAAGATGTGAGGAGAAGAAACAGTTTAAAGGAAAATTGAGAAAAACACAAATTAAAGGTCCTCATTTCATTGATTTGGGTGAGGAGACATCTCATCGCCTCCAACCCAATTAAGGTCCATTTCGCTCGCTTAGTGAACCCGACTCCTTTCACTCCCAATCGTACAATGAGCATACTCCATCTTATTCTCAAGAAAATATTGATGTAAGCCCTCCTCACTCGTATTCCGAACATAATTCTCCTCGTGCACTTTGGGGACACTCAATGAAAAAGACACCTAAGTAGATCCCAAACAGCAGAGGTATATGACTATATAGAATCCCCTGAGAAGGCAGCCACAGTCCAAGTACCTCTTCCATTCACCTCATATTGCGTGATGATTAGTTCACTCAATAAACAGAAATTTTTTGAGCTTGAGCTTTTGAATCGGAATATCAAAAATGAAACGAAACACCGTAAAGAGCAAGGAAAACCTGACAAGATCATCCATGATAATACTATGTTACATTTGGGTATTTGGCAAAAGAATAATAAGAAATTAAAAAGGAAATGCCAAAAATTGACAGAAAGACTTGTGAATATCAAATTCAAAGTAATGAAGAAAACCCAGTAATGATGGCAACACTCAAAGAAGAAGAGAAGGGGTCAGATGTGCTGGTCAAGTATCAAGGCACATGAATTGAACAAAGAGGACTGGAAAATTTTGGTTGCATGAGGACATGCAACACCTTCACAAAGTATGTTGAGTCCCGAATTTGCATCTTTTCCATACACTTTTCCATACCTTTTTTTCACTCACCTAAACCTCCAAAATTGTCAATATCATGTGCAAAAGGGTATCTAACATGGTTTTTAATTATGTTTTTTGTGTTTTCTATTTGATCTAGATTGTTCATACAACCCGAAACTTGGTCACTCTCTCACCATTGCAACTTTCCGCAGCCTATTTCCGTGGAAATCTATGCTACAGTGTCTACAAAGGAAACGAGCCACATGGGCAAAGCAGGAATGACGAGACATGGTTCGTGGTCCTATTGGTTCAAGTAAATTCGGCCAAAGGAAGTCAGCGTCAAAGCCATCCACGCGGAAGTCAACCATGGAGTTTCATGTCGGTCAGATCAAGCTGCGGGCATATAAACATCCATACTACCGCTTCTAAGCTATGGAGGTTAATTGACATCTCGTGCAAAGTTCGGAGTTGAATTCAAGCATCCACCTTCCATAGATCCGCTTCCAACATGGCCATACTCCTATATCCGTGGCCGTAGTGGTCTACGTGTCGGGCCGCTATCATAAACTTCAGGAGATGACAGCTTTTTATTGGTTTTATATAGAGCGTTTGCATACGTACGTAGAGTTAGTTGTTGAGTTGTTGAGTTGTTGAGTTGTTGAGTTGTTAGTGGATAGTTGATGTGTGTACTCTGTTATGTTTGCTTTGTAGTGATTACGCTGCCTTGAGCTGTAATACTACCAGTCTGTAATGAACTGCTTTTTAATGTGAAAAGACTCTGTTTTCAACTTAATTCGTGTTTGAGGATCGTTACCAAAGCTGTGTAGAGGGCCCCTGCTCAGCCAAGGTTTTGTGTATTAATGTATATATTTCTCATTTCATTTCTTTAAAAAGTCATTGTATCATAATCCATTACATGTTCATATTTTGTAGTTGTTTCATTTCTGTTTATACATTTCTATAATTTCCATTGCATTCCTGTCTTTCATGTTTTTATGATTGTCAATCACTGATCAGTTTTCTTGTGCAGGTTTTAGGTAGACAGCCCGGGCATTTTTCATAGTATTTTGGCTAATGATATGAAACTAACATTATTCTGCTGCTAGTTTGCTTTTCATAGCTTTTGTTTAACTTCAGTCTTGCTTTGTACACTTCAGTTTTGCTTATTTGATTCAGTAGTTAAATTTAGATATATTAAGCTGCTCATAGCGTCTTCAGTTGCCTCCGAAAGCCACAGCTGGACTGATGGTGAGGGACTGCATTATGAAATGTGTATTTTAGTATTAGTTTCTTTTCTGCAAATTTAGATATATTAAGTTGCTCATAGCGTCTTCAGTTGCCTCCGAAAGCCACAGCTGGACTGATGGTGAGGGACTGCATTATGAAAGGTGTAGTTTAGTATTAGTTTCTTTTCTGCAAATTTAGATATATTAAATCATGTATGACATCTTCAGTTGCCTCTGAAAGCCACAGCTGGACTGATGGCGAGGGATTGAATCATGTGTGTATGGTTTAGTATTAGTTTACTTTCTGCGAATTAAATATCAGTTACACAAGTTGTTTATGATTACTTCCGCAAGTCATAGCTGGTCTAATGATGAAGGGTCGGAAAATGAATTGATGTAATCTGATTTAGATTTATTTTGTTGCAATTTTGAATTTCCATAAGCATAGTTTCTTTTGTGTTCAGTTGGCAGCAAGAATAGTTTGGTTTTCATGTTCACTAGTTTCCTATTTTGATTCATTAGATTAGCAGCACTTTTTCATTTCAGCAGTACACTTTTACTTTCTTTCAAGTCTTGTCATTGTAATTTCAATTTGCTTTTAAAGTTTCAAGATTGGTAAATCATTATAGGGGATATCACTTCCTTGAACAAATATAACGAAACTTGTTTTTCATTTTAGAATTTCCATTTCACCTTAGAAATACCAAAAACGACAAAAAGTTAAGAAAGAGGTTATCTTGCACATATAGTGCGCCGCACTTCATCAGCTTACGATTCCCGGATTGACAAATTAAATGCAACAATTTAGGACACACTAAATTGACCAAACACCTGGTATGCACCTTTGGTGTTACCTCAGCCCCTAGTGCCTTTACCCAACGATTATCAGTCAAAAATCCCACATTTCACTACAAAAGAGTCCACCACTGCTCAACACCACGTAGACAGAATGGAAGATTCCTTTGACTATATGGAGATAGATGATGAGACAGTCAAGATGAGAATATTTGCCTGAAGTTTAGGAGGTGATGTGAAGAAATGGTTTAAAGGCCTTCCCCCTAATAGTATCCCTGATCTTCCCTCTTTATATCAATATTTCATAAACAAATGGGAAGTTAAGACCAACCCTCTCCAAATCCTAGCAGAATATAAGAACCTTAAAAGGAATGTAGGAGAGAGTGTCCATGACTATTCTACAAGGTTTAATAGTGTGTGTAACGCTCTTCCTCTACATATGAAACCTCCCCAAGGTATGGCTCTGGTGAAATATCCAGAAGGCTTTGATGCTGACATGGCTTACCAGCTCAGGGAGAGAGATTACAACACATTGGAAGATATGCAAAAGGGAGCAGTGAGTGTAGAGGCTAACCTGATTGAGAAAAAAGCCATAATGAGAGCTGAGAAAAGGGTAACATATAGGGATGACACTGTAGCTTCCACATCTAATCCCAAGTATGACCATCTAGCCAAAAATATGGAAAAGCTACAATAAATGATGGAAAAAATGGTTGTCTCAGTTAGTAATTAGAACAGAAACCATAACCAGAACCAAAACTTTAGGAGAAATAACCTTCCAAACAGAAAAAGAGACTCCGATCAGAAAGTCATACCCCCATTTCAAGAGAACTTCCTTGATGAAGATGAGGGTATAATAGATGAGGGGATAATAGAGGAGTCCGAGGGGACCACAATAAACATGCTGGAAATAGACAACTCGATCCATAACTGTTCCACAGAGGATAATCAGCTCTCACACTCATATTGGGATGAGGAAAGGTTAGAATCTGAGGATTACAGGCTTGGATTTGAAAATGCCGTCATGTAGGTCAGAGAACAGTATGAGCTTAGAAGCAAAAAGAGTTTAGACAATTCCAAACCAAAATATTTTGAGATTACCATTAAGAAAAGGCCTGAGAAAACTTCTAAGGTGGTTGCTGAAAATAACAAATCAGTAGCTGAGAGTTCTGGGAAGAATAAAGAAAAAGACAGCCAAATTACTAATAAACAAAGTCAACCAACTAGCAGCACTAGCACTGCAGCTAGTGTTCCTAATAAACCAATTGAAAACACTGTACATACTGAGAATCAACACACTGATTCTGCCACTAAAGCAGTGTCTAACAAAACAGAGTTGAGTCTTACAAAGAGTCAATCTCCCTTCAATTTTGAGAGTGAGATTGAAAAAATTAAAATCTTTGTCCCACTCTCTGAGCTGGCCACTCAAGATGTATATAAAGGCCAAATTTTGAAAGCATTAAATTTAGGTGAAAACAGTGACACCGTCAATCTGAGTGATGATCAACCAGCCCTTCTTTTTGGTCCAAAGATAGAAGGGAAGTTTCAGGAAGGGATAGTACCCCCTTTTTATCTCAACCTCAACATTCATGACAAGATCCTTCACAACGCAATGCATGACTCTGGGGCATCACACAACATAATGCCTAAGGTAGTTATGGAGAGGTTAGGCCTAGAGATAACCCATCCCTACAAATATTTATACTCATTTGACTCTAGCAGAGTAAAATTCCTTGGCCTAATCAAAGATCTGTGTGTGATCTTGACCCGGATTCTAGCCAAATGTATGGTCATAGATGTAGTGGTGGCAGATGTGCCACCTAAGTATGGCATGTTACTATCGAGGTCATGGGGAGCCAAGCTACAAGGTACAATGAAGATGGATGGAACATATGCCACAATCCCTGTCTTTAGCCAGCTTAGGAGATTGTATAGAGAGGCACAAATGAAGTTCATGGTCAGCAGTCCTGAAAAGCCTGAAAATTCACCTCTGTACTCTGTACATACAGATATGGATTCCTTTATCCTTTGTAATGATGAATTTGTAGTCGAGCCAGAGCTAGAAAACAAAGATGCAAACAATGGAGTAGAGCCCATATATTTTAACATAATGGCTACTCTAGACTTAGATGAAAACGAAGATGAAATCTCTGAACAGTGCACGAGATCTGAAACTCAGAGTAAACAAGAAACAAAATACGAACAACTGACTAGTCACAGCTCTGAACCTCATACACATCATGAAGAATAAAACCCTCCACACCACGATGCAGACCCAATATTACAACACGACAATGAAACCTACATTAGGGATGAAAATGATGTTAAAATTGAAAAGGATCCCTTATGGAGAATGGATTTCGATGGGTCATGCACTAGGAAGACTGCAGGAGTGGGAGTATGATTACATAACACAGAGAGTGACTATGTAGAGATTCATTCCTTTAATCTGAACTTCAAATGTACAAACAATATCGCAGAGTATGAAGCTCTTATCCTAGGCTTAAATCTGTTGAAAAAACTAGGATCCCGAAGGATAGCTGTACATGGAGACTCTGAGTTAATCATAAAACAAGTGAACGAAGAGTATACAGCGAAACACCCTAGACTGAGAGCATACAGGAATGATGCTATGGATTTATTGAAAACTTTTGTAGAATATGAACTGGTGTATGTTCCTAGGAGTCAAAACATTATTGCGAACGGATTAGCCTACACAGCTAGTTCATATCATGAGTCCCCTAGACAATAAAATCATCATTAAGACAAAATACAGACTTGCAGTGCCCAATAACGAGAAATATTGGCAGGTATTTGAGGGCGACAAGTAGATAGAGGATTTCCTGCTTGGCAGAGACGAGTTTGAATTTTCTGATTCAAACTCTAAATCTAATGAAAGCTGCCTAAGCGAAGAGCCCTCTGACGAAGAAAAATCACCACATGACGTAGAAATAAACACTTTAACTGAACAATTTGGAAATCAAACCGAAGAATATAAGAATGCAGATAAAGAGGAAATAGAGGCGCTGCAGTCTAAAGATAAGAATATACCCCAAGGACTGGCACCTTTAGAGGACATTTTTTATTTTGATGACGTAGCGAAAAAAAAATACTATAGAACACTCAGACTCTGATGTCGAGGAATGCAACATAAGCATTGAAGATAAGCCTAAGTTGATCAAACTAGCTAAGTCTATACCTGTAGACATGAAAAAGAAATATATTGACTTATTCAAAGAGTTCATCGACATGTTTGCCTGGAGCTACGAGGACTTAAAGGCATACGATACAAACATTATACAACACAAAATCCCTTTGAAAGAGAGTCAGAAACCCTTTAGACAGAAACTTCACAGGATTAACCCAAAACAACTGCCTTTAGTTGAAAAAGAAATCAAGAAGATGTACGAGGCAGGAATTATAGTGCTTGTAAGGTTTTCCGATTGGGTTTCCAACCTTGTAGCTGTGAGAAATAAAACAGGTGAGATTAGACTGTGCATTGATTTCAGAAACCTCAACAGAGCATCACTTAAAGATAATTACCCCTTACCAAGGATGGAACACATACTGCAGAGGGTAGTGGGCTCAAAAAGGATCTCCCTGTTAGATGGTTTTTCAGGCTATAACCAAGTGTTAGTACTCCCAGAAGACCAACTCAAAACAACATTCACCACTCCATGGGGCATGTTTATGTACGTAAAAATGCCTTTTGGCCTAATGAATGCTGGTGCGACTTTCCAACGAGCAATGGACATAGCCTTTTCAGAGGAAATAGGGCACTTCATTGTCATCTATCTGGATGACATAACAGTCTATTCCAAGACTGATGAGGAGCACGTAAAACATCTGAGAAGAGTGTTTTAAAAATGTAGAAGGTTCGGTCTATCTTTAAACCCCAAGAAGACTATATTCAGGCTGCAAGAAGGTAAGCTTCTTGGCCATATTATATCAGAGAAGGGAATCAAGATAGACCCGCAGAGAGTTGAGGGAATACTAAAGATCACACACCTAAGAAACATAAAGGAGTTACAGTCCTTTATTGGAAAAATTAACTTCTTAAGGAGGTTTATTCCCAACTTAGCTGAGCACCTCAGGAATATGACAAACATGCTGAAAAAAGGTGCAGGGGTTAAGTGGAATGTAGAGGCTAAAAAATCTTTTGAATCAATTAAGCTTGCACTCACCCGGGCACATGTCTTAATTAGCCTAGATTTCTCAAAGGATTTCTTGATATTTTCCTTTTCCTCCGAGCATACAGTGGTTGCAGTTCTAATACAGAAAAATCCAGAGGGAATGGAACAACCTATTGCCTTTTTCAGCAAAGCTCTGAGGGATGCACCCTTGAAATATAACATAATGGAAAAACAGGTCTATGCCCTGGTAAAGGCCTTGAAAGATTTTAGGGTGTATATACTTCATTCACACATCATTGCCTACGTACCAACCATAGTGGTTAAAGACATTTTTTCCCAGGATCCTAATGGAAAGAGGGGCAAATGGATTGTTGTAATATTAGAATATGACCTGGAGATAAAACCTACAAAACTGATCAAAGGTCAGGGCTTAGCTCAACTTATGGATGAATCTAATCTGAAAGCCCTAGACATCAACATGGTAGATGCCCTGGATGAATAGGAAGGATTTCCCGATCCTACTGTTGAAGAAAAATTTCAGAACTCTCCTTGGTATTCTGATATCCTGTATGTACTCACAAACCTAAATGCCCCTCCTGAACTATCAAAGACTAAGGCTAGATTCCTAAAGTTAAAAGCCAAAAACTATTTCATATTGAATGAATTCTTATACTGGATAAATACAAATGGCCTATTGCTTAAATTTTTGCCTGAAATTGAAGCAGAGAGGATTAAACAAGAGTTTCATGCAGGAGAGTGTGGAGGTCATTTAAATTGGAAAGCCACTGCTAACAAAATACTTAGAGATGGATATTACTGGCCTACCCTATTCAATGACATCCACAAAATGATAATTGCCTGTCATAAGTGCCAGATTTTTGAAGGCAAAAGGAAGCTCCTCCCTCTACCATTACAACCCATTACTGTTGAGGCTCCCTTTCAACAATGGGGCCTAGATTTCATAGGAGAGATACACCCTGCATCTTCTGCACAACACAAGTGGATCCTTACAGCCACGAACTATTTCAAAAAATGGATTGAGGCCATACCCTCTAGGAATGCCACAGATGTTGTCATCATTAAATTCCTAGAAGACCACATCCTCTCTAGATTTGGCTGCCTAAGAAAAATAATCACTGATAACGCTACTTCTTTTGGATCCAAGAAAATGATTGATTTTTGTCACAGGTATCAAATAGCACTTGATCATTCAATTTCTTATTACCCACAAGGTAATGGATTAGATGAATCATCAAACAAGAGCTTGGTGACCATTATCAAAAAATTGCTCGAAGAAAATAATAAGTCATGGCATAACAAGTTAGTGCATGCTTTGTGGGCTGACAGGCTTACAACAAAGAAGTCCATTGGCATTTCACCATATCAGCTTGTCTATGGAACAGAGGCAGTATTTCCAACCAGCCTTGGGGTACCAGTGATTAAACTAGTACAGGAGATCCAGACAGAAGAAGACAATATGGTAAGGAGGATAAATTATACAATTCATCTCCAACAAACAAGAGAAGAGGTCTATAACAGAGCTCTTAAAGTTCAGGAAAATATAAAGAAGTTATTTGATAAGAGAACAAAATATTGTGACTTCAAGATCGGAGATAAAGTTCTGAAGTGGGATTCCAGGAGAGAGGACAAAGGAAAACACACCAAATTTGACAGTCCGTGGCAAGATCCTTACATCATACAGGCCACTGTGGGTCCGAATGCCTTTTTTCTGCAAGAGCTTGATGGTACATAGCTGTTTGGGGATCCTGTCAATGGCAGGATGCTCAAGCATTACTACTGCTGATTTCCAAGTTTACAGTATTTCATTCCATTGTACATACCATTGCAGTCCTGTATTTTAAAGAAAAAATAAAATATGTTTCAAAAAATAGAGAAAGAGAGGTTCATACATGCTCAAAACATGAACCTCTAAAGTTCCAAGAAGAAAGTGACTCTAACAAGCTCAAAAATTGAGTCACGAAGGAAAGAAGGAATGCTTCAAAGTTTCAAGATTTCAAGCCTTCAGAATTTTGTTTTAAAGTTCTACAATTTCAGCCCATGTGCAACTATTTTTATGCCTTGGATCCACAACAAACTAGACTGTCCAATCCTAGTTTGACTGTTTTTTAATTTCTGTTGTAGAATGTAGAGAAGAAATCTGCTAGACCGTTTAATCCTAGTAGATAGTAGATTAGGTAGAGAAACAATGAGATCAACAATTTAATCTGGTCTCATGAAGGAATAAAGGTAGAATTAGACTAGTTTGTTTTCTGCTTTCAATAAAAAAAGATGAAGAAGGTCTGCAAATTCAAATGCATCTTGAAGAAAAAATGTTAGGATTGTAGGATGGGTAGGTAGATTGTTTTGGGAATGTTTTCTGCTGATTAATTCCATCATGCTTGTAACATATGAAATCAAAGAAGAAATATGGTTCAAGGGATCAGGCATCTAGCCTCCTCCAAAGATTTATTTTCTGAATTCTTGACTCCTTCAAGAAGAAGCCATTCCCATGTGGAGCCACTGTTAGCCACCTATGAATTTTTTGTCAAGCAAACAGGTGGCTAAATTTATTTTGAGCCTTCAAGAGATACATTTCCTATGAAAATATCTCATCCTTGAAGCCTCTTTTGCGCCCTTTGCCTTTGCAAAACATTCACTACTGTTTCCATCCAAAAAGCCTCACTGTCTGTGAAAAATTGTGCTAAGAAAGGCCTTAATTTGCCCCTTGTACCTCTGCAAATTTCCTCATTATCAACCTTTTTTCCCATTTTCAGAGTGTCCCCTTTGACCCTCAAAATTTCCTCCTAAGTCTCCCAAACCATCTATTTCATCCTTTTAAACCAAGTGAAATCCCTTAATCTGGTTCTAAGACTCCATTATGCCCCTACTGAAACCCTTGTTAAGCCTTAAAAACGTTGTTTTTTAATCCAAAAACACATTTTTATTATAAAACAGGCTTAGCCCCTTTTCGGCCAGCCCCCAACTACTTCCCCTCCATAAGCCTGAGTGCTAAGACCAAGCGCTAGTCCATATGACGCTTATCGCATCGGAGAATCGGAGCGGAACACTCTTATCCTTTGTAAACCACAAAAGTTCCGATGCGATGAGTGTTAAGTCTGTCGGCCTTTTGGAGTGATATCTGCCATTGATCTGAAAAGATTTGATGGTCCACGTGGGTTTCATCATGCCCATTTCATTTCTTTGTGACAACCCCGATGGCAATCTCCACCGTTCATTCTCGTTCCGATCTGATGGCCATCGCAATCTCGCATAATCGCACCATCATAACTTTTTGTTGTGCCAACTCTTTGTCCTCCCGATTGAAATCTCCTGATGCAATCCTGGCCATTGAATCCACAAGAACCAATGTCTAGGATTCTCCCTCACTCTGCCCAGTGTCCCCGACCGATCACCCCTGATCCAATCATAGCCTTTGATCTATCGCCGATCCAACGGTCCAGATGCAATCACTCCTTCTTCCCATCGGAGTTCTGGCTCCTGCCTTCTCCGCTTTCGATTTAATCCTAGCCGTTCAATCCTCTTGATCGGATGGCCTGTGTTCCTCCCTCCCACTAACCATATTTTCTACTTGTGTATCTCCTCCATAGATCTCAGCCGTTCATCCTTAGATCGGATGGCCCATAATGAAACCGTCGTTCGTTTGACCCCACCTTTATTGACCCTTCACGTTCCTTAGATCACACTCCTCTAGCACCGTCGGATCTCATGGGCCCAGATCCAATGGCCCACAACAATATCGTGCAGATTTCGTGTCCGGTGTTTAATGTCTAAATTTCACGCGATATGGGCGGTTTTCTGGAGCCACGTGTCAGCCAGCGACACATATCGCGTTCAAAAAGCGAAAACTGCCTTCCCACCTTTTCACCATGTGAAAATAGTGGTTTTAATCCCAGAAACCACTTCCCCACTTTATTACCTGAAAGTCTATTAACAAATCTCGACCGTTGATCTATCTCGATCAACGACCCTCATTGCATCCCACGTCCAAACCTTCATCAGTTGCATTGTTCACCATTATTCTGCATTTTTTCATCGTTTACCTTGCATCCACCATTGCCACCATGCTGCGCTGCAATCATCATATTATTCCACCACATCTGTCCTCCCATGCATGGATTTCTTAACATGTTTGTGTGTTTTGCAGGTGTACAGGTGGTGGAAACCGCCATTGCTTGCAGTCACTGTTATAGTGACACAGAGTGCAGATAAGGCATTTTCAGAGCTCGAGATCACAGAGGAATGCCTGGGAAGGTGTTTAGAGCAAATATTTCCATTAAGAACAGAGTTTAACTCTGTAAAACCCCTCCATCATCATTAAGGCTCAAATTTCACAGACAGAGACAGTCACGAAGCGGCAAAGAGTATTAGTGGATAATCAGATAATTTAATGCCTGTAAGTGAATATTTTAAGCCCTGATTCAATGTTTGAAAGGAAAATGTACCAGATTGAAGACCTCACGATTATCACAGAAGGCCTAATGAGGCCTAATGCACATAAAACAATATATCAGTGTTTCACATCAGCAGAAGCTTCTTTCCATGAAAGGACACAATACACATATTGTCTTTATTCTACATCGTGTCCCTGAGAAGATTTCCGCCCTGACAGAACAGTCCTACACTACCAGAGAATTTTTTACGCAGCATGGCAGACCTCAAGGTCATTTATCTACCTTTTTGTTTATTCACCAGATTACTGCAGAGTATTACAGCTAAAGTACATCAAAGAACATACCCCGAGTAAATTTCAGCCTGTCGAAGACCACTCTTTCATCTAAAGAGTACCATAAATCAATGCATAGATATTAAGACTGAATGGGCCTTGAGCCCTCTTATTCTGATTTGTTTTAATGTTTCATTTAGTGTTTCATCTACCTCCTCTGTCTCTCTTTCAGTTATAAAAACTCAAGAAAAAATCATTGTAAAGGTTGTTGATCGGATATCTGTGAACTGTAAGCTATTTCTCTTGAGATATAGTTCTCTGTGTAAATTTGTAAGATAGGTTGAGGAAGATGTTTTCAGACTGAATATCAAGCTGTTGGCAATGTTGTACATGACTAGTGTTGCTCTTTAATATGACAAGCACATTTCTTTGGATCCCGATTTAAAGCAGCAGTGATGTTTTTCTTACTTGTCTCTGTTTCTCTTTGTAATTCATCACATTTTGTTTCTCAGTTATGCATCAAAAATATGGTTTAGGATATACCCTTGCATGGTACCCTAAGCTTCTGCTCTCCCTACCTTTGATGTTTTCTGCTATATGTGTTATCTGAGCGCTGATTTAAGTTAATTTAACCAGTGTAGTAGCTAATATTTACTGCTAGCTGATGTATGAATTAACGAATCCGTTCTTAGATGTTCTTGTTGGGTTTTAATTGAATGAATTGGGATACTGGGAGTTTTGTCGATTCTATCTCACTGAGGTTTATTGTAACTTTTCCATTAATTTAACCTTTCTAAGTTCTTTATCAAGTTGGATGCCACATTGAAAATTCAAAGTCTCTCTCGATCTAGGGTTTTCACCTTTGTGTTTAAATCTTTAATGTTCCTTTGTCGAAGAAATTAACCTTTTAGGGATGGATCTCATGTCTAATAGCGTATCATCCTTGGATCTGATTCTTAGCGGTCACCTTGGAGGTTTCCCTTGTCATTCACACTACTCTTCTATCATTTCACTTCACGTTATCATCTTTAAGATCCAATGCTTTATATGACTGACGGTGAAAGCCTTGAGGTATTGAATAGCAAGTAAACCCTTTCACGACTCCCATTGCCCAATGTTCTCAAGTGTTCTGCGAATCATTTCTGCGGCGAAAATGCGACGAATGATGGAGCTTAGTGAAATGAAGTCGCCTTCACTAAGTGGGCCCGCAGGCAAATTCTAGCGCAAAATCTATTTTTAGACTATGTCTATTTTTAGACATATGGAGCATGGTTCGGGGATTCCAGTTTGAGATTCTTGGAGTATGTGTCATGTTGGTAAAAATAGATGGGACTCTATTTTTTGACCTATAGGTCGAAGAGGTCGAAGTCTATTTTTAGACTGCCTCTCCTAAAAATAGGGAAGTCAAATATTATTTACCCTTAATAATATTTGGACTCTAAACAGCAGTTTACTCTCTTGGAGCACTTCAGTTCGAGCTACAGAAGTGGCTCATGCATCTGACAGAGGAATTACACTATTCCCAAGGGTTTGGTGAGCACATGCATGGTTGAATTCAGTTAGGACTTCAGTGGCAGAAGTTTGGTGGAGTTAATGAGACAGCTAGTGGAGTTGTGTTCTGTTTAATTTAGTTGAACTGGTTGAGATTAGTTTAACTAGATAATCAACTAGTTATGAGTGGAGTGAATTAAATATTATTTAATTCATTAATTAGTAACTCATTATTCAACTCAAGAACACATCAGTTCACTACAGTGCATGATCAGTTCGGTGGAGACCAGTGAAAGAGGTAGATGAAAGGGTGGAGTTAGCTATCAGTGGCGACATCAGTTGTGCATGAGATTTGCACCACACTTGGAGGAATTGCCCATGATGATTGCGCTGTCAAGCCAAGGAGATTCGAACCTTGGATCTCTATATATCACAATGACGAACACAGATTGCGCGATAGAGCAAGGCAGTGGGTACGTGAAGTTTTGAACTTGATAACACATTCAAAAGCGAGCCTAGTTGTGTGTTATTTATAACTAGTGCGGGTACTTGTGAAAGGAGTGAAAGGAAGTATTATCTTGATTTGTTACATGATTTATCATTATAATATACACAATAGGTTGTGGGGTTTTCAGCTATAAACATTCCACATACATCCCAGGTGTTAGTATTGTGATGATTTGATGTAATTGCTCAACTTGATTTATTTCCGCATGTGTGATGATGCGAGTGGAAGATTATGTGTTGCATATAAATTCGAATTGTATGTGATCGGGATAGTCTCGGTGGATAATTAATCACATTGTTCAGCAAATTTTTACATTATCCTTTAGAATCCTCTTTGCTCATCCTTGTCTTATATTGAACCCTTCCTTCCTGATTCCCAGCAACCAAACAAAAAATAAAATAAAAAAAACCGTGCATATAACTAGCTTAATACCTTAACATTCAAACTTCATAGACATATACCTTTGCTTACATAGAGAGATCCCTCTCTGGACCTAGGAGGGCCAGATCCTACGGTCTGAAAGTGGTTTTGATGTTGTCTCATCTTTTGGTATTGCCAAAATTGCCAAAACATGGGAACTCCAACAATACCAACAACCATATCAATAGACATACCAACAGCCATATCCTCAACAACCATTCCAATACCAACAATTCCAGCAACATCCTCAACCAATGCCATTTCCACAAAAAAATCAACTCAACCTCAATAGCTTCAACTACATTCTAACCAACCCCACCTAGAACAACTCAATTACCGGCTCAGCCAGTAGCAAATCTAAGTAAAAAAGTGGATAAAACAACATACAATGTGGAAGAAGCAACATATTTTCCTACATACTCTATTCTTCCCATACAAGATGTCCACTTAAGGTTTGGGAAAGTGTTACAAAAATATTCTCCGCAAATCATAGAAGAAAAAACTGAACAAGGAGAAAAACTGAAAAATCTCATTTAGGAAATCAAATTCAGAAAGGAAAAGCTATTATGACTCAAACACCACCTTATCCAAAGAGGTCAGTATAGTAGAAAATTCCAATTTATCTTCCTGAATTTGATATTTTGGATGAAATGAAGAATGCTTATGTCAAAATTCCTTTGTTGCAAGCTATAAAAGATATTCCAATTTATGCAAAAACAATTAAGGGGTTATGTATCAAGAAAACTGGCAGAAAGAAAAGGGAGCCACCCACAATATAGGTAATTGGAAAATTAGCTAGTCTCATGTCTACAAAAACAACAATTGAAAAATATATTAACCCTGGGATCCCTATGGTTACCATTTCAATCAATAAATTTTCAGTTCCAAATACTTTAACATATTTGGGCTCATTTATAAATGTTATGACCACAGAAACTATGAAATACTTGAAATTTCCCAATATTCGACCTACTACTACAATTTTGGAACTTGCAGATAGATATAAAGTTGTACCATAAGGAATATTAGAAGATATCATTGTTTCTTTGGATTTATGGGAATATCCTGTAGAATTTCTAATCTTTCAGCCAAAAATGAAATTTAGGAGGCCATCCTTTAATTCTAGGTAGACCATGGTTAGCCACGGCAGATGCCTTCATTGGATGCAGATTAGGAAGTATGATCATAGCACATGGGGATGAAAGGAAACATGTTACACTCTATCCTCCAGCACAATCTCATTCTTTATTATCATGGCTTGATGAACAACAACAACAAGAAACTCAATCTGTTCTCAGTATTAATCAAGTCTTTAATTTTATAGAAGAAGAAAAAAATGAGGATCTATTAGACCTTTTCATCTCAGAACCTGATATTTTGGATTAGCTTAGAATAACACAATATGAAGCTGAAATCCATATTTTAATCCAGGAAAATTGTACTATTCAATCATTGCAAAATTCATTTGAAATTATTTTTCCTATTAACTCAATTACCAATTCACAAAGTAAAATCATTGAAATCAGTCCTGGAAGGAATTTGAATATTGGTAATAATTTACAATCATCATAGGAGTAATAGGTAATAGCATTGTTACAGAAATATTCAAAAGATTTTGCCTCAGATTACACAGACATGCAGGGAATTCATCCAAAGACATGTATTCACCACATCAATACTGATGATCATATCAAACCAGTGAGAAAACTGCAAAGAAGAATGAATCCTATGATGAAAGAAATAGTGAAAGAGGAAATGCATAAATTGTTACAAGTGGGATTCATCTATCCTATTTATGATAGTCAATGGGTTTCTCCCTTAGTTGTGGTGCCAAAGAAAAATGGAAAGTGGAGAATATGTGTAGACTATAGGGAAATGAAAAAAGCCACATTAAAAGATCATTTCATGTTACCATTTATTGACCAAGTACTAGATTCATTAGCTGGAAAGAAATTCTTTTCTTTTCTTGATGGATTTAGTGGATACAATCAGATTAAGATAGCATTGGAAGACC
Source organism: Pinus albicaulis (assembly GCA_034641835.2). Taxonomy (NCBI): domain Eukaryota; kingdom Viridiplantae; phylum Streptophyta; class Pinopsida; order Pinales; family Pinaceae; genus Pinus; species Pinus albicaulis. Next base: position 631,780,962 of record CM076574.1, on the reverse strand, counting down.
AGGATAAAACCACATTTACTTGTCCATGGGGAACATATGCATATAATTTTTTTCCCTTTGGGTTATGTAATGCACCTGCTACTTTTCAAAGAGAAATCCTTGCAATCTTTGCTGATCTAGTTCATGAATGTGTAGAGGTCTACATGGATGATTTCACTGTATATGGAGGAACATTTGATGATTATTTGAATAATCTTGATTTTTTTTTTAAATATGAAGAGAGACAAACCTATCCCTCAGTAATGAAAAATGATTTAAGATGTTAACTGAAGGGATAGTATTGGGACACCATATTTCTTCTTTAGGAATCAAGGTGGACCTAGCAAAAATACAAGTCATTGTGAACTTGATGCCACCAAAAACACAAAAAGAAGTAAGAAGTTTCTTGGGATATGTGGGATATTACAGGAAATCCATTGAAAATTTTAGTAAAATAGCTCTACCTCTATTCAAGTTACTTGCAAAATATGTCAAGTTCCAATGGACGACAAAATGTCAAAATGAATTTGAAATATTAAAAGGAAAATTTTCAGTTGCACCCATTCTCTGAGGACCAAACTAGCTATTGCCATTTCATATATCCACTAATGCATCTAATACATCTATAGGAGCATCACTTGGAAATAAATAAAATCAGTTCAATTATGCCATATACTTCATAAGAAAAAACTTAACACCAACATGATTGAACTATACAATCACATAAAAAGAAATGTTAGCTGTTGTGCATGCAATTAATAAGTTTAGGCATTATATAATAGGTTATAAAGTATTCATTCATTCAGAACATTCAACCATTAGATACTTAATGAATAAAGCAATAACAAATGGAAGAATTAATAGATGGCTGTTATTAATGCAAGAATTTAACATCATTGTTCTAGGTCAACCAGGTAAAGACAATCTAGTAGTAGATCCAAATCTTGTTTCAGACAATTTTCCAGATGAACATTTATTTTATATAATAGTTAAAACCCCATGGTTTGCAGATGTAGCCAAATATTTATCATCTGGAATATTACCATCCCATTTCACCAATAAACAAAAAAAAAAAATCAGAGAAAGTGCTAGATATAGTTGGGTCAATGGTGACCTCTTTTATACTAGTTTTGATCTATTAATAAGAAAATGTGTTAGAGAAGATGAAATTCTAGATATTTTGAAAGCATGTCATGACGAGCCATGTGGTGGCCATTTTGTAGACAAGCGTACATCATACAAGGTGATCAAACTTGGCTACTATTGGCCAACAATATTCAAGGATTCGAAAGCCTATATTAAAAGATGTGACAACTGCCAAATAATTGGAAGACCTATGGTTTAGATGAAATGCCATTAAAGCCACAAGTACTCATAGAGCCATTTGAGCAATGGGCTCTAGAATTTGTGGGATAAATTAACCCACCTTCAAATGGAAAGAAGTAAATTCTGATGTGTACAGTTTATGTTACAAAGTGGGTAGAAGCAAAGGTAGTGGCAAGAGCAATAGAAGACACATTAGTCTCATTCCTCTTTGAGGAAATATTTGTCAGATTTGGAGTTCTGAGACAGATTGTTACAGATCAAGGAGCACAGTTCACCTCAAAACTTGTCCAAGATCTTATAGAAAAGTATAATATCAAACACATAAAATATACTTCGTACCATCCCCAAGAAAATGGACAAGTAGAGTCGACAAATAAAGTTCTATAAAATATCATGACGAAAATAGTGCAAATGAACATAAAGGATTGGTTAGAAAAGTTAGGAGATGCACTGTGGGCAAACAGAATTACATGGAAGAACTCAATTGGATTCAATCCATACCAGTTGGTATATGGTAAGTAAGTTCTGTTACCCATTAACTTTCAAATTCATACATATATACTTGCAGAAAAAATGGGATTGGAATTATCTGAAGCACAACAGAGAGTCATGCAATTGAATGAATTAGATAAAATAAGACAACAAGAAATAGAGCATACAACACTGGTGCAACAACAGAGAATCAAGTGGCATGACAGATTAATTAAGAATACAATTTTTCATAAAGGAGATTGGGCATTAGTTTTTTACTCCAAATTTAAATATTTCAAAGCAAAGTTTACAACTCATTGGCTTGGGCCATATGAGATAGAAATTTTTTTTGACAATGGAGCAGTTAAAATAAAAACAATTGATGAAGCAAAAATTTAATTTTTAGTCAATGGACATAGGCTTAAGGTCTATAATAAGCCTATTAATAAAGAATACTTCTCAAAAATAATATCAACAGAAAATAACATGGAAATAATGGAACAACATAGTGATATTCCTCTCATACGTCCAGAATAATAAAAAATAAAAAAATAAACGAGTTTGGTTTGTTGAAAAGTCAACATGAAATGTGTGTCTAATTTAATTTTCCCTTAATTAAATTGGACAATAAAATGTAATCTTATATCATAATCACTTGTAATAGTTAACTGAGTGTGATAAACTCAGTTAGATCATGAATTTTGAGTTGAGGGTGGTTGGTGATGCATGCAGAGTGATTCTATTAGTTATTGAGTCCAAGTTGCAATTAGTGCATTAGTTTAATGCATGAGAAATAAATTAACTCAATTAATTGATTTAAAATAGGTTTAAATAGTTGTAATTGTTCGTTGCACTAGTGAGAGGTCAAGTGAATTAGATTTAATTCACATGTAGTGATGTGTCATGTAACTGATGATTTACTATTAATAGCTGCTTGCATGTCAGTTCCAGTGGAGACCCAGTTCAGGCGGAGTTTAAAGGGATGTTAACTACCTGTTGTTTTATTAGTAGGCTTCCCGCATGCAGTAAAACAACCATAGGATTTCCCATGAGCATTGCACAATTTTGGAAGGATGAATTTTATAAAGAATAGGGATTTCATTCCACATGAATTGTGCAAGGCAGGCAGGCTGAGTAGAGGCTGAAAATTGGCTAAGTGTTGGTTGATTTTGTCCGGATCAGTGTGAGACAGTTGTGAGAGTGCATGAGACTCTTGTGAGAAGAGTGCATTGTAATTGTTTCATTATTCCTTGGTGAATACACAATAGAATATAGAGGGGTTTTGAGTAGGAAGGTTTCCCCGAGAAAATATCTGTGTTTTGGTTTGATTTACTTCTTTCTTTACTTGTTGTGATTGGTGATCGTGTTTATTTTTCACAATTAATTTGTAGAAGGATTCAATATCTTGCTTTAGCATATTGCATGATCGAATTGAATCAATTGATATACATATTTTTGTATAATTTCTACATGGTATTAGAGTGTAGGAAATCACTATAGTGGAGAAGAAATTGATTTTGTGTTGAATAGAATTCAAATTTGTAAAATTTGATGAACCCTTAGCTAAACTGAGAGGGGAATCGATGTGCCATGCAAAAGCACTAGTAAATTTGGCCCAATTTTCGACGGCCAATTCATTTCTATTCCGACACATAGTCGTCGCAATAGCGACAGTTCGAGGACGGGCAAAACATGGTTTGCCATTACGTCGCAATTCCGGCGCACTGACAAAGTGTCGTACTACCGACACTTTTTTCGTCGCTTTCAAAAAAGTGTCACTTTTCCGACGTTTCCCAAACCGTCGCGCTTCCGACGTTTGTAAACTGTCGCAATTCCGACAAAATGTGGTCCGACGTTTTGAACGTCGCTCTTCCAAGGTTTGTAAACTGTCGCAATTCCGACGAAATGTGGTCCGACATTTTGAACGTCGCTCTTCCGACGTTTGTAAATTGTCGCAATTCTGACGAAATGTGGTTCGAAATTTTGGACGTCACTCTTCCGACGTTTGTAAGCTGTCGCAATTCTGACGAAATGTGGTTCGACGTTTTGAACGTTTCTCTTCCGACGTTTGTAAACTGTTGCAATTCCAACGAAATGTGGTCCGACGTTTTGAACGTCACTCGTCCGACATTTTTATATTTTCGCTCTTCCAACGTTTTTAAGTTGTCAAAATCGTTGTTGCTCTTCCGACGGCGGGTTCAATTTAAAAAAAAAAAATGAAACTTTAAAACAGGACAGTAAATCTCCAATATTTGTTATGAATTGTTGGCATTCTAATGACTGTGAAATATTAATATAATAAACCACCCCACAACGCTTCGACTATAAACAATCATATAAACATGGCTCTGTATTTCAAAAAATGGTTTAAAATAGAAACAGGGCAACATTTTTTTTTTCCAATTGTTATGAACATAATTCGACCTTGAAATATTAATATAATAAACCACCCCGCAGTGCTTTGACTATAAACAATCATTTTTTTTTTCACAAGAAAAAAACGTTTTTTTGAATATATTATATGAAGTAAAATAGTCCATGAAGTCATTACATTTTCACATCTGAAGATTGGAACCCAAATATCCATCCAGAAAAGTGGAAGTCCCACCCTCGACAATGATAGAAAAATACCCCATGTCACATACATGGACATGATATAAAACCCAGTAACGGTCCACATGGAGATTATCGATAATCTGATAAAGCATCCAAATATGCCCGAGGCATCTATAAGAAAGTGAAATAGCAGTATGTAGAATAGTAAAGAAATAGATAGAGTACTGACGTCCATTGTTCCAAATACAAATTAAAGTACCCAAAATCCTTGAACAGAGAAAAACGCTAATCATGTGAGGAGTGTGATATGTCCAAAATATAAAAACACCATCAGACCATATCAATAAACCAGCAACATAGACCAGCATTTCTAGTTTTGAAGGCAGAGTGATAACCTCTCAACACATAAAATAGTATCATAAAGCGGATATAGGAAATGTGCAGAGACATGTACTGTTGATATACGCCTCACACAAAAAGCATCCATGATAGAGAAAAAATATGTATAAACCCAGGGTCGATTGTATGTTCTGGCTCGCTTGTTCCCGGAAATAAAAACCATCTGCAGAAACCCAGGCTCGCTTGTAAGATCAGGCTCGCTTGATTCCAAAATTGGTAACCATCTGTTGCATCCGAGATGTAAGGTTCAGGCTCGCTTGTTTCCATTAGTATCCCACTACAGCATCCACCCTGTTCATAGCAAAAAGGTTCCTGTAGATATACAGAGAAAGAGTATAATACGTAGACCATATAAACATGGCTCTGTATTTCAAAAAACAGGTTTAAAATAGAAACACGGAATTTTTTTTTTTTCCAATTGTTATGAACATAATTCAACCGTGAAATATTAATATAATAAACCACCCCGCAGTGCTTCGACTATAAAAAATCATATAAACATGGCTTTGTATTTCAAAAAACAGGTTTAAAATAGAAACAGGGCAACATTTTTTTTTCCAATTGTTATGAACATAATTCGACCGTGAAATATTAAATATAATAAACCACCCCGCAGCGCTTCGACTATAAACAATCATATAAACGGTAAACATGGCTTGGTGAAAGTATGGCAACAAGAAACAGTGAAGGAGGCCTCCTGAAACATCTTTCCTGATTCTAGTTGGAAAGTGATCACCTAAACTAGGTGGGGACCACACATGTGATTTTTGTCGAAAAATCTATTTTTAGACTATGTCTATTTTTAGACATATGGAGCATGGTCCAGGGGTTGCAGTATGTTATTCTTGGAGTATTGGTCATGTTGGTAAAAAATAGATGGACCTCTATTTTTGGACCTATAGGTCGAAGTCTATTTTTAGACTGCCTATCCTAAAAATAGGGAAGTCAAATATTATTTACCCTTAATATTTTGACTATAACGACGATTCTCTCTTGGAGCAATTCGATTCGAGTCATGGAGGTGGCTCCTTTGGCGCCAAAGGAATCACGTGGTTCTGAGGGTTTGATAGCATCTTGCATGTTAGACTTGATTAGAGTCATGTGTGGCGAGTTTTGGTGGAGTTGATTGAGGAGTTAATGGAGGTGGTGTTCTGGTTAACTAGTTGAACTAGTTGTATTTAGTTTAACTGGCTAATACACTAGAGATGGGTTGTGTGAATTAAATATTATTTAATTCACTAATTATTAACTCATTATTCAACTAAAGAACACATCAGTTTAACTCAGTGCATGGACAGTTCAGTGGAGACCAATGAAAGAGGTAGATGAAAGGGTGAGTATAGCTATCAGTTGGAGGATCAGTTGTGCATGAGATTTGCACCACACTTGGAGGAAATTACCAATGACAATTGCGCAGTTGGAGCCAGTGAGATTCGAACTTGGATCTCTATTTAGACCAGCCTTGATTGCGCAATAGAGGAAGAGAAGTAGTGGGTGTGTTTTGAACCTGTGACTTGTTCAAAACCAAGCTAGTTTTTGTGTAGCTTTGGGAGATAGTACTGAGTACTTGTGAGGAGTTTTTACTATGTATTTGCTGCATGTTCTCTCCATTTGTAATATACTATAGCTGGGGGTTTTCAGCTATAAGCTTTCCCCATACATACTGTGTTAATGTGTGTGATGATTTGATGTGCTATCGCTTCTATTCTTTCCGCATGTGACAATTAATTGTAGAAGAGATTATGTGTTATGCATACAATTCGAAATTGATGTGTGATCAGGTTAATCTCCATTGAATAAGTGATTTATTGATAATTTAAACATGGCTCTGTATTTCAAAAAATAGGTTTAAAATAGAAACAGGGCAACATTTTTTTTTCTAAGTAAAGTTAATCTATTAACAGTGGGAATAAAATTACACCGAAGTCAAAATCATTGCCCAGACTCATGGAAAATTTGTCATCAAAAAATAAAAAAATTAAGAAGACTGCCCTCATACGGGGAAACCAGTCTTGAACGTTTACAGAATTCAAAAATATTACAGAGGTCCAGCACAGTAATATAATCTAAAACATGCCCAATTAAGTGGGCCTGCGAAGCAAGAAAACCAAATTAACCAAACTACTCCTCCGGTGGTTCCTCGACGATTCGGCACCATCCTTCGGAAGGTCCAGGATTCCTAGGTGCTATCTCCACATTCGCGACACTGCTCCCCTCCTGAAGGCCCGAATGCTGGTCGGCTTTTTTTGAGCTCAAACCTGCCGGACGGGTGCATTGTTCCTCCATTTGGGCCTCCTCACGGAAAACCACGGTGATTGAAGCTGTGATTCGTGGGCGGTTCAGAGAGAAATTAAAGGAAAAAAGTGCAGTACGCGTTGTGGGAGAAGGTGAAGCGGTGGGGAAAGGAGGAGCAGGGGAGCCCATACGGTGGCCAGATCCTAGAACCTGACCCCGCCCACTCCTAGTGTTTGGATAACGACCTGCGTAATAATCACTGGACTGGGAAGACGACTTGGTTGAGGGGCTGGAGGGAGCGCGCAGGGGTTGACCTCTAGTGGTTCCCCTGCGGTAACACATCCTTTGACGCAGGTGAGGCATGGGTGCAGTCTCAGCAGTGGGCACAAGACGAGATGAAGAAGCAGAATTCCAAGAAACCGAGGAAGACAGACATAGACCAGACCGAGAGAAATGCAGATATGCACCAAGGTCTAAGCAGCAGTTCAGCTGGCCACTTCTCCTTCTCGTCACAGTGAGCAGGCAGTGTAACCCAGCAACCGGCTCGTCTGAAAAACCATAGCAAAACGTCATTTTATCGACCCGACTGCAATGCAATCGAAGAACGCCCATCATAATTAATCTCTCATTGGTGAGAGCCGAAGGAAGGATCATATTGGAGCATGCAGAATCGCTAAAAGGAGTGGAGGTTCGATATTGAATAGTGTTAAAACTTAATGCGATTTGATGTGAAAACCTTGGAACTTAAATATCGGCTAATTGAACAGCATTAAAACTTAATTGGATTGATATGAAATCGCCACATCCATGTCCCATCGCCTTAAACGCCATCGAATGCACCCGCATCCGGGAACAGGGCAACTTTTGATTGAGGACACGTGGCAGAAATTGATTGGAGCGGATCTTTGTTTGGGCCGCTCGCGCAGTGGAAATCCGGACCCGAAAAAGATTAGGGCGAATTTGATAAGAAATTCGCGTCACAACTCTCCCTCCGTACGCCAGCCCAACTTCGGACCCGAAAAATATTAGGGTGGAATTCATTTGGTTTTCGCGTCACAAAATTGGCCGACGTCAGCAGGCTATTTTGGAACGCGAATTTGGTTTGAATTATGGTTTATCGCCGTTTGAAGTCCGGCGGGCTCGACTTAAGAAAAATTTTGTTTGATCCCATCTTATAATGTTAGGTCCCTATATTACTAGTATAGTCCCTTATTTTTGTTAGTGTAACCCCTTGTATTGTTATTAAAGTGTGCCTTAACTTGTTTTATTATTATTGTGCCCTTACATTATTATTTTTAGGTCGGCTAGGATTACATTGTGCCCCACTAGGATTACATTGTGGCCCCATGGACTCCTATATCTGGAAAGGAGGTTTTGTCATTTGTATCATCCAAGAATTGTTCATTCATGTAATGTATTGGAGGTTGCCCCCTGGAAGTGGCTTATTTATAAGGCATTGACATCACTTTTCTTCTCTTTTTGGAGCTGGTTTTACAACATTTGGTATCAGAGCTTTGGATTCTAGGGTTTTACTACTCAAGCAGTCATCGTGGCATTTTCGCTATAAATTTTGTTCTACGACGATTTCCAGAAACTGAAATTTTTAGGGTACGAAGCCAATATATTGAGGAGCTGAGTGTATAAAAATTTCAGAGCTTGGTTCACAATATTTTCGGAGATATGATCTGTGGAAGTTAGGTCGTTTTTCAGGCTCCTAAACAGGTCATCGTGGAATTTGCGCTATAATGTTTTTTATACGAAGGTTCAGAATCTGAAATTCATATGGTGCGAAGCTGAAATCCCGAGGAAATTCTTCAGAAAATTTCAGAGCTTGGTTCGCAATATTTTTGGAGATATGATCTGTGGAAGGTAGTGCTTTTTCAGGCTCCTGAATTTCATCTCAAAGAGGTGATCGTGGGAAAAGTTCAATAACTCTCTCTCTGGGGATTGGATTGGAGTGCCATAAAAATTAGTCGCAAGTACACGGCCTGTGGTTTCTTGGCTATCAATTTTAGAGACAAAGGACAAAACAGTGACACGTGGCAAGTCGTACAAGTTCGCTCTACTGAACCAGTCCAGAATTAGGTCATTGTGGGAGATTGGACACAACTTTGTCTTGGAGAATCCAAATCAGGTCAGACCTGTGGCATTTGAAAGAAGCTTCAGAGGGCTACTACAGGGCTGAATTTCAGATATTTAATATTTTCAATTACAGAGATAATTCAATTTCAATAGCGAGCTCCTAAAAGCTAGTAAAAGGTGTGTATTTTTTTTTCCGAATTTCATAAGTCTTGTTTGAAGAATCAAGTCGAATTGATTCCAAGGGCATCTTGTAGAATAGATATCAATATTGGATTCTAAAATGGCCCCTAAAAAGAATTCAACACCCATTAAGCCTTCAGAAGGCTCTACTATGACTCATGAAGATGAAGAATTGCAACATGATCTATCAAAATTACAAGAGAAAGTGCAACAGATTTCACTCTCGCAAAGAGCAACAAAAAATGAAATGGAAGTTTTGAAGAAAGGCATGGAAGTGAAGATGGATGGTTTGAAGAAAGGCATGGAAGCTAAGATGGATGGCGTGGAAGCTAAGATGGATGGCATGGAAGTGGGCATGGAAGCTAAGATGGATGACATGAAAGACAACATGGAAAACATGAAGAATGATCTAAAAACATACATGGAAGGCTTGATGACAAGCTTAAAACCAGAAATGATTCCTAATGGTGGAAATATAGTAGAAGAACCTCATGATGAGAACAAAATAAATGTTAATCGTGATTTCATAAACTCTAATGTTGGCGGGAAGAACCACCATATTCCAAAAATGGATATGAGGAAGTTTGATGGAAAGGATCCTGTAACATGGATACTACAGATGGAGCAATATTTTGATCTCCATAACGTGCAAAACACACAAAGGTACGCATTGCAACTTTACATTTAGAACAAAATACATTTGTATGGTATCGATGGCTTTGCTCCCGTAAAAAAATTGTCACTTGGTCAATTTTTTCGGAGGAAATGATAGCACATTATGAGGATACAAAGAGCAACACCTTCTTTAGCCAATTGATAAATCTCAAACAAAAGGGTTTAGTGGGGCAGCACATTGAGGACTTCCAAAAATTGAATATAAGGGTAACTGATATTCCAGAGGAACACAGGATTGATATCTTCAGAGGTACTCTAAAGGATAACATCCAACATGAAGTTCATGTTTTGGAACCTGATTCATTGGAGAAGGCATTCAGGTTGGCAAGAAAAGTTGAATGTAAAATTATGGCGACAAGGAAGCCTACCACTCGATTCTATAAAGAAGGAAGTGTTGCTACGCCTAGATTTCCACAACCTACAAGGTTGACACCACAACAATTGGAAGAAAAAAGAGCAAAAGGGCTTTGCTACAGTTGTGATAGCAAATACACTAAAGGTCATAAGTGTGCTGAGAATAAATTATTTTACATAGATTGTGAAGAAGAAGAAGAAAATGAACAAGAAGAGGATATACACCAGGAACCACCCCTAGAAGAGGAAGAAATGAATCCGACCATATCGTGTAATGCACTGGCAGGAATTACCACTCCTCAAACTCTCAAGATAGAAGGACATATAAAGAAGAAAAGGGTAATAGTGTTGATTGATTCAGGTAGCACCCATAATTTTATTCATTATAAGGTAGCCAAGGAATTAAATTGTTTCCTATACCCAGCACCATAATGTCAAGTGATGGTTGCAAATGGAGGAACTATAAATTGCTCTGGAAAATGCCATAATATCAAGCTAACCATGGGGGAATATGTATTGACTAGTCCAATGCTTGCCAGTCCTATGGGAGGTGCTGATGTTGTACTAGGAGTACAATGGTTACAATCTTTAGGGACGGTAGCTTTTAATTTTCAAGAACTTTTCTTGAAATTTTTTTCAGAAGGAAAGGAAGTCGAATTACGGGGTATTGCGGGGAAGCCAGGAAGGATAATAAACTCTAATGTCATGACAAAGCTTCTAAAGAAAGAACAACGAGGCGTAATTGCACAATTATGCTCACTAGAAGTTCCAACATCAAAATCATCTATTTCTGCAGATCTCCAACGAGTCTTGGACAATCATTCCAAGGTGTTTGAAACTCCCAAAGGACTCCCACCTATTCGTGATCATGATCATGCTATTCATTTGATTCGAGGAAGTGTTCCTCCAAACATCAGGCCTTATAGATATCCTTACTTCCAAAAGAGCGAAATTGAACGTATGATTGCAGAAATGTTAGAGGCGGGTATAATTCAACCTAATCAAAGTTCTTTCTCTGCTCCTGTAGTATTGGTACACAAGAAGGATGGATCATGGCGAATGTGTCCGGATTATAGGGAGCTCAATAAGCTCACCATTAAAGATAAATTTCCCATTCCTGTGATTGATGAATTATTGGATGAATTACATGGAACAATTTATTTTACCAAGTTGGATCTTCGTTCAGGATATCATCAAATTAGAATGAAGACTGAAGATATTCCAAAAACAACATTTGGAACTCATGAGGGTCATTATGAATTTTTGGTCATGCCTTTTGGCCTTACCAATGCACCTTCTACATTTCAAGGGTTGATGAATTCCATTTTCAAACCCTTCCTTAGAAAATTAGTGCTAGTATTTTTTGATGATATACTAATCTACAGCAGGTCTTGGAAGGATCATGTTGAACATGTTGACAGGGTGCTCAAACTATTGCGGGAGAAACAATTATATGCAAAAAAATCCAAATGTTTCTTTGGAGTACAAGAGGTGGAATATCTGGGTCATATTGTATCTCACGAGGGTGTTAAAGTATACCCTAACAAAATTAAAGCCATTAAGGAATGGAAAGTTCCCACAACCATAAAGCGGTTGCGAGGATTTCTCGGGTTAACAGGGTATTATCGCAAGTTTGTCAAGAATTATGGGAGAATAGCAGCACCTCTAACAACATTATTGAAGAAAGATGCATTTTCATGGACTTCTGAAGCAACTAAGGCCTTTGAACATCTTAAAGAGGCAATGTGCCTAGCACCGATCTTAGCTACGCCAGACTTCACAAAAACCTTTATTGTGGAATGTGATGCCTTAGGAAATGGAATTGGTGTTGTTTTAATGCAGGAAGGAAGACCCATTGCTTTTGAAATTCGTCTAATCAAAGGAAAGTATTTACAGAAACCTATTTATGAGAAGGAAATGTTAGCAATATTGCATGCACTAAAGAAATGGAGAACTTACCTAATGGGAAGACACTTCAAAGTAAAAACTGATCATGATAGTCTTAAACACTTTTTGGAACAAAGACTATCTTCAGAAGAGCAGCAAAAATGGGTCACAAAGATGTTGGGTTATGACTTTGAAATAATCTACAAAAAAGGAAAGCTTAATGTTGTTGCGGATGCACTCTCAAGAAAGAATGAAGAGGTGGAAGCATTGCTTTGTGCCATTTCTATTATCCAACCAGATTGGATAACCGAAGCAAGAGATGAATGGAAGAAGGGAAAAGATGTATGGACACTCATTCAAAAGTTGCAGCAAGATCCTAGTACATCTGATACATTTAGTTGGAAAAATGATTCCTTATGGTACAAAGATCGCTTATATCTTTGTAATAATTCCCAACTAACACAAAATATTCTTCTGGAATTGCACACTTCTCCTTTGGGAGGACACTCGAGATTTTTAAAAACTTACCAGAGGGTGAAGAAAGAATTTTTTTGGGATGGCCTTAAATACGATATTCAAAATTTTGTGGCGGAATGTTTGGTTTGCCAACAGAATAAAGTTGAGACAATTAAGACCCCGGGACTTCTACAACCTTTATCCATTCCAAGTCAACGTTGGGAGGAGATTTCAATGGATTTTATCACAGGTTTACCTAAGTCCGAAGGAAAGAATGTCATCATGGTAGTAGTTGATAGACTTACCAAGTATGCACACTTTTGTGCATTATCTCATCCATTTAAAGCAAGTACAGTTGCTACTACATTTGTGGATAGAATTCAAAAGCTACATGGAAGTCCAAGGGTTATTGTGAGCGACAGAGATCCCATTTTTACTGGAAATTTTTGGACGGAGTTATTTTCTTGTTTGGGTACTCAATTAGCTCATAGCTCATCTTATCATCCTCAATCTGATGGTCAAACTAAGATAGTAAATAAATGTTTGGAAGGATATCTTAGTTGTTTTGTATCTGATAAACAAACACAATGGGTCAAGTGGTTACCTCTCGCTGAATGGTGGTATAACACTTCCTTCCATACTGCAGCAAAAATGACCCCATTTATGGCACTTCATGGATATCATCCACCATCGATCACATCATCTTTAAGGGAAAATTCGAAGGTTCAAGCAGTGGAAGATCACGTCGAGCATCAGCAAGAAGTTCTCCAACTCTTAAAGGATAACCTGAATTTGGCACAAAATCGAATGAAACAACAGGCAGATCAACATCGCAACGAGAGAAGTTTTGATATAGGAGATTGGGTATTTTGACGGCTACAACCATATAAAAAAATGTCCCTCAAGAAAGCTAAGAAGGATAATAAATTATCGCCAAAGTACTATGGTCCTTACAAGGTGTTGCAAAAGATTGGTACTATGGCATACAAATTGGAGCTTCCTGCTTCTTCGCGAGTACATCCAGTTTTCCATGTTTCATGCTTAAAGAAGGTTATAGGTGAAAATCTTCCGGTTCAAACAATATTGCCAGAACTTGATGAGGAAGGAAAAATCATATTGGAACCTAAAGCGGTCACGGAAACAAGAACTCGACAGCTACGGAATCGATCAATTTCAGAGTATCTCATCAAGTGGAAGAACTTACCCACTGAAGATTCTACATGGGAGGATGAGAATTTTATGCAGAAGCACCCGGAGCTACTCAAGTGTTGAGGACAACACTTTTTTGAAGGAGAGGGGCATGTTAGGTCCCTATATCACTAGTATAGCCCCTTATTATTGTTAGTATAAACCCCTTATTGTTATTATTGTACCCTTGTAACCCCCATTTTGTTATTATTGTGCCCTTAAATTATTATTGTTAGGTCGGCTAGGATTACATTGTGGCCCACTAGGATTACATTATGGCCCATGGACTCCTATATATAGAAAGGAGGTTTTGTAAATTGTATCATCCAAGAATTGTTCATTCATGTAATGTATTGGAGGTTGCCCCCTCGAAGTGGCTTATTTCTAAGGCGTTGATATCTCTTTTCTTCTCTTTTTGGAGTAGGTTACACAACATATAAAATTTGTGTTTGGTTTCTTTGATAATACATATTTATAATAAATCATGGAATACACTAAACATGTGGAAAAAGTTATATTAATTATTCAGGACAATAATTTTATGTTAAAATATCAAATATGTGGTGTAAATAAAATTGAATCATTGGGTGATATTATTTAAGAAGGCAGTTGATTTTTCAAGACAAATAATGTCAAAAGATAAACTATTCCTGAAACAAATCAAGTTAATAGATGACATTTAGACTGTGACAGTAGTAATCAGTTTGACAGGATGTCAATGCATTTCAAGTCCACTCACATATCTCGTGAAGAAAATATCATTTATATGGAATGATGAGGCTACTTTGGCATTCTCTCTTTTAATGGATGCCATGTCTTCTACACCAACATCGGTTGCACCTACTTTTGGTAAAACATTCATAGTAAGAGTGTGAGGCACTAGGAAAAGGAATTTATGTAACATTATCACAATAAGGGATATCATTGGCTTTCTTAAAAAGCAAGAGAATTCAAAGAAAATATTTGGTGAAATCTACGTATGAAATATAAATGGAAGCAATATTACATGCAATAAAAAATGGGGATAGTATATCACTCTGGGAGGTACTTTAAAGTCAAGATATACCATGATAGCATAAAAGTATTTTTTTGAAGCTATGATTTTCATTAGAAGATTAACAAAAATAGAGGAGAAAAAAAATGCAAAGTTTTAATTTTGAGATAATTTGTAAAAAGGGTAAGAGAAAATTTAGTACATGATGCTTTCTTTTCTAAAATAGAAGAGGCCTCAAATTTATATCCAATTACATTTTCTATTCCTAGGTGGCTAGAAGAAGCTTGCCATAATGGAAAAATGACAATAGTACTAAACAAAAACTAAAATTTATAAAGGATGGGATTGAACTCTATGGAGCATTGGGAGTGAAAGCAGAGATATACTTCTAGTGCAAATGTAGAATATTTTTATGCACACAAGCATATTTGAATAAAAAAATATTAAGGGATTCCCATGTCTCTCACGATGGTAGGACGCGGTGGTTCTTTAAAACATCTCAAAGGATCAAAAAAATATATTTTTGGAAGGAATGAAGAAAGATATTCAAAATTTTGTAAGAGAAGGTCGATGTTTGCATAATAAATAAAAGAGATAGTAAAAATCTCTAGGGTTACTTCAACCATTCCACATACATATTCAAAGACAAGAAGATATATCAATAGACTTTATTACAGGGGTTCTTGAAATATATAGGTAAGTATTACATTTTTGTAGTCATTTATATAGACAAATTTTGTAGATTTTTTGTAGAGCTCTAAAGTACATAAACAACAAGCCCAAGTGGCGTAGTCCCAGTGAAAGAAATTCATATTCTTCATGGTTTTCCTAAAAGGTAATAGTAATAAGAAAACTTTTGGAAATAATTATTTAATATGAGTGGAGAAACACTAGTCTGCCATGAGTTCTACATATCAAACACAATCAAATGGTCAAACAAAAATAGTTAACAAATGTTTTTAAGGTTATCTAAAATGTTACTCTTTAGAAAAGCAATATTAATGGATGAAGTGGGTTCATCAAGGAAGAATGGTAATATGATACTACCTATCACACATCTACTAAAATTTCCGCATTTAAGGCCCTTCTTTATGGATATCCAACTCCTAGTATCTCATACTTTTTGCAAGATAAGTCCAAAGTATAGGAAACAGAGATCACATATGGAAAATACTAAAGAAACTTTTGGAAAATTATTATGGAAAACCTTCAAATGACATGAAACATGATAAAACAACAAGGGGAACAACATTGAAGTGAAAGATAATTTGAGGAGGGTAATTGGAGCGTATTTTTTAGATTATACAGCATTATAAACAATCTTCATTCAAGAAAAGAAGAATAAAGAATTAGCTCAAAAATGCTATGGCCCTAAATAATTATTCATAGGATTGCACAAGTGGTATAGAAGTTATATTTTCCTTCTTCTTGCATTCATATAAGGTTTTTCATGTATCTTGCCTAAAAAAAGGTTTTGGGAAAAAGTATGCCAATGTGAAATAGAACTTCCAAAATTAGATGAAGAATGAAAGTTGATTCTTGAACCACAAAAAGTTATAGATAAACATTCTATATCTCTTTGACATATAATCATTATGAAGTACCTAATCAAGTGGAAGAATATTGGCTCTAGAAGAAGGTACATGGTAAAATGATCAATTCGTGATGAAATACCCACGGCTAAAGGGTTCGTTTGAAGTTTTGACAAAGGTTTTGTTATATGTTTTATATAATGCGTGAATGATTTATTACAACATTTAGATTTACAGGTTATAAAATTTGAAGGGCAGGTACGAATTTCAATTAGAAGGGCATATATCTATGTCGCCCTTCCATAATGAAAAGCTTTAAAAAAAAAACTTTTCAATTGACCACAATAAATTATTTTTACATTTCATTTTCAGAAAGACAAAACCATCATTCTTTATATTAATAAAAGACTGTTACATATACAACAATGAAGAAGGCTCCATCTTTCATTGCTTAAATATCTCATTGGAAATGTCAACATAAGTCTTGAAGACACTATTATAAGAATTTGGATACATACCACAGGGATATAGGAGATTCTTATGTGTCAGATTGTGTAATGCAATTTTGACTTTGTCTCACAAGGAGCAGCAGCATGGAGGTCTGGATTTTTCTTATAGAACTTTTTTATTATTATTTGAAACATTGTTTATAGATATGAATAAAACAATGAAATTATGAGCATGGTGGACAATTAGTCAAGCTCATGATGCCAAACCATGATGATGTAAGTTTAGAATTTAACATTTTTACATGTTAAAGACAAATAGTCAAAATCACTGACAACTTAGTATGCCATAATTAATAATCATTCCCTATTCACTTTTGTTAATAGGTTTATGTCACACGATGATCTCTCTTCTCTGGCATTTGCTTGTATTGAAGATCACTATTCTAGGAATAAGGAGTTATTTTCTCCAAAAATAACCCTAGCCAAACATTGACAATGCATCAAGGATATCTTTCTATGCTTCATAAGTACATATGTTCTACTTATAAATCATGTCTTGGAAGTGGTTGTTTTGCTGGAAATTATTCACCAGTTGGTTTCATACCAAAGTATTTTTCACATTTTCAACATCCAATACATGAAAAAGATAATGATTTAAAACAACATAAATATTTGAAATTTTGCAAGAATTGTCTGGCACACTTTGAATATGAATTTTGAAGTCAAGTGCATGATGCTGTATAGGATCAAGTGTCATTTTGAATACCAAATGTTCACAAGAAACTTCTCAACATGCTACCCTGCAGTAAGGATTAAATGACAATATTGCATCAACTATTTCCATAATAAAAGTGCACCTCGGCCATAAGACTAAACAGCTACAAATTTTGTAGATCTAACAAGACCACACAATCAAATGTATTCCACAAGGCCAATACTGTATGAAAAATGAAAAGGAGTTTGCAACCAAAAATACCTTAGACAACTAATTCAATTAGATACACCAAACCATCAGCAAAAAGGAAAACCAGCCTACTCAAAAGGCAAGCGTTTACCTCCTTTGACAAAATTTTGAGTTCCGAAACAAGGCCTTTATTGTCTTGTCAATGCCCCTAGTAATTTGAACGGGGTTTGCACCTGCTGCAACAACCTAAACAAAAAGGTTTCATTTCAAATTATTTTCCACAAATTTAAGATACAACCATTGTCAGTTTTGTATTTCCTAACAAGCTCATAAATTTTGACAAAAGAACCAAAATTTTTTAATACCTGATAGCAATTTTTTCACTCAAAAACTATATTAGACTCAATAAAATTAATAGATGATTTTAATCCAGTACTATCGAAAAAAAGTTACCTTTACACCCTCACTTATTAAACCTTGTGCTGTTGAATTTTAACTTCAACTGCTGCAGCAGAAGAACGGATGCAGCAGCAACATTTTTTTATGGAGGTTGCTTGTACGCCATCTAGAAATTTAATTCAGCATTTAAAATTCCTGCAAGTTTTTTTTGTAGACGACCGCAACCATATTTCTGTAAAGGATTTTATTTAAACACAACAACCAGCATTAACGCAATTCACCAACCAGAAATTAAACAAACATAAATTTACTTGCCAGTTTTGTAAATTCAAAAGGAGGACATGTGGAGCATTAATATTGGATTGCATGAAATTGAAGGGAATCTGAAAACCTGAAAACCGGACCCGAATTTTTTATAAAGCACATTGGATTGAGAATTCGTGTTACAAATTAGGCAGACGTCAGCATCCAATTTTGGAATGCGAATTTGGTTTGAAATTCAATCTATTCAGACTTTTGAAGTCCGACGGAAAGGGTTCTTTAATGTTTTGATAGTTTAATTTTATGTATGCTTTAATATATACATATGTTCTAAACATATGTTATATATATCATATGCGAAATGAAAGGTGGGCCATAGAATTTAGCTTTAATTTTATTTTTTTTAAAAGAGGGTTTATTATAATATGTTTTATATGTTACAGCATATAAAAATAAAAAGGACAAAAAATCTTGGTAGTTTTTTTTATATACAGTACGTAAATTTTTTATTACACAACAGTGTGTAAAAAGTGAAAGACTGAGTGTAACTTTTTAAGTGTGTATGCACAGCAATGCGAAAGTGAAAAACACAGGAGAGTGTTTTAGAGACAGAGTATGTTTGTTTTGAACAGACAATGAGTTGGTTTTATGCATTGCGTTTTGTAGCAGTCATAATTTTGTAATCCCTCTCAGCGAGGAAGAAGTGTAATAATTTTTTTTTGAGTTATTGAAGGGAATAGAAGTTTGTTTTCAAAGTATTGAAACTCTGTCTCCTGTCAAAGAAATTTTTATTTTCTCTGTGTTAGAGGAAGGGAGATTTATTCTCCATTCATTGTTCTGGAATTTTTCAATATTCCAACATGTGCAAGAATGACGGATGTTGTGGTTCCATCCCCAGCTAAATCATTTGTCTTTTCCGCAGCTTGCCTTACCAACTTGGCCCCAATATTTTCAACTGGGTCCTCTAATTCAACCAATAAAAAGGCCAAAACCATAGCATTGAGATACATTCCATTACACTGTAAATAACAGTAAAATTTGACTCAGCCATAACCCTTTCATTTTATTGTTGTGAAAATATTTATGCATTACTCTAATGTGGCTAGTCCATGCATTATTCTAATGTGGCTAGTCACACCATCATTAACTATTTTCGGAGAACCATGCTTGCTCTCCAAGACAACATTTTTCCCTTCGCCCCAAGGGTGACTTAAACAAGATCAGCAAGTTTGTTCACATCGTCTGCAAGACAAATTGACAATGATTTCAGTAAGTGTGCAATTGAATGCCAGACCATGTGCCAAAAAAACCCTCCATGAAAAATTAAAATAACACATTAAAATCAAATATAAGTGGACAAGGAAAGATCCACCGTAGTGAAGTTTCACGTGTAGGTGACCTTCCTTTAAACATAATTTTTTCTCTGACCTGCAATTTTTTTTGTCACTGAGCCATCCTTTTTGAAGTACAACTCCTTTTCCATAGCTCTTGTATTAACTACCTTATCTCTGTCACGTAATCTCAGAGTCCCTCTTCTGCTTGAGCGATTAAAGGAAATGGGTGAAAAAACTGAAAGATAAGACAATTTTCTACCATAATTATCAAACATTGCACCCAACTTCTTCCCCTTTCCATTGTTACCCAATGAGGTAGATGTGGCAATTGTTGTCATACTGCCCAAAGCAGAGGCCATCTTCTCTTATGCTGAATATAGAATTACAATATCTTCATATTAGTATGAACCTTAAAAAACATGACTCCCATTGCTAAAAACCACTTTTAAGTTGTAACATGCAAACTAAACAACTATTGCAACTTTTGGCAACTTCTGGAGCATTAAGAGAGAAACAACCAAAGAGAAATACAACCAAAATCCTCATTTTAATGAGACCGGACTATATATTTGCATTAAGATAATATAAATAAATCAAGACTATATTAAGGCCAGCACAAAACAATCTTTAACCAGCGTCTCTCGCGGCCTTCAGGTTGCCATGCTAGAGGTTGCATATTTTTAATTTAAATTCTTGACCTCTCGTGCCCATCTATGAATGCATCCAATGGGATATCTACATCAAATGCTCTTTTATATCCCCCAAAAAAAATTCCCTACTACAAGAGCACCAGTATTGATGGATCACCCCACACCATCCCACCCACTAGAAATGGTGAAAAAGGAAACCCGAGAAAACTTCTGAAATATCTCAAGCTGAATATATGGGTGGTTCTTATGAATCAACCAACCATTCAGAGCATGCTCATCAATCCAAACCATGAGTATTATGTGACGATATTCAAGCAGGCACTGAATTGGATTTCTGAAGCTATGTTAGAGAAATCCTAAACTCTCACTGAAAAAATAAAAATATACTCAGCAACAAAGATGATCACACTCTGGGTAGCCATGGAGGCTATTTGGGGGTGATGAGTCTAATAGGTCTCAATGAAATGTTGCCCTCGCCGAGGAATACTATTGCAGTGGAATTTGATACTATTTTTGATGTTGAATTCCATGATCCTAATTGAAACCAGTACCTTCAGCTCCAGTACCTTTTCACAAAAGAGGGTGCCATAGTCATTCATGCATGCAGAGAGGGTGAATTGCAGGCATTGCAATAGGAGGTGTTGTTGTTGTTGCATTGGCCACTAGATTGTTTGTCTGGTTCTGTTACAAGCGCAGAGTATTGAAAAGGACAGACAAATTTAGTTCAGATATTGTGAAATTGCCTCGGAAATTCACCTACAAAGAGCTCAGCAATGCTACGAAAGAATTTTTTTGAATGTGATTGATAATCGATAATTGCAAGCAAAGGTAATCCCCTTATGAAACCCAAATTTCTGAGCATTTTCTAAAACCTGATGACAGAGTCATTGTAATGAACAAGCACCTAGGTCCATATTACGTCCAAATCTACCAAGCACCAAGATCTATAAAAAAAATCCACAGTATCTACGAACTAAGAAGAAGAGGCAGAAAATGTATTCTGCTTACCTGTTTGAATAGTGGTTGGGGTTTACGTCATGGAAAAAATTTGACAGAGCCCATGTAGCATTTCTTATCATTGAAATTCTGGAAGTATCATTCAACTGTGCAAGCACCTGCCTCAAAGCTCCATGACTGAGGGCAAGATCCCTAAATGTTGCAGAGTCTCCAGCAATATTTCCCAAAGCCTAGACAACCTTACACGAACACCAGTTGAACTCAAAGTTGGGTACTAGTTTTTTAAATCAAAATCCAAAATTACAGACATATAAAGATAGTTGGGAAGAATTGGCATGCCCAAACAACGAGGTGATGTAGGAATGACATGAGGGAGAAAATATCAGAAAATCCCCAAATCTGGAGAACTAAAGCTCATCGCCAACCTGAGATTGACAACTTTACATGATGTAACCTATGAAATCATAAATGGAGAAATCATAGTAAAAATAAAGTAACCTATGTAACAATAAAGTCAGATTCATCCTTGGAGTGGTAATGGGAGAAATCATAGTGAACAACAGGAAACATGCAGAGTTGCTTACAATCAAATAGATGAAAAAACACATACAAAAAACCTAGATAATAATCATGAACAAGCTTAATATTGAATTATGAACTGTAAAGAACTTACAAAATGTGACATTACAAACCTGGTTAAGCGCACAAGCAAAAATATCCTGGACATGACCCTGGTTGACAAGTTGTATTGCTCATGATGCAAGAGGATTTTTACCTTCACTGCCAAGTCAATCAAAATCCATCATTATCTATACAATAAATAAAAGTAATTGATGTAGTATTTTTTTACTCTAAGATGCATTCTTATGATAATGTTAGAACATATGTTGAAAATTTCAAAACATACCTAAATAAGCTCCTCTTCATTTCAAGAAAAATTTATTGGAGTCGCATGAACTTGGAACAAGCCTCCCACGATCTGAAAGAGTAGCAACTAAGTCAACAGTGACTTTTTTGTTGCTACGCTGGATCAAGGGAGGTTTGCTCCAAGATTAAATCGCTCCGATAAATTATTCTCTACTAAACAGGGCCAACCACATGAAGGTGGAAGCTCTTATGGCCCCTCCCCCCCCCCCCTCACATCACTCTCAATTCCCCAATACCCAATCTATATTTCATTTTTTACTTTCATGAGCATAAAAAAAATATTCAATAACTAATAAAAAAAACAATTCAACAAAAAGTACGCAAGGAAACATTGCAATTAATGCTTGACATAAAAATAGTATGATAAATGAGTTTTTTATATAACGCAAGAAAACGTTCCAAGTATGGTAACGTTTGTCTTATAATAATACAATATTTTACATTATCAAATTTTCTTTTTCTTCTTCCTATTTCTAAAGCTCCTAATTACATCATCAATGTCAGCCGCCTCTTTGCCTCCCCTGGCCCCATTACCTAAAACCCATACTGGCAGCGACCTTCACGCTAAGTCTTGATGTCTGGTCTCATCCAGTGACGGGGCATCGCCTACAAAAGCAGATAATATTAAATTTTAATTGTCAGTTTTTAAATATCATTGAACTAGTTCGGTAATATTAATAAAAAAAAATTGCAATGAGATTATTTACAATTTTGTAGTTGTTTGTTGTGTAACGACTCGAAAAGAGAGGAAAAGGAAGTATCAACGCCTTAGAAGCCAAACCCTTGAGAGACAACCTCCAATACATTACATGAATGAACAATTCTTGGATGATACAATTCACAAACCTCCTTTCTATATATAGGAGTCCATGGGGCCATAATGTAATCCTAGTGGGCCACAATGTAATCCTAGCCGACCTAACAATAATAATTTAAGGGCACAATAATAATAAAATGGGGGTTACAAGGGTACAATAATAACAATAAGGGGGTTACACTAACAACAATAAGGGACTATACTAGTAATATAGGGACCTAACATGCCCCTCTCCTTGAAAAAAAGTGTTGTCCTCAACGCTTGAGTAGCTCTGGGTGCTTTTGTATAAAATTCTCATCCTCCCATGTAGAATCTTCAGTGGGTAAGTTCTTCCACTTGATGAGATACTCTGAAATTGATCGATTCCGTAGTTGTCGAGTTCTTGTTTCCGTGACCGCTTCAGGTTCCAATATGATATTTCCTTCCTCATCAAGTTCTAGCAATATTGTTTGAACTGGAAGATTTTCACCTATAACCTTCTTTAAGCATGAAACATGGAAAACTGGATGCACTCGCGAAGAAGCAGGAAGCTCCAATTTGTATGCCATAGTACCAATCTTTTGCAATACCTTGTAAGGACCATAGTACTTTGGCGATAATTTATTATCCTTCTTAGCTTGCTTGAGGGACATTTGTTTATATGGTTGTAGCCGTAAAAATACCCAATCTCCTACATCAAAACTTCTCTCGGTGCGATGTTGATCTGCCTGTTGTTTCATTCGATTTTGTGCCAAATTCAGGTTATCCTTTAAGAGTTGGAGAACTTCTTGCTGATGCTCGATGTGATCTTCCACTGCTTGAACCTTCGAATTTTCCCTTAAAGATGATGTGATGGATGGTGGATGATATCCATAAAGTGCATAAATGGGGTCATTTTTGCTGCAGTATGGAAGGAAGTGTTATACCACCATTCAGCAAGAGGTAACCACTTGACCCATTGTGTTTGTTTATCAGATACAAAACAACGAAGATATCCTTCCAAACATTTATTTACTATCTCAGTTTGACCATCAGATTGAGGATGATAAGATGAGCTATGAGCTAATTGAGTACCCAAACAAGAAGATAACTCCGTCCAAAAATTTCCAGTAAAAATGGGATCTCTGTCGCTCACAATAACCCTTGGGCTTCCATGTAGCTTTTGAATTCTGTCCATAAATGTAGTAGCAACTGTACTTGCTTTAAATGGATGAGATAATGCACAAAAGTGTGCATACTTGGTAAGTCTATCAACTACCACCATGGTGACACTCTTTCCTTCGGACTTAGGTAAACCTGTGATAAAATCCATTGAAATCTCCTCCCAACGTTGACTTGGAATGGATAAAGGTTGTAGAAGTCCCGAGGTCTTAATTGTCTCCACTTTATTTTGCTGGCAAACCAAACATTCCGACACAAACTTTTGAATATCAGATTTAAGGCCATCCCAAAAAAATTCTTTCTTCACCCTGTGGTAAGTTTTTAAAAATCCTGAGTGTCCTCCTAAAGGAGAAGTGTGCAATTCCAGAAGAATATTTTGTTTTAGTTGGGAATTCTTACAAAGATATAAGCGATATTTGTACCATAAGGAATCATTTTTCCAACTAAATGTATCGGATGTACTAGGATCTTGCTGCAACTTTTGAATGAGTGTCCATACATCTTTTTCCTTCTTCCATTCATCTCTTGCTTCGGTTATCCAATCTGGTTGGATAATAGAAATGGCACAAAGCAATGCTTCCACCTCTTTATTCTTTCTTGAGAGTGCATCTGCAACAACATTAAGCTTTCCTTTTTTGTAGATTATTTCAAAGTCATAACCCAGCATCTTTGTGACCCATTTTTGCTGCTCTTCTGAAGATAGTATTTGTTCCAAAAAGTGTTTAAGACTATCATGATCAGTTTTTACCTTGAAGTGTCTTCCCATTAGGTAAGTTCGCCATTTCTTTAGTCAATGCAGTATTGCTAACATTTCCTTCTCATAAATAGGTTTCTGTAAATACTTTCCTTTGATTGGACGACTTTCAAAAGCAATGGGTCTTCCTTCCTGCATTAAAACAACACCAATTCCATTTCCTGAGGCATCACATTCCACAATAAAGGTTTTTGTGAAGTCTGGCGTAGCTAAGACCGGTGCTAGGCACATTGCCTATTTAAGATGTTCAAAGGCCTTAGTTGCTTCAGGAGTCCATGAAAATGCATCTTTCTTCAATAATGTTGTTAGAGGTGCTGCTATTCTCCCATAATTCTTAACAAACTTGCGATAATAGTCTGTTAACCCGAGAAATCCTCGCAACTGCTTTATTGTCTTGGGGACTTTCCATTCCTTAATAGCTTTAATTTTGTTAGGGTCTACTTTCACACCCTCGTGAGATATAATATGACCCAGATATTCCACCTCTTGTACTCCAAAGAAACATTTGGATGTTTTGCATATAATTGTTTCTCCTGCAATAGTTTGAGCACCCTGTCAACATGTTCAACATGATCCTTCCAAGACCTGCTGTAGATTAGTATATCATCAAAAAATACTAGCACAAATTTTCTAAGGAAGGGTTTGAAAATGCAATTCATCAACCCTTGAAATGTAGAAGGTGCATTGGTAAGGCCAAAAGGCATGACCAAAAATTCATAATGACCCTCATGAGTTTGAAATGCTATTTTTGGAATATCTTGAGTCTTCATTCTAATTTGATGATATCCTGAACGAAGATCCAACTTGGTAAAATAAATTGCTCCATGTAATTCATCCAATAATTCATCAATCACAGGAATGTGAAATTTGTCTTTAATGGTGAGCTTATTGAGCTCCCTATAATCCGGACACATTCGCCATGATCCATCCTTCTTGTGTACCAATACTACAGGAGCAGAGAAAGAACTTTGACTAGATTGAATTATACCCGCCTCTAACATTTCTGCAATCATACGTTCAATTTCACTCTTTTGGAAGTAAGGATATCTATAAGGCCTGATGTTTGGAGGAACACTTCCTGAAATCAAATGAATAGCATGATCATGATCACGAATAGGTGGGAGTCCTTTGGAAGTTTCAAACACCTTGGAATGATTGTCCAAGACTTGTTGGAGATCTGCAGAAATAGATGATTTTGATGTCGGAACTTCTAGTGAGCATAATTGTGCAATTACGCCTCGTTTTTCTTTCTTTAGAAGCTTTGTCATGACAGTAGAGCTTATTATCCTTCCCGGCTTCCCTTCAATACCCCGTAATTCGACTTCCTTTCCTTCTGAAAAAAATTTCAAGAAAAGTTCTTGAAAATTAAAAGCCACCGTCCCCAAAGATTGTAACCATTGTACTCCTAGTACAACATCAGCACCTCCCATAGGAATGGAAAGCATTGGACTAGTCAATACATATTCCCCCATGGTTAGCTTGATATTATGGCATTTTCCAGGAGCAATTTATAGTTCCTCCATTTGCAACCATCACTTGACATTCTGGTGCTGGGTATAGGAAACAATTTAATTCCTTGGCTACCTTACAATGAATAAAATTATGGGTGCTACCTGAATCAATCAACACTATTACCCTTTTCTTCTTGATCTGTCTTGCTATCTTGAGAGTTTGAGGAGTGGTAATTCCTGCCAGTGCATTACATGATATGGTCGGATTCATTTCTTCCTCTTCTATGGCTAGTTCCTGGTGTGTATCCTCTTCTTGTTCATTTTCTTCTTCTTCTTCACAATCTATGTAAAATAATTTCTTTTCAGCACACTTATGACCTTTAGTGTATTTACTATCACAACTGTAGCAAAGCCCTTTTGCTCTTTTTTCTTCCAATTTTTGTGGTGTCAACCTTGTAGGTTGTGGAAATCTAGGGGTAGCAACACTTCCTTCTTTATAGAATTGAGTGGTAGGCTTCCTTGTCGCCATAATTTTACATTCAACTTTTCTTGCCAACCTGAATGCCTTCTCCAATGAATCAGGTTCCAAAACGCGAACTTCATTTTGGATGTTATCCTTTAAAGTGCCTAGGAAGAGATCAATCCTGTGTTCCTCTGTAAGATCAGTTACCCTTATATTCAATTTTTGGAAGTCCTCAATGTGCTGCCCCACTAAACCCTTTTGTTTGAGATTTATCAATTGGGTAAAGAAGGTGATGCTCTTTGTATCCTCATAATGTGCTATCATTTCCTCCGTAAAAATTGACCAAGTGACAATTTTTTTACGGGAGCAAAGCCATTGATACCATACAAATGTATTTTGTTCTAAATGTAAAGTTTCAATGCGTACCTTTTGTGTGTTTTGTACGTTATGGAGATCAAAATATTGCTCCATCTGTAGTATCCATGTTACAGGATCCTTTCCATCAAACTTCCTCATATCCATCTTTGGAATATGGTGGTTCTTCCCGCCAACATTAGGGTTTATGAAATCACAATTAACATTTATTTTGTTCTCATCATGAGGTTATTCTACTATATTTTCACCATTAGGAAACCTTTCTTGTATCAACTTTGTCAAACCTTCCATGTCTGCTTTTAGAAAATTATTCATGTTTTCCATTTTCTCATCGATCTTAGCTTCCACGTCATCCATCTTATATTCCATGCCAGCCTCCATGCCATCCATCTTAGCTTCCACGCCATCCATATTAGCTTGCACGCCATCCATCTTAGCTTCCACGCCTTTCTTCAAAACTTCCATTTCATTTTTTGTTGCTCTTTGCGAGAGTGAAATTTGTTGCACTTGCTCTTGTAATTTTGATAGATCATGTTGAAATTCTTCTTCTTCGTGAGTCATAGTAGAGCTTTCCAAAGGCTTAATGGATGTTGAATTCTTTTTAGGGGCCATTTTATAATCCAATACTGATATCTATTCTACAATATTCCCTTGCAATCAATTCAACTTGATTCTTCAAACAAAACTTATGCAATTCGGAAAAAAAAATACACACCTTTTACTTGCTTTTGAGGAGCTCGATATTGAAATTGTATTATCTCTGTGATTGCTGCTCTTCAATATCTGAAATTCAGCACTAAAGTATCCCTCTGAATTCTATTTTTAATGCCACAGTTCTGACTTGATTTGGATTCTCCAAGACAAAGTTGTGTCCAATCTCCCACAATGACCTAATTATGGACTGGTTCAGTAGAGTGAACTTGTACGACTTTCCACGTGTCACTGTTTCGTCTTTTGTCTCTGAAATTGATATATAAGAAACTACAGTATGTTTACTTGTGACCAATTTTTACGACACTCCAATCCGATGCTCAGAGAGAGAGTTATTGAAATTTTCCCATGATCACCTGTTTTAGATGAAATTCAGGAGCCTGAAAATGCACTACCTTCCACAGATCATATCTCAAAAAATGTTGCGAACCAAGATCTGAAATTTTTTGAAGAGATTCCTTAGGATTGCAACTTCACACCATATGAATTTCAGATTCTGAACCTTCGTAGAAAAAAATTTATAGTGAAAATTCCACGATGACCTGTTTAGGATCCTGAAAAAAGACCTAACGTCCACAGATCATATCTTCGAAACTATTGCGAACCAAGCTCTGAAATTTTTAGACAATATTCCTCTAGATTTTAGCTTCACACCCTAAAAATTGCAGCTTCTAAACCTTTGTAGAAAACAATTTATAGCGAAAATTCTACGATGACCTGTTTGGAGCAGCGAAACCCTAGAATCCAAACCTCTGATACCAAATGTTGTGTAACCAGTTCCAAAAATAGAAGAAAAGAGATATCAACGCCTTAGAAATAAGCCACTTCGAGGGGGCAACCTCCAATACATTACATAAATGAACAATTCTTGGATGATACAATTTACAAAACCTCCTTTCTATATATAGGAGTCCATGTGGCCATAATGTAATGCTAGTGGGCCACAATGTAATCCTAGCCGACCTAACAATAATAATTTAAGGGCACAATAATAACAAAATGGGGGTTACAAGGGTAAAATAATAACAATAAGGGGTTTACAATAACAATAATAAGGGACTATACTAGTGATATAGGGACCTAACATTGTTGTCGTTGGGACTGTTGCCCTGTCTTCCTCTCTGGTGGTAAGATCCTCAAGGGAAACATTCTCTGTCATTTAAACAAAAAACGTTATAAGGAAAACCATCAAGGTATAATTAGAAAAAAGTATAAGTGGAAATTAATTACCGTCACAACCCTCACTGATAGTAGCATTGTCGGCCTGGTCCCCACTACAATGATCAGGTTGCACTTGATGATCATCTACATTTGGCTCTAAAACTGGGTTATTTGCCTCATCGGTAGTGCTGCTCCCCTGATTTAAAAAAAGTTGTTAGACATTAAATTTATGGATGAAAACAAACATTTTGAAAGGTTAATGTTTTACCTTATCAGGCATTCTGGATCTTGGGACCTGCCCCAAGCTTCTGCGATGTTCAACTACGGCTTGATAGCCGAAATGGAAATCGATATTTTTATCTTCCTCTGTAGTTTCTGTTCTGAAGTCATCACCCTACATTACATATGATTGTGTATTTTTAATCATATTTGATATTATTACAAAGACGTTGGAAGGCAATACAATTAATTATAAGATGTTTAGCTACTTAATTACAATTCTTGCGACTAATTTCAAGTAGTCGCCCTGGCCTAGCTTGTGATGGCCCTTTTTTTCAATCCTAGTTTTGGTTGCCTTCGAGGTGTCAGGCAACCTAGCATCAAAAAATTGAAGTCAGATATGACGTAGCACACTTTTATTTTAGACATAGAGAAAATTAAAGCTATTGAATTAAAGTTGTAATTTACCTTGCGGGTCCAGTTGGAATTTTTCCTTCTTTCTTTGCCATTTTCTCTTTTTCATCATGGATGAGTGCTCTCCACTCACTCTCTGGAACTGTGAGAGGATGCTCGTATCTAGGGTTAAATTGCAATTGCGTCCTGTAGGTGTCCCTGGTATATTTCAAATATTTTTCGGCTACCTGAGAAATCGTTGTTCTGTCAAATGTGCCGACCCCAAAAAGGGCTTCTAGATAATCTAGAAGTTATTTTTTCAGGTTGGAATTCTAGGAATTCCACCTTGTGCGTATGGTTGTGCCAAAAATTACAAATTCATGGCTCTCCAAAAACCTGTAGAACTCATTGTTTCCTACACAGAAAAAAACAAAAGATATTATCATTAATTTAAAAATAAAAATCATGATAAATATGTTTTAGATAGAGTACATGAAATAGTTAAAATATTAAAATTTACCTGGGAGTTGTACGTGCTTTATAGGGACACCTTCATCATTCACCAAAAACGTGCCATTAATGGTCCCTATGGAGCTGACACTTGTAGCTCCAAGAAACGCAATAATGTAGTTGGCCATATCAGCCTCATCACTGCCAACACATTCAGCGGTTGGCTGGGTGTCTGCTTGGGCAGGGTGTGTTTCTTGGCTGGCACCTAAAGGAGTAGAAGGTGTACGAGAGGGTTATTGAGCAATCTCTTGCCCTTGTGTCCCACTACCACCAACACTTGGTTCAACAAGTGCCAGAAAACACTACATACAAAAGAACGTTTTGTTAGTTTAGTCAATGTAAAAATTAAAAATCAAACTATCACAATTCATCTCATGCAGAACAAAAAAAACATCCTTTTGACTTTTTATTATTACCTGATATCTTTCTAGCTGGCTCATAAGTTGTTTTATCTTCTCTTCTGTTTCAGGTGTTTGAGGCGCGTCTATCAAAGTATTAAATTCCGACCTTGCATTTCGTGCCTTTTTTCGCAACAAGAGCACTGGAGATAGGGATGAAGAAAGCTCTTCCTCAAAGAGGGAATCATCAAGCGTACCATGGCTAGGTGTCTGCATATTTGAACAAAATTAATATTATTTCAATTATGTAAATAACTAAAATACCTGAAGATAGAGCAATGCGGGCACTTTACATGTTCTTCCGCTGGCCTCTTTCCGCGATCATCCCGTCTCGGGGTTGTTCCTGCACTGCTCTGATCAGTCTGCCACATTGCAATAAAATTATAAATGTAAAAACTTGAAAACAATATCTAACTTGAAAACACAAAATGAAAACTAAAATAATTTCTAATAAGACACCGGAAGACAGAGTTAGAGTTTCAAATATGCCTTGCATTGAATTCAATCCTGGAAACATGTCATTGCACATTAAGGCACCCAAATAAGAGACGAGTTGACAATGAAGACCTTATTGAATATATTGTTGGAGCAACTTCTAGTAAACTTGTTGTGAAGACCTTGAGGACATTTTTGGAGCAACATTGTTGAAGGTGATGGTATAGCATTGTTGGAGACGATATTGAAGGGCCTTGAAGTGAAGCTTTTGGAGCAACTATTGAAAAATCCTTAGAGCATTTAAGTAAGGCACTTTCTATCTTCCATCACTTTTGTATTATCTACGTGATTACTGACTCTTCAATATCTGATGATCTTTGATAGCCTATAGATCTATTTTTAATGGTTCGACTTGATTTGGATTCTCCAAGACAAAGTTGTGTCCAATCTCCCACAATGACCTAATTATGGACTGGTTCAGTACAGAGAACTTGTCCGACTTTCCACGTGTCACTGTTTCATCCTTTGTCTCTAAAATTGATATATAAGAAACTACAGTCTGTTTACTTGTGACCACTTTTTACGGCACTCCAATCCGATGCTTAGAGAGAGAGTTATTGAAATTTTCCCATGATCACCTTTTTTAGATGAAATTCAGGAGCCTGAAAAAGCACTACCTTCCACAGATCATATCTCCAAAAATATTGCAAACCAAGATCTGAAATTTTTTGAAGAGATTCCTTAGGATTTCAGCTTCACACCATATGAATTTCAGATTCTGAACCTTCGTAGAAAAAAAATTATAGTGAAAATTCCACGATGACCTGTTTAGGATCCTGAAAAAAGACATAACGTCCACAGATCATATCTTCGAAACTATTGCGAACCAAGCTCTGAAATTTTTAGACAATATTCCTCTGGATTTTGGCTTCGCACCCTAAAAATTTCAGCTTCTGAACCTTCGTAGAAAACAATTTATAGCGAAAATTCCACGATGACCTGTTTGGAGCAGCGAAACCCTAGAATCCAAACCTCTGATACCAAATGTTGTGTAACCAGTTCCCAAAAGAGAAGAAAAGAGATATCAACACCTTAGAAATGAGCCACTTTGAGGGGGCAACCTCCAATACATTACATGAATGAACAATTCTTGGACGATACAAATGACAAAACCTCCTTTCTATATATAGGAGTCCATGGAGCCACAATGTAATCCTAGTGGGCCACAATGTAATCCTAGCCGACCTAACAATAATAATGTAAGGGCACAATAATAACAATATGGGGGTTACAGGGGTACAATGATAACAATAAGGGGGGCTACACTAACATAATAAGGGGCTACACTATTAATATAGGACCTAACATTGTTAGTTGGAATGCCATTGCCACATGCCCTCTCTGGTGGAATATCAGAAAACGGAAACATTCTCATCATTAAACAAAAAAACGTTATAAGGACAACCATCAAGGTATAATTAGAAAAAATTATAAGTGGAAATTAATTACCGTCACAACCCTCACTGATAGTAGCATTGTCGGCCTGGTCCCCACTACAATGATCAGGTTGCACTTGATGATCATCTACATTTGGCTCTAAAACTAGGTTATTTGCCTCATCGGTAGTGCTGCTCCCCTGATTTAAACAAAGTTGTTAGACATTAAATTTATGGATGAAAAAAAACATATTGAAAGGTTAATGTTATACCTTATCAGGCATTCTGGATCTTGGGACCTGCCCCAAGCTTCTGCGATGTTCAACTACGGCTTGATAGCCGAAATAGAAATCGATATTTTTATCTTCCGAAGTCATCACCCTACATTACATATGATTGTGTATTTTTAATCATATTTGATATGATTACAAAGACGTTGGAAGTCGATACAATTAATTATAAGATGTTTAGCTACTTAATTACAATTCTTGCGACTAATTTCAAGTAGTCGCCCTGGCCTAGCTTGTGATGGCCCTTTTTTTCAATCCTAGCTTTGGTTGCCTTCGAGGTGTCAGGAAACCTAGCATCAAAATATTGAAGTCAGATATGACGTAGCACACTTTTATTTTAGACATAGAGAAAATTAAAGCTATTGAATTAAAGTTGTAATTTACCTTGCGGGTCCAATTGGAAATTTTCCTTCTTTCTTTGCCATTTTCTCTTTTTCGTCATGGATGAGTGCTCTCCACTCACTCTCTGGAACTGTGAGAGGATGCTCGTATCTAGGGTTAAATTTCAATTGCGTCCTATAGGTGTCCCTGGTATATTTGAAATATTTGTCGGCTACCTGAGAAATTGTTGTTCTGTCAAATGTGCCGACCCCAAAAAGGGCTTCTAGATAATCTATAAGTTCTTTTTTCAGGTTGGAATTCTAGGAATTCCACCTTGTGCGTATGGTTGTGCCAAAAATTACAAATGCATGGCTCTCCAAAAACCTGTAGAACTCATTGTTTCCTACACAAAAAAAAGAAGAAGATATTATCATTAATTTAAAAATAAAAATCATGATAAATATGTTTTAGATAGAGTACATGAAATAGTTAAAATATTAAAATTTACCTGGGATTTGTACGTGCTTTATAGGGACACCTTCATCGTTCACCAACAACATGCCATTAATGGTCCCTATGGAACTGACACTTGTAGCTCCAAGAAACGCAATAATGTAGTTGGCCATATCAGCCTCGTCACTGCCAACACATTCAGCGATTGGCTGGGTGTCTGCTTGGGCAGGGTGTGTTTCTTGGCTGGCACCTAAAGGAGTAGAAGGTGTATGAGAGGGTTGTTGAGCAATCTCTTGCCCTTGTGTCCCGCTACCACCAACACTTGGTTCAACAAGTGCCAGAAAATGCTACATACAAAAGAACGTTTTGTTAGTTTAGTCAATGTAAAAATTAAAAATCAAACTATCACAATTCATCTCATGCAGAACAAAAAAATATCCTTTTTACTTTTTATTATTACCTGATATGTTTCTATCTCGGTCATAAGTTATTTTATCCTCTCTTCTGTTTCAGGTGTTTGAGGCACGTCTATCAAAGTATTAAATTTCAACCTTGCATCTCGTGCCTTTTTTCGTAACAAGAGCGCTGGAGATAGGGATGAAGAAAGCTCTTCCTCAAAGTGGGAGTCATCAGGCATACCATGGCTAGGTGTCTGCATATTTGAAAAAAATTAATATTATTTCAATTATGTAAATAACTAAAATACCTGAAGATAGAGCAATGCTGGCACTTTACATGTT